>JAKWJA010002496.1:8954858-9554858 GCA_027704765.1 Solanum habrochaites
AATACTATCTCTAAGTTTATTTTTAATGAATATAGGTCATTTAGAAGGTTTAAAAACAAAAATGTCCGAAACGTCCGGGAAGTTAGTTCATAGGGATGTTAGTGTACCTTAGCCTATTTGACTAACTTTTAGGATTCAAAAATGTACAAAAATTGGTGGAAAGGTAGATAATAGGTGTTTGAGTTGTTTCATGGTTGAAACGTCCGGGTACGACTCCCCAAGGACCAACTAAGGGCCCTTGAGGAGGACCCCTATAGTTTGATGCAACACTGCCTTACAGTGTGCATCGATGGGACAGAAATCATCATTGAGTGATGATGTTACTCACCAAGTTGGGTTGATTTATGGGTTGATAGTAAGACCTTTATGATAGACTATGAGGAACACTTGGTAAGTCATAGAATCTCTATCTTTATTTCCAGTTGTGATTAATTGTTGTTAAGTCATGATATTACATTGGAGTATGACTTATAGTAGGATCATAGGGTGGCATGATGTTGAATTGAAATGTATTGACTATGTGTCAGGTTGATTAAGGTGTATGTGATATAAGGATGGTGAAACTATAAATGTGCCTTAATATGTTATGAGATGCTACTATGTTAACCTCAATTATATGAATTGTTATGAAAGGACTTATACTCATACAATTATTATTGAGCTATTGATGATGATTATTGTACAAGGGGTAGACCCTATGGCTTAAATTAAGCTATGATTGATAATTAAAGGATTAAAGACATTTCAAAAAGGGACTCTAGCGTAGAATCAAGTGAACTAGATAGAGGAGTGTCCCTTCCCACATACAGAAAGTAGGAACACTACATTACACTTGAGATTGGAGACTATAATGCATGGCACATAAACAGGGTCCCAACTATATCTCCTAGTTCTTGAACTATATTGCCCCTACAGTGTTGCTATGTTTCATGTTTTGGTACTACCTTGGCAAGTAGTCTTCCTTCTTTCGGTGTAGGGTTTTATGACCCCGTATTCCACACTAGCTCATGTGGTGTATGTCGGTTAGGGCAAGATGTTCCCAAAAAGGTAAAATGAAGTAAAGAATTGAACTCTAACTAGGATAACCTAAAGGGTCTATCTTAGTCTAGGTATGGGTTTGGGACCCTACCTAAACATTGCAATAGTTAGCCTTGAGGGGAGTCTTAGGAAGAGGTTCTTATATATGTTTATGTTACGATAATGTATGATGTATATATGATGACCATACACATTGTTGATACTATATGTTCATTCATGAATATACCTTAGGTTATGATGTTAATATATGATGAAATGTAAACTGAAATGCCATGATATGTAAAGTTGGACATTGGTCATGTTTTCATGTTAAGTATACTTGATTGAGTAAGGTTATGGAGCTTTGGTTGGTCATTGCACTTGTTTACTTGATAAGGGCTTGTGAGTAGTTGTCTTGCTTATAGTGATATGTTTAACTCTTATTCATTCTTGTGATATTATTCCTTAATGTTAGGGTTGTAGTTAATCATGGTTTCAAGAATGTTGGGATAAGTATTACTTGTTGAGATAGTAAGCATGTTGTTGATTGATATGACTTACTTGACTTTGCATTAAGTCCCTAAAGGGGTAAAATGGCATGTTTTGATAAAAAGTCCTTTTTAGCATGTTTTGCTTGTGTATGTGCATAAGATCCCATACTTAGTACATAAGGAGTACTAACCCCATTTTCTTCCCTTTTCTAAAATATCTTAGGTTCTGGTCATTGAAGAGTTTGGAAGGCGACATTGTTGAACGCTTGGATTCTTCCTTTCATCCAAGTTAGGTAGGTCTTCAACTTTCGAGGGCAATGCCATCCTCTAACTTTGGATTTTATTATGAGCTTATTGAATCTATCATTCCTTTTCTTTTTAATTGAATAGTGTACTTTTGTATGACCTATACATGGTCTTGTTGAATTGATGTAAGGGCTATGTCCATATTGTGATAATCGTTTAGATGGTATGAGATGAAACAATCTTTGAGACTATTTCTATATTTTATGCATGCATGTGCAATAAAAGAAGAAGTCTACGTAACCTTCCTATATGAAGGGTGTATGTATACTCAATATATATATATATATATATATATATATTATATATATATATATATATATATATATATATATATATATTATGTGTATATATAGGTCTATGTAAACCTCCAAGTAGTGATAATGGAAGTTTTAATATTTTTCCGCATTTTTAAACCTGTGAATGTAATGACATGAAACTAAGAGGCTAGTCTTAGTCATTCAAAAAGACGATGATTCTGGTTAGGTCTAGTGGGTAAACCCAAATGTGACAAATTGGTATAAGAGCATGAGGTTGAATATCATTGAGTTATGTCTCTTTCTCTCTCTCTACCACGTCTATGTAGGTTTGTATTCATAATTGTGAAGCGCGCCACACTTATGAGTAGGAATTTATATGATGCTTAGGAATCACTCACTTAATTGGAAATCTTATATCGTGCCAATAGAGTATACTTATGATGTGCTTTTGAATCTAATCCTATTGTTATGCTTAAAGGAATCATGAATACCAGAAGGAATGCGGATCGAAGACTTGAGGAGGAAGTTGCTAATGCTGGAGCTCCTCCCCATGATGAGCAAGTTCCTCCACTTGAAGAAAATGCTAGTGTGGAGCAAGCCCCAGCTAACCCTCCACATATGACGGAGGTTGAGATGAGGGCTATTCTTGCTCAAATGGCCCAATCCATGACTACTCAAGCACAAGCCACTAACTTTCAAGCCCATGCTATGACAGCCCAAGCCAATCGAGATATTGCTCCCCGTCTTCATCAACAAGTCACTACTATGGCTTCCCGTCTAAGGGACTTCTCTTGAATGAACCCTCCTACTTTATATGAGTCTAAGGTTGATGAAGACCCCCAAGAATTCATTGATGAGGTCTACAAGATACTATATGCTATTGGGGTGTCTTCAAGTGAGAAGTTCGAGTTGGCCACAAACCAACTCAAGGATGTGGCTCAAACTTGGTATGTGCAATTGTGGGATAATAGGTCATTGAGGGGTGTTCTGGTGACTTGGGAGATCTTTAAGGAAGCCTTTCTAGATCTGTTCTTACCTAGGGAGATGAGGAAGGATAAAGTGATGGAGTTCATCAATCTTCGCCAAAGAGGGAAGAGTGTCCATGAGTACTCTTTGGAATTCATTAAGTTGTCCAAATATGCTCCTTCTTTGGTCTCCGATTCTAGAGACCAAATGAGCCATTTTGTGACGGAGGTGTCAGAGGACTTACAAGAGGAGATCCAATCGGCCATGCTACATGACTACATGAACATTTCCCGTCTTATGGTGTATGTAAGAACGGTTGAGGAGGCAAGGGCTAAGAAAAAAAGTAGAGATGCTAAGAGTGAAAGGTCATTTGATGGAGGTTCTTCAAAGAATAGGCTTGAGATACAAGACAAGCCTACATTTAAGAAGCGGGTTTTACCCAAGAGCTAGTGGTGATAAGGTTTCTAACCCAAAATTCAATAAGGGAAAAGGTACTAATCACCAAATGAGAAGCCAACTTGTGGAAAGTGTGGTAAAAATTACTATGGTGATTGCCTTACGAGGACGAATAATTTCTTTAGTTGTGGCAAGAGTGGTCACAAGATGAGAGATTGTCCAAACTTGAAGAGTAAACACAAGGGTAGTGTCCAAGAACAAGCAAGTGGTTCTAATGATGCTCCAAAGAAGAACCGCTTCTATACTCTCCGCTCTAGGGGTGAGCAATAGACCTCTGCCAATGTGGTGATTGGTATCTGGAAGGTTTTCTCTCCTTATGTATATGCTTTATTCGATCCCGGTGCTACATTATCATTTGTTACGCCTTTAGTAGCCAAACAGTTTGAAATTTTACCCGATATTTTGAATAAACTTTTATAGTGTCTACCCCGGTGGGTGAGTCGGTTGTTGCAAAAAGGGTGTATATAAATTTTCCTATAATGTTGTCCAATAGAGTTTCTTATGTTAATATAATAGAACTCGATATGCTTGATTTTGATATTATATTGGGTATGGATTGGTTGCATGAATGTTTTGCATCCATTGATTGTAGGACAAGAGTGGTGAGGTTTGACTTTCCAAATGAACCTGTAGTTGAGTGGAAGAGGGGGAATTCTATTCCTAGAGGTTGTATTATTTCTTGTCTAAAAGCATGTAAAATGATCTCAAAAGGTTGTTTTTATCATATAGTAAGAGTCCATGATCTAGACTCCGAAGTTCCTCCCATTGAGTCAGTACCCATAGTGAGTGAATTTTCGGAGGTCTTCCCCAATGATCTTCCTAGTATTCCTCCCATACAGGAAATTGACTTTGGCATTGATTTGCTACCGGATACAAATCCCATATCAATTCCTCCTTATCGGATGGCTCCGGCCGAGTTGAAAGAGTTGAAGGCTCAACTCAAATATTTACTAGATAAGGGTTTTATAAGGCCTAGTATTTCACCCTGGGGTGCTTTAGTTTTTTTTTTTTTTGAAGAAGAAAGATGGGTCCTTGAGAATGTATATTAATTACCGCCAACTAAACAAGGTTACTATTAAGAATAGGTACCCTCTCCCTCGGATTGATAACTTATTTGACCAACTCCAAGGGGAGAGTTACTTTTCAAAGATAGACTTGAGGTCGGGGTATCATCAACTTAGGGTGAGAAGGGATGATACACCAAAGAGGACCTTTTGGACTAGATATGGGCATTATGAGTTCTTGGTCATGTTTTTTGGTCTCCTAATGCTTCGGTGGCATTTACGAACCTAATGAATAGAGTATTTTGAAATTACCTCGATTCATTTGTCATTGTATTGATTGACGATATCTTGGTATATTCGAAGAATGAGGACGATCATATGGGTCATCTGAGGTTAGTATTGCAAACCCTTAAAGAACATCAATTGTATACCAAATATAGTAAGTGCGAGTTTTTGTTGAGGTCGGTGACTTTTCTTGGGCACATCATCTCAAGTGAGGGAACTGAGGTGGACCCAAGGAAAATGGAAGTAGTGAAAAAATGTCCTAGACCATTAACTCCAATGGATATTAGGATTTTCTTGGGTTTAGAGGGTTACAATCGGAGTTCGTGGATTGCCTCGCTTCCATTGCGTCTCCTTTGACTACTTTTACTCAAAAGAGTAAAAAGTTTGAGTGGTCGGAGGCATGTGAGAAGAGCTTCCAATTGTTGAAAGATAAGCTTACTTCCTCTCTTGTGTTTACCTTACCAGAGGGTACAACAGATTTTGTGGTGTATTGTGACGCATCTCGAGTGGATTTAGGGTGTGTGCTTATGCAACACGGGAAGATGATAGCTTATTCCTCTAGGCAACTAAAGTTACATGAGAGAAATTACCCCACTCATGACCTTGAATTAGCGGTCGTGGTGTTTGCTTTGAAAATTTGGAGGCATTACTTTTATGGGGTTTATGTTGATGTTTATACCAACCATAAGTGTCTCCAATATGTGTTTATTCAAAAGGAGTTGAATCTCCGACAAACAAGGTGGTTAGAGTTGTTGAAAGATTATGATATGAGTGTCCTTTACCACCCCGACAAGGCTAATGCAGTTGCGGATGCCCTAAGTTGGATGACTATGGGTAGTGTATCCCATCTTTACGAAGCCAAAAAGGACCTAGCAAATGAAGTTTATAGGTTTGCTAGGTTAGGGGTGAGGTTGGAGAGTTCTCCGTATGGGGGTGCCATAGTTCATCATAACTCTGAGTAATCTTTAGTGGTTGAGGTGAAGTCCAAACAACACCTTGATTTAGCCTTAATGGAGTTGAAAGAATCGGTTCTGGGCAAGTTGAATGAATAATTCTCCTTAGGAGGGGATGGTGTATTAAGGTACCAAGGGAAATTATGTGATCCCGATGTATATGGGTAGAGGGATTAGATCCTAGAAAAAGCACTTGGGTCCCGTTACTCAATTCATCTGGGATCGACAAAAATATACCATGACCTAAGGGAGATATATTGGTGGGAAGGTCTAAAAAGGGACATAGCGGAGTTTGTCGCTAAGTGTCCCAATTGCTAACAAGTAAAGGCCAAACACCTAAAGTCGGGTGGCTTACTACAAGAGATCCAAATTCCTACTTGGAAGTGGGAAGACATTAATATGAACTTTTTAGTAGGTTTACCTCGGACCCAAAAGTCTTATGATTCCATATGGGTGGTTGTGGATCGATTGACTAAGTCTGATCAATTTATTCCCGTCAAGTCTTCATATTTGGCGGAGGATTATGTAAGAATCTTCCTAGATGATATTGTGTGGCACATGGCATTCCGTTATAAATCATATCTGATCGGGGCACACAATTCACATTTATATTTTGAAGGTCGTTCCAAAAAGGGTTAGGTACTGCGGTGAAGTTGAGCACCGCTTTTGATCCCCAAACGGATGGTCAAGCAGAGTGTACGATACAAACCCTTGAAGATATGCTTATGGCGTGCATTATTGATTTTAAAGGGAGTTTGGATAGGCATTTACCTTTGGTGGAGTTTGCCTACAGCAATAGCTTTCATTCATCCATTTCCATGGCTCCCTGTGAAGTCGTAGGAGTTGTAGGTCTCCTAGTTGATGGTTTGAAGTTGAGGATCCATCACTTCTTGGTCCCGAGTTGATTTATAAGACTTTGGAAAAGGTTCATATCGTAAGGAACCGGTTGCAAATGTCCTATAGTCGAAAAAAGTCTTAGGCCGATCAAAGAAGAAGGGATTTGGAGTTTGAAGAAGGTTATAAGGTGTATTTGAAAATTTCATAAATGAAAGGGGTGGTTAGATTTGGCATAAAGGGGAAACTGAGTCCTCGTTATGTGGGTCCCTATTAAATTTTGCAAAGGGTTGGTAATTTCCTATGAATAGAAACTTCCTAGTGAATTGGCTTCGGTTCATCCGGTTTTCCATGTATCTATGTTGAAAAAGTGTGTTGCGAGATCATTATTCCTATTGAGAGTCTTGGTGTCAAGGATAACCTCTCTTATGAGAAAGTTTCGGTTCAAATTCTTGATAGGCAAGTCAAGAAGTTGAGGAATAAAGAGGTGGCTTCTATAAAGGTGTTATCGAAAAACTTATCTAGTTGAGGGTGCATCATAAGAGGTCGAGGCCGACATGAAGTCTCGTTACCCTCATCTTTTTGAAAATTAAGGTTAATCATTCTTTTAATAATATAAATATGACTAGAAATTCAAGTTTCTTGATTTTTGGGTGAAGTTTTGCACATTATGCATTTTTTTTAAAAAAATATAGTGAAGTTACAGTAGCAATTCTCTTAAAAACTTGAAATTTTTCTTTTTGCTTGTTTTGAGTTATGTTGTGCACTTTAGTGTGGTGAGTCTTCATGAAATGATAGGTAGCATGTTGTTAAGTTTAACTTTGTGCTAATTGACTCAAGTAATGTATGTTTAGCTCATAAGTGTTGTGAGAAGGAAATCATTATGATGAAGTGTTTTGAGCCTTACATGTGGTAGTATAAGTTATGATATTTCCTTATTGAAATGACATGATTTATATTGATTTGATAATGGTGATTAGTTAGGCTGCTAGTCTTGAGTCTATTCCTTCCTTCAAAAGAATTTAAGTGTCATTTGGGGACGAATGTTCCTAAGGAGGGAATAATGTAACACCATGAGAATCCAAGACACATAGTAAAGCCTGACATAGGTGTCATAGATTCTAAACACTGTTTCTAAGTCTATTTTTAATGAATATAGGTCATTTAAGAGTTTAAGAACCAAAACGTCCAAAATATCCGAGAAGTTGGTTCAAAGGGATGTTAGTGTTCCTTATCCTATTTGACTAACTTTTAGGAGTCAGAAATGTACGAAAATTGGAAGAAATGTAGCTAATAGGGGTTTGATTTGTTTCATGGTTGCAATGTCCGGGTATGACTCCCCAAGGACCAACTAAGGGACCTTGAGGAGGACTCTTGTAGTTTGATGCAACACTGCCTGGCAGTGTGCATCGACGGGACAAAAGATGGCCCATGTGGATCGATGGGGCGTCGATGCCACCATTTTCCAACACTTACGCTGGTGGAGAAGGTACCTTCACCTACACAACCTCTGAACTCATCGACGGAGTGCAAAGGTGAAGGCTACGGTCCGTGTGTGGATCGACGGAGCGTCGATGCCACCGTCTTCCCATAGTTAGACAATTTGGAGTAAGACTTCTCCTGCACAGTCACTGACCAAGACGACGGAATGTAGGACGGGGGGGGGGGTTGTCCGTCAACTCACAGATGGCCCGTCGATCAGGGTCTCGTCTGTGAGGGTTGAGTTTCACTACCAAATTTTAAATGATTTCATTTAATTAATTAAGTTGTTTAGGGGTTAGTTGGGGATTAAAGGAATACTAATTAAGTTAATTAAGTCTCACTATAAATACCGTCAACCCTCATTAACCTATAAACAACTCTCAAACAAACTCTCTTCCTTCTCTCATATTTCTCTCTCTACATGAACTCACCATTAAAGGCTAGCAAGGACTATGGTTTGGGGGATGGAAAGGGATGAATTCACCATCAAATTGTTGACAAACATTAAGGTATAGTTTCTATTCACCTTTGAGACTCTTTCCTCAAAGGGTTCCTTTAAAATAGATTTCAAAAAGTTGAGTTTTCTTATGGGTTGCATTCAATTACGAAATCGAAGTTATGGATTGAGTTGTTAATGAATTCTTAGGGTTATGTAGATTAACATGTCGTTCAACTTTTTTATGGTAATTGTTGATGGTTTGGTCTAAATTGAACATTATAATCCTCTATCCCTAACCCTAGGTAGTGGTCATGACCTATATTGTATTGTGATCATTCAATTGAGTTGGTTGTTAATTAGATTACTATACTATGGTGTTATTATGATTAAATTAAGATGAATTATAGGCCTACCATTCTAGTTCTTGAGATGTGATTTAGGTTATGAATTATAATGTGAAGTTAGCCTATGTATCTTGTCTCAAGTTATGATCTAAAGATGAATTGTGTTATACAGATGAAATTGGACTTGTTATTCTATTAATAACAGTGTGTGATGATGTTACTCCCCAAGTTGTTGAGTTACGCGTTGATGGAAAGACCGTGATAATAGACTATGAGGAAGACTTGATAAGTCTTAAAATCTCTATCATTACTTCCAATTGTGATTAATTATTGTTAAGTCATGATATTACATTGGAGTATGCCTTATACTAGGATCATAGGGTGGTACGATATTGAATCGAAATGTCTTGACTATGTGTGAGGTTTATTAAGGTGTATGTGATATAAGGATGGTGAAAACTATCAATGTGCCTTAATATGTTATGAGATACTAATGTGTTAACCTCACTTGTATGAATTGTGATGAAAGGACTTACACTCATACAATTCTTATTGAGCAATTGATGATAATGATTATACAAGGGGTAGGCCCTATGGCCTAAATTAAGCTATGATTGATAATTAAAGGCTTAAATACATTTCAAAAAGGGACTCTAGCTTAGCAACGAGGGAGCTATGATTGATAATTAAAGGCTTAAAGACATTTCAAAAAGGGACTCTAGCTTAGCAACAAGGGAACTAGATAGAGGAGTGTCTCTTCTCACATAGGGAAGCTAGGAACACTACATTACTCTTGAGATTGGAGACTATAATGCATGGCGCATAAAGAGGGTCCCAACTATATATCCTAGTTCTTGAACTATGTTGCCCCCATAGGAATACTAGCTAGTGGATCCGCCTAGTTACTATGTTTCATATTTTGATACTACCTTGGTAAGTAGTCTGTCTTCTTTCGGTGTAGGGTTTTATGACACTGGATTCCACACTAGCTCATGTGGTCTATGTAGGTTAGGGAAAGATGTTCCCAAAAAGGTAAAATGAATTAAAGAATTGAACTCTAACTAGGATAACCTAAAGGGTATATCTTAGTCTAGGTAGGTGTATGAGACTCTACTAAACATTGAACTAGTTAGCCTTGAGGGGAGTCTTAGGAGAAGGTTCTTATATATGTTTATGTTATGATAATATATGATGTATATATGATGACCATGGTACATTGTTGATACTATATGTTGATTAGTTCATTTATGAATATGCCTTGGTTTATAATGTTAATATATGATGAAATGTAAACCTAAATACCATGATATGTAAAGTTTGATATTGTCCATGTTTTCTTGTTAAGGATACTCGATTGAGTAAGGTTATGGTGCTTTGCTTGGTCATTTCACTTGTTGACTTGATAAGGACTTGTGAGTAGTTGTCTTGCTTATTATGATATGTTTAACTCTTACTCATTCTTGTGATATTATTCCTTGATGTTAGGGTTGTAGTAAATCATTGTTTCAAGTATATTGGGATAAGTTTTACTTGTTGAGATAGTAAGCATGTTGGTTAATTGATATGACTTTCTTTGACTTGCATTAAGTCCCTAAAGGGGTAAAATGGCATGTTTTGATTAAAAAAAGTTATTTTTAGCATGTTTGGCTTGTGTATGTGCATAAGATCCCATACTTAGTACATATGGAGTACTAACCCCATTTTCTTCCCTTTTCCCAATCATTTTAGATTCCGGTCGTTGAAGAGTTTGGAAGGAGACATTGTTGAAGGCTTGGATCTTCCTTTCATCCAAGTTGCGTAGGTCCTCAACTTTCGAAGGCAATGCCATCCTCTAGCTTTGGATTCGATTTTGAGCTTATTGACTCTATCGTTCCTTTCCTTTTTAATTGAATAGTGTACTTTCGTATGACCTATACATGGTCTTGTTGAATTGATGTAAGGATTATGCACATATTGTTATATTCGTTTAGATGGTATGAGATGAGACAATCGTTGAGACTATTTCTATATTTTTATAAAATTAGAAGGTCATGTAACTTTCCTATACAAAGGGTCAATGTATACTCGATATGAATAGATATTATGTGTATGTAGTGGTCTATGTAAACCTCCAAGTAGTGATAATGAATGTTTTAAATTTTTTCGGCATTTTTCAACCTATGAATGTAATGACATGAAACAAAGAGGTTAGTCTTATTCCTTCAAAAGGATTACGATGTCAATTACGTCTAAGGGGTAAACCCGGATGTGACATAGAAGTTAGATCCTTAATAAGAAATTGGGTTCGTGAGTTTGGGTCAGGTTTCATGGTCGAATTACAATTCAAAAATTTGATCCTAAGTCAGATGTTGGGTCAGGAGTTAGGTTCGATCTCAAGTCAGGATAGATTTTCGTATCAAATCGGGTTTCGTTTCAAAGTTAGTTTCGGATATCTGTATCATATTCTAGTTGGAAAGTTTGGGTTGGGAGTCAAGGTTAGATCCTAGTTGGTTCTTTGGATCGTGTCTCAATTCGGGTCATGGTCACAGTCGAGTTCCAATTCGAATGTCATGTCCCATGTCGGAAGTAGGGGTCATATATCAGGTCGGGTGACTGTATCGGGGTTGGTTTTAAGATCAAAAACTTTTTTTCTAAAATGTATTTTCTACACTCTAGCAAAAAATAAAATATAGTATCTAAAAAATGTTTTCCATTTACCAATAATACACTGAAAAACATTTTACAATCACCAACCAAACATGAAAAAATAAATTTAGAAATCAACTTATTTTCCAAAAATTGACATTTTTGTTCATACCAAACACAACCATAAAGTTGTCTCTGTCTTGAAGTGGTGAGGCGCACAAAGTATTAAAATTTAAATGTATTATGACTCTCCTATTTTTCTTGTTTCAATTGATATTTTATAGCTACAAAAATTAAGTGGTCACAAAGTTAATTTACTAAACTAACAATATTAGTTATTTTTTAAAAAAATAATTTAATCCCAATTTCCTATCTCCTAAAATACTTGTTACGTTTTTCATTTATATGCATTGATTAGGAGGAGTATTTGACTATAAAACGGCATATCTTAATTAAAATATTAATCTTTCATTGAATATTTACTTTATTTATGTGCAATAAGTGAGGTGATTGTAGTTTACAAGAACAATTACTACTCAGACTAAATAAAATTATTAATTTAATTTTGAACTTCTAAAATGACAAGTATCTTGAGATGAATATTTTTTTAGTAAGGATTACAAATATATTGAGACGGTGGGAATAATATTGTATATACTTTTTTATTTATAAGGGTTATATAGGAAGAAAATGATGAATTTCTTTAAATTTGGTAAAATAGATAAGTAAAAAAGAAAAAATATATTATTATAAAATTTTGTGAGCGGAAGTCCTGAAATCATAAAAAAAATTTATTGAAAACTAGTTTGATCTAGGGGTGTGCATCGGTCGGTTCGGTTCGGTTTTACATATAATCAGTTCGGTTTATCGGTTTTTGATTTTAAAATATGCTAACCCAATAACAAATCAATAAGAAATTTTTTATCGGTTTATCGGTTTTTGATGTTATCGGTTCGGTTTCGGTTAACCCAATAAGAAAATGTCGATCAAATAATATATAATAGTACGTATGTTATAATTACATGTTACCAACTTACCGCCAAAACATAATAGAAAACTTTGAATGTTGATCAAATTACTAACATTCACAAACTTGCAAAAGCTATCGCCTACAATTACGAACTAGAATTAAAACTAAAATAAAATATTTCAATGAGACAATCTTGAACAATTGCTTGATCCACCAGATAATCAACAAAGTTCTCACAAATTTCCTAACCAAAAAATCACATAGCCTGAAAGCCAATATTGAATTTATTTATGTATTAAAATTATGTATATTTAATATTGAGGAAGGGTAAAGTAGTAAATAACTATAGTCTAATTGGGTTATCGGTTTACCCAATAACCCAATAGGAAAAACCGAAACCGACCCAATAACCCAATAATTACTTTTTCTAAACCCATTAAAAACTCAATAAACCAATAACCCAATAACAATAACTCAATAACATTTTATCGGTTCGGTTTATTGGTCGGTTCGGTTTTTGAACACCCCTAGTTTGATCCCATTTTTTAAAATCTAAAGATATTTGAAGCTTGAATTTTTAAAATCACATCATATTATATGAACAAATTAATATCAAAAGATAAAAATTTTAACTTTATAATCAAACTCTTACTAATTTGACATCGAAAAATTCTCAATGATGAGTGTATATAAAGTGAACTCTTTAAAATAGTACATGAAATCAATCTTGGGATTCACCCCACATTTTCAAAAGGTAGCCATCACACTTGCTACTAGTCCCATTCACAAGGAATCTAGAACTTGCCCTCTTTGTCTTTTTGGGCATCACCTTTGGATTACTGACCCCATCATTTTTAAGGTTGTGCCTATACTCAACTGCCACTTGTTCAAATACTTCAACATCAAACATGTTCAACTTTAGTTTTGGGTCCATTAAATCCCTCACATATGCAAAGGCCAATTGGTCCCTTGGATTAAATCCTTCAAGTTCATTAAATAAGAGGCACGAGAATAAATTGGTTGCCACACTATGTTTCCTCAAGATTATTGCACTATCTGGTACATCTGCAATAACCATGGGAAAAAAACCATAAACATAAAAGAAGGTTTTCTGTGAAAATTGGCTAGAAGAATCATGATTAAACTATGATTTCTTAAACAGCTTCCGTGTATTTCAATTTATTTATGAAATATTTGTCTCCAATCAATAACAAGTACTAGGTAACTATGTTCGCCAAAATTAAGACAAATAAAATTAAGATACCACCTAATGCAGAGACCTCATAAGACACTTTTTATCAGGAATACCCTTGAAGAAGCAATCTAAATAAAAAATTTACCAAACTTTTTGGAATAGTGACTATGGGAGAGAGAAAAATTAGGTAAGAGCTTACAAGATGGCCCTACCATTAAACTGCCTTCAAAAGAAAGAAAAGTGACAATATTCCAGTATATCTATTCAAAAAATCATTGATGTTGAGATTTTGCTCATACTGTGACAATCAATTGTACTTCACTTATTTATAATAAATAAATAAATATACCTCAAACTTTTGTTTCTTACTAGAAACTATTAGATGGAAGAGGTTAACACTAAATATAACACTTCAACCTTGTTTCTTAAAAATTGATTAATTATTTGAATATGTGAAACTGACTTTAATAAAACTAAAAATATTGATGTTCACCTAACAACAATATTTTATTTACTTTCCCTTTTTCTTGTTGGAGACAAGGAATATGTGTTATTTAATGTTATATATAACTCCAAGTATCACAGACAAGTCATACTTTTCCAAAAATATGTATTATTCAACTTCCCCACTTATTAAGAAAAAGAAATGCCGGACTTAGCTTCAACAATTAGTGCAAATTGGTAAATCTTTACTAGCTAGAACAATTATTGCACATTGGTACATATTTATTAGCTACAACAATTAGTTAAAATTCGTACATCTTTACTAGCTAAAACAATTAGCTTGAACAATTAGTGCAAATTTTTGAAAAGGAAAGAAGTTTTCTTGAAATTTTATGACGTTATACATACTATTAAAATTCCATATGACTATGACAACATGTCACTAAGGATAAATATGAAATTTGAAGTTGAACTGTTTCCAAACTAGAAAAGTATCATGTTTTTTAATATCTATAACAATAAAAACATATGCAGTGTAATTTTACAAGTGAAAGAGAATCGAGAAAGGGTGGTGTGTACGATATATTTGGAGTAGCCATCTCATTTCAACAACAACAACAAAATATTCCTAGTGTAGTCTCTCAAAGTTAGGTCTGAAGAAAATAGGAAGTACGTAGATTTTATCTTTACCTTAGAGGAGAAGAGATTGTTTATTATAAATCCTCGTCTCAAAGAATAACTATGCAAAGTAGTCTAGAAAAAGAAATAATTAAAGTGAAAGCATAACAAACCGACATATTACAATAATCAAGTTATAAGAATCAACATATAATTACAAAAATCGAAGGACAAGAAACTACGAGAGATCAGTACCTGAAGGGTAAGGCTTTTCTGGAGACCATGGTTGCAAGCCATTGTCACAATATGTTTCCATTTGTTTCATTAATCCATCAACATCCCACCATTTCTTCCATCTAGCTGTTGCCATGGCCTCTTCCATTGTATGGACATAAAAAGGATGTGTTGAAATAGCCATATCAACATCTTCCATAACAACAAGTGAGTGAATCAACAAGAATGGATCAACAACTAGCTGTATTTTGGCATCTATCCAAATGCTATATTTCGAATTCGGGAAAAGCCTATGAACTAAATATTTAGGAATAACTCCATTCATTGCTGAATTCTCATACAAATGTTCCTTTTCAACCTTCACAATTCTCCAAACTCCCACTAAATTTTCCTCTGATGATATTATTGAAATTAAGTTGTGATATTGAAGTCCTTTGAGTGTCACATCATCAACAAACATGTAAAAGCATACTGAGTAGGGTGTATCTTTACCAAGTCCCTTTGGTTGCCTGATTTTGTCATGATCATTGAATATTGCTGAAATAACTACTATTCCCTTGCAATTTTCCATGGAAATCCTATCTGAAATTTTTTCAAAAAGACAAATTAAAAACATCAAAATAACACCTCCAAGTTTTGCCTCTTTGGTCTAGTAGTTAGAGCGCATGGCGTGATACGTGGATTGACACAAGTCACCAGTTCAAATCCAATTATAAATGATAGTGTGGTATATAATGGAGAGGGACTTGTTAACAGCTTGTCGTTGAAACAACTCCAAGATTAATCTTTTTTTTCATTAGTAATTATATAATGGTGATATTATTCACAAAAGGGAAAAAAATATCTCTTGTTTCATAGATCAAAAATGAAAATCCTTTATAATTGAGTAAACAGATCACGAACCAAATTTAGTGATAGGAAAACGTTTGAAGAATCCACAAGGAACTTGAATTCCATCATGATGATCAAAATAAGAAAACCTCTTCTTGATACTGAAATTGCCACCAAAACTATCAGCATTCCCCTGAATATACCTCAAGTTTCTCGAACCAAGAGACGTAGAATTCTCACTGAATTCATTCATTTCCTTCAAAGCATTCCAATAATCTACGAAACAAGAATTACATTACTCAAAACAACAAAATAGATGATGAATGAATTCGAAAATGATAATTTAATTTTATACTTACCTGAGAAATAAACAGGGGAATCACAAGACGAACGAAAAGTAGGAAGGGCATGTTTATGTTCACCATAAGAAGAATTGTAAATGAACAGAGGTTTTTGAATAGGATCATTAGGGGAATATCTGAATAGACAATTTGTTGGAGAAATAAAAGAAGTGTAAACAACTAAAAAGAGAGAGGTGAAAAGGTAGATAACAGAAATGCACAGAAGTTTTGAGTAGCAGAAGAGTGGTTTAGATGATGTAGCCCTGATCCCCATTTACTTTTTCTTCCTAACAGAAAAACTATCTCACATATCTTCAATTGATATCATCGTATCAATTTTTTTTATTTTTTTTTGGTCTTTTTCTCAACTAATTCTTATCTCATTTAATATTAGATGGTGACTTCTTCTCTCATCCAATATATAAGTATGAAGAAATTAAATTAATATTCTATTAATCCCTAATTATTTGATCATTTTTAAATTTAATCATTTGATCATTTTTAAATTTAATAATGATTGACCTAGTCAATATATTATTTTATTCCTGTTAAATATGATATGCATGATTAAAATTTTTAATAAAATAATTAATTGAGATTATAATAGATAAAAAAAATTTGTCATTTCTTGATTTGTCAAAAAATAAATAAATAATTAAAAACAACTAAAAAATAAAAATTTCACAAGTAATTAGAAACTAACACAGCAGTCAATATCAAATTGGTACGACAATTTGGCTAACATCAAAACATAATTAAAAATGAAAAATTTTAAAAAGCCAAAATCATATTAAATCTCTCTAATTAGCCATCAACCCATCAATTTTTATTTTGACAGTTTATTTTAATCGTGATTCATTTTAACCCTTTAATTTTATTTTTAATGTATTAGTTGAAATATAAAAATATTATTTAGTATAAGCTATTCAACGCATTTTGATAAAACAAAAATAGGTCTGACATATTCAATTAAATAATATCACTTGCCTTTTATATTATCCAGGTCAACTTGATTTTTTAACTCAAATATTCACATTCTAATTTTTAGTTCAGCTTCAATACAGGCTAATCATTTGGAGTTTCAAAATGAAAATTGATGGCAATTTAGGGGTTAGATTAATTTGGTGTACGTAATGTATTTAATTTTATAGTTTATTTTATTTAATTATAATTAATTATCATGTATTTTATTTCATTAATTCACATAATAATATAAATTGCATTTATTTGATATATACATTCGGTGTGGATAAGTTTTTCCAATTGTTATGTATAGATATTTGGCAAAAAAAACTTATATGACAAATTATGTTAAAATTTTTTGAGTTAATATTTTTTGTGACAAAAAATGATCAAATATTGTTGAAACATTTCAAATGCATTCAAAAAATATTTTTGGGGAGAAAGTGACACTACTACAAATTTAATTTTCAAGGACAAATAGTTTCATCACTAGAATTCATGTGAGACGATAAAAAATCGTTACTAAAAATATTATTTCACTACAAAATTAAAGCTCGTCTCCAAATGTTAAAATATTTGTGACAAATTCATTTATCGTAAAACACATATTTTTTTTAGTTAATAGTAAGTTTAAGTATATTTTTTTGTAGTTAATGGTATGTTTAAGTATAATTTTTAATAGTTAATAATATGTTTTGTCACTAAAAGGTTATTACTAACGATAAAATACCAAGTTGTATTTCGTAGTTGAACCAAGCTCGTCTCCAAATGCTGAAACCTTTGATCTCTACCCTTGAAAGCAACTCAACCTTCTCAAGACCCTACATGGAAAACATGTACACAATATGTGTTAGTACGATATGTACTAACTATGAAAACTATCACACCAAACATAAGATATCTCAAAGGGTTAGTCAATAATAGACATAATCATAAGAGATAAAGACATAAGCATATCATGAATATCATAAGCATACTAAAGCATCATAAAGTACATTAGAGTTCATACTTACTTACTTGTCCTTCTTACTCAAATGAACTACACCACAAGCTACCTCCAAATATACTAGTGCAAGGCTAATGTAGCATCCCATACTACTACCAAAGCTAAGTACATCTCTTTGGTCATCCTTGATCATAGTCCACTTTCATAATTAAGACCTAAGATCATCATGTCATATAAGCACTATGACCCTAAGCCAACTCCAAACATACTCGTGCAATGCATGTGAAACATCTCATACTACCTCACACACTAAACATATCTTTAAGTCACTCTATGTTATTTCATCAAGTCTCTAGTAGCCTTACTTCATACTAAAGAATACTATACTCTTATGATTTCCTCAAAAATGCTTGTGCAATATACATGAGGCATCCCATACTACCTCATATACTAAGCTTATCTTGAAGTTATCATTAACATGTTCACCCTCCATAGCCTTATCATTACTTAACTTCATTTATTAAGATTCTCTCATCTTTAGTCTACCTTACTAGGAAAGGCAACTCTGGTCCAATCCTATCTTCAATCTCTTCTTCTTTAATCACCCTAGGTTATACCTTGTGCAATGCACTTATGATGCTCCATAACACCATTCATGCAAGGTACTACTTTTGGATCCTTTTCTATTACTTCTTACTTTAGAGTCTAGCCCCTATCTTTATCTTTTAAACACTATGAGATACTTCTTTAATCATGTATAAATTTCTTAATCATATGGATCCTACCATATACTTTTTAAGGTACGGCTTGATCCCTTAATAATCATGAACACTAAGAGATACTCCTTGGGCATGTCTAAGTTCATTCACGCATTATGAACACTACGAGATACCCTTTGGGCATGTCTATGTTCATTAATTGCTTATGAACACTACGAGATGCTTCTCAAGTATGTCTTAGTTCATATATATGGAGATCTATACTAGGATACCCTAACTCTACTACGTGAAGGACTCGCGCCTTATGAGACCTACTTGGATAGTCATCACAACTACTAGGTGTGGCTCTCCTTTCTACTTGCAGTCCAGACCCTTGCTAGAACATCCGTCTCACTTTGAATATCCGCTTGGAGTCAAGCATATACTCCAAGATTTACTTGGCCACCCTTGCTCAACCTTCTCTCATGGAGGGATGTCTTAGACAATATCTCCATGCTCAAGTGAATTCTATCACTTTGAATCAATCATCCTAAATCTACAGCCAACACAACAATCCTAAGGTTCATTATTCATCAATTAATTTTTATCTTCATTCATAGATAGATTATACAATCTTTTATCCTTAGCTTTCTTCTCATATTCTTCAATACTAAGTGAATATAGTCATAATTCTTTCTTTAGGGTTCAATTCAATCAAGACCAGTATTAATTCATTAAATCTATTTCAATTCATACTTAGATGATTCAATTATGATCAATTAATGTCACGACCCAAAACGGTCCGCGACTGGCACCCACACTTACCCTCCTATGTGAGCGAACCAACCAATCTAAACCCTGACATTTCAATATAATATCAACAGAAAGTAATGCGGAAGACTTAAACTCATTACTAAAAACCAATTCAATAACTTCTAAAATTCAACATCTATTATTTCCCCAAAATTTGGAAGTCATCACCACAAGAACATCTATGATCAAATTACTAAACTAAGAGTATTCTAAGAAGCTAAAATAACAAAAGCTAGTCCATGCCGGAACTTCAAGGCATCAAGACATGAGGAAGAAGATCCAGTCCAATCTAGAAGCATTAGCTCACCCTGAAATCCGATGAAATGAAGACTGGCTAGAGTTGCGGTTGAGTTTAAGACGACGGTATGCTTGCTGCACTCCACATATAACAAAGAAAGAAACATACAAGTAGGGGTCAGTACAAAACACGGGTACTGAGTAGGTATCATCGGCCAACTCAAAATAGAAAACAGTATATATCAGATAATATCATAAATCAACTATAATACTCGACATGTAGCAACAACAAGTTCTATAATCATTTATAAGTACCGCCAATTTCACACATGGGGACTCAAGCCTCAATACCATACTCATTTGGGATTAGGTTCATTAGATTGAGTATATTAACATCTTTCAAGATTCATTATCTTTATTCCTCTTGTGTCGGTACGTGACACTCCGCTCCCCTACTACTATATGTCGGTACGTGACACTCCGATCCCCTAATTCTACGTGTCGGTTCGTGACACCCGATCCCCTAATTCTACGTGTCGGTTCGTGACACCCGATCCCCTAATTCTACGTGTCGGTTCGTGACACCCGATCCCCTAATTCTACGTGTTGGTTCGTGACACCCGGTCCCCCTAATACTATGTGTCGGTTCGTGACACCCGGTCCTCCTAATACTACGTGTCTGTTCGTGACACCCGCTCCACTAATCTCATTCTGTTAATTCATCAATTCTTCTTTTATACCAAGGCATCATCAGCCCCATTACTTTAGTTCATCAAGCCTTATTTTATACCAAGGCATCATCATTAACAAGGGGTTTTCAAGATTTGGGATTCAATAGCTTCATCTTGCTTATTTTATCACAATTGTATAATCACATTCATACAAGCATACAATTAAGCATATAGAAGACTTTACAATACAACCCAACACATATCATTCGCTATTAAGAGTTTACTACGAATAGTATAAAAAACCATAACCTACCTCCACCGAAGAATTGCGATCAACAAGCTATCTTCTCAAAATCCTTGCTATCCTCTTCGTTTCTCTCTCTCTCTCTACTCGTTCTCCCTCTCTTTCTGTTCTTTTTCTTTTTCTTATTCAAACCCTCTTTCTTTTACCCTAATTAGCATATAATTAAGTATAAAAGATGGAAATAATAACCCACTAATTAACTTAAGGTTACCTCTTTTAACCCCCAAGTAATTAGACTTATTAACATTAACCCACCACTTTATAATTAAAGAAGGAAATAGTCCAAAACGCCCCTTAAATTAATTAACAGAAATCCGACCCAGCCTTGGATTATGCAGCCTGTGACAGGCCGTCGTGCCTGCGACGGTCCGTCCTGCTGCTCCGTCACAGAGTTCAGAAACTTGATTCTAGTGAATGGCCTATGACGGTCCGTCGTGGCCACGACGTACCGTCCTGCCATTCCGTCGTGACGTTCAGAGAGTCGATCTCAGTACCCAAATTTTCATATTCTAAGTGTTTTGGAACGAGACTCCCTCGACGGTCCGTCGTGCCCATGACGGTCCGTCGTGGGATCCGTCGTCAGCCAGTTTTTTCAGAAATAAAATCTGCTGCTCAAAACGACTAAACAGGTCGTTACAATAGATACTAATTTACCCATCGTTCGTCCTCGAACGATCACGAGAAGAAAAACAACAAGAGTGAAAAGGAGTACCTGAATCTTTAAACAGGTGTAGGTATCTTTCTTGCATATCATCCTCCTTCTCCCAAGTGGATTCTTCAACTGGTCGATTCTTCCATTGCACCTTAATGGATGCAATCTCCCTCGATCTCAACTTGCGGACTTCTCTATCTAAAATGGCAACAGGATCCTCCTCATAAGACAAGTTCTCATCAAGCAGAACTGAATCCCAACGAATGATGTAGTTTCCATCCCCATGGTATCTTTTCAACATAGACACATGAAATACTGGATGCACTCCTGACAGCCCTGGAGGCAAGGCTAACTCATAAGCCACCTCCCCTACTCGCTTCAGAACTTCAAAGGGTCCAATATACCTTGGACTTAGCTTACCCCTTTTTCCAAACCGCATCACCCCTTTCATGGGCGAAACCTTCAGCAAGATTTGCTCACCCTCCATGAACTCCAAGTCCCTAACCTTTCGATCCGCATACTCCTTTTGCCTACTCTGAGCCGCTAAAAGCTTTTCTTGAATAGATTTCACCTTCTCTAACGAATCCCTCAAAAGGTCAGTACCCCAAGGTCTAACCTCGAATGCATCAAACCAACCAATGGGAGAACCCATCTCCTCCCATACAACGCTTCAAAAGGAGCCATATCAATACTTGAGTGATAGCTATTATTGTATGAAAACTCCGCTAAGGGTAAGAAGTTATCCCAATGACCACGAATTCTATCACACATGCCTCGAAGCATATCTTCCAATACTTGAATCGTTCGCTCAGACTGTCCATCGGTCTGAGGGTGAAATGCAGTACTAAGGTCCAACCTAGTACCTAATTCCGCGTGCAATGTTCTCCAAAACTTAGAAGTAAACTGCGTACCTCTATCTGATATGATGGACAGTGGAACTCCATGCATGCAACCGAACAATTTCTGAGATGTAGAGTCTGGCTAACTTCTCTGCATTGTAAAGTCACCTTAACCGGAATGAATGAGCAGACTTAGTTAATCTGTCCACAATTACCCAAATAGAATCAAACTTGCCTAATGTCTTTGAAGACCAACCACGAAATCCATTGCAATTCTCTCCCACTTCCATTCAGGAATAGGCATTCTCTGAAGTGTTTCCTCCGGGCCTCTGGTGTTCATACTTTACTTGTTGACAATTTGGACATTTGGCAACAAACTCAACAATGTCGCGCTTCATTCTACTCTCTCACCAAAATGTTGCCTTAGGTCACGGTACATCTTGGTTGCCCCAGGAGTATAGAATATCCAGAACTATGAGCCTCTGTAAGAATAGTGGGATCAAATCATCAACACGGGTACACATCCCTCCCCTTAATTCTCAAAACCCTTCCTCATCCATTATTGCTTCTTTAGCCTCTCCTCGCAACACATCTTATCTCAGATTCGGCTTAGTTTCTCGTTATCAAACTGTTTCCCCTTGATCTTGTCAAGAAAAGAAGATCTCGCCTCCACACTGGCCAACAATCCTCCCTTCTCATTTACTTCTAACCTCATAAAGTCATTAGCCAGAGTCTGAACCTCTATAGCCAATGGGCGTCTAGAAACTTGTAAGTGGGCTAAACTACCCATGCTCCCTGCTTTTCTACTTAAGGCGTCTGCCACAACATTAGCCTTTCCCGGATGATACAAGATGGTAACATCAATAATCCTTCAGTAGTTCCATCCACCTCCCCTGTCTCAAATTCAAATCTCTCTGATTAAAGACGATACTGTAGGCTACGATGATCCGTATAGACTTCACACTTAACCCCATATAGATAGTGTCTCCATTGCTTTAATGCAAAACCAACCGCAGCCAACTCTAAATCGTGGGGTCGGATAATTACGTTCATGCACCTTTAATTGCCTCGAAGCATAAGCAATTACATTTTTCTCTTGCATTAGCACGGCACCCAAACCAGAATAGGATGCATCACAATAAACAATGAAGTTCTTACCCTCTACTGGCAAGGTAAGGATAGGTGCGGTAGTTAACAAGGTCTTGAGTTTCTGAAAGCTTTCCTCACATTCATCCGACCATACAAATGGAACATTCTGCTTCGTCAAGTTCGTCAATTGGGAAGCAATAGAAGAGAATCCCTTGACAAATCGACAGTAGTAACTCGCTAAACCAACAAAGATTCTTATTTCTGACACATTTGTAGGTCATACCCAATTCTTCACTACTTCGATCTTAGAAGGATCCACCATCACTCCATCCTTAGAAACCACGTGCCCCAAGAAGGACACTGAATCTAGCCAAAACTCACACTTGGAGAATTTGGCATAAAGCTTTTTCTCCTTCAACATTTCCAACACAATTCTCAAATGGTCCTCATGTTCCTCCTTACTCTTGGAGTATATCAGTATATCGTCAATAAATACGATCACAAAGAGATCCAGATATGGCTTAAAATTCCGTTCATCAAACTCATGAAAGCAGCAGGGGCATTCGTTAGTCCAAAGGACATTACCAGAATCATCATAATTCCCATACCTGGTTCGAAAAGCAGTCTTTGGCACATCTGCTGCCCGTATTTTTAATTGATGATAACCAGACCTCAAGTCGATTTTTGAGAAGACACAAGCACCTTGTAACTGATCGAACAAATCATCAATGCGAGGAAGAGGATACCTGATCTTAACAGTTACTTTATTTAGTTGCCGGTAGTCTATGCACATCCGAAGACTCCCATCTTTCTTCTTCACAAACAAAACAAGAGCACCCCAAGGGGATGCACTTGGTCTAATGAAACCTTTGCTCAACAACTCTTGAAGTTGGGCCTTTAACTCTCTTAACTCAGCGGGAGCTATTCTATAAGGGGGTATAGAAATGGGGCCAGTACTTTGTTCAAGATCGATGCAGAAGTCAATATCTCTATCCGGTGGCATACCAGGAAGGTTTGCAGGAAACACATCTAAAAACTCGCGGACTATCGAAACCGACTCAATTGAAGGTACTTGGGTAGTATCATCCCAGAGGTGTGCCAAGAAAGCTAAACATCCCTTACTAACCATTCTCTTAGCACGAAGAAAGGAGACGATACGAACCGGATTGGAAGTGTAGTCACCCTCCCACACTAACGGATCTGTCCCAGGCTTGGCTAACGTCACAGTTTTAGCATTACAATCCAAGATTGCAAAATTTGGAGAAAGCCAAGTCATACCCAGAATTACATCAAAATCAACCATTTCTAAGATGACCAAGTCTACATGAGTATGTGCTCCCCACAAAAGTCACCAGAAAAGACCTATACACCTTTTCAACTACCAAGACTCACCCACCGAGTAGAAACACGAATAGGCATGTCAAGCAATTCACAATGTAAATTAAGACCAGTAGCAAATGAGGAAGATACATATGAAAATGTGGAGCCAGGATCAAATAATACAGAAGCCATGCAATCACAAACCAAAAGGTTACATGTTATAAACAACATCTGATGCCTCCGCTTTAGACCGCCCCGGAAAGCATAACAATGGGCCCTATCACCATCTGTCCCCTGCCCCTACCATGTTTGTGCTGTAGTGGCTCCAGTTTGCCCCGTCCCCGGCCATTTTGTTGTACCACCATTACCTCGACCACCGCGTTCTCCGGAAAAACGGCCTCTACCATGACCACCTCTACCTCTAGCTATTGGGGGTCTACTAAACTCTGCTTTGGTAATTTCTCCTAATATGTCCAGTCTCCCCCACATCCATAACTCTCCCTAGAGTCAAGCATAGGTCTCTCAGAGAAGTGTTGACCGGTCTGAGGTGGACCCCCAACTACAGTCTGTAGTGAAGACTGAATTGGTCGGACTGAGTAACCTCCTGAACTCTGTCCTCTAGAGTAAGAACCATTAAACTCACCTCCCTTTCGAAACCTTTTTGATGTCGATGCCATGGTGAAGTCATCTGGCTTCACTCCTTCCACTTCTTTCACGAAGTCTACCACTTCTTGAAAGGATTTTGCCGTAGCCGCTACCTGTAAGGCTGAAATTCGCAATTCTGATCTCAACCCCTTCACAAAACGGCGAACCCGCTCTTGTGGACTGAAACATAGTTGGGTGGCATACCTTGATAATGCGCGAAACTTAGCCTCATATGCAGTAACCGACATCCTACCTTGCTCTAGGCTCAAGAACTCATCTCTTTTCCTATCTCTCAAAGTCCGGGGAATATACTTCTCCATAAACAAGCTAGAGAATGATGCCCAAGTCATAGGTGGTGCCTCTGTTGGTTGACACTCAACATGTGACCGCCACCACATCTTGGCGTTCCCTTGAAACTGATAAGTCACAAACTCAACACCAAACCGTTCTACTTTACCCATTTTGTGTAGTAGCTCATGACAGTCAACCAGAAAATCATAGGCATCCTCAGATTCAGCACCCTTGAAGACTGGAGGTTTCAATTTCAAGAACTTACTGAAAAGTACATGCTGATCATTTGTCATTATAGGCCCTGTGGTCAGACGAGGAAACGTGCCTATTTCCAATGAGGCATCCATGGCGGGGAGCCATAGTAGCTGCAGTGTTGTACCTCCGGAACCGGAGGTGTTGGTGCAGAAAACACTGGAGGCGTCTGGCCCTGACAATAACCCACTAAGATAAGCAAGAACCTGATTGATCATTTCTGGGGTAGGTTGGGGTGGAAATTCCTCATTCTGCACTTGTTCAGTCTCCCCATCCTCGCCCTCTCTTACCATTTCCTCAGTTGGTGGAGGAGTCACCGCTCTAGTACCAGATGGGCTAGGTGCTCGTCCTCTTCCTCTAGAGTACGTCCTCCCACGACCTCTTCCACGGCCTCTTGTCACTACTCCTCTTTCGAGCTACAGCCCCAGTGGCTGGCTCAGACGCACCCTGTTTCTGCCGTGCTGGTGTTGGCGTAGTTGTTTTCTCTAGTTCTAACCATCTGCGAAATAGAGTGAAGATGGTCAGATACCAATTCGTATCACCTAGATACCAATTGGATCCAAGTAATAGCACGAAAGAAAGAAGGAATGGAATTTTCCTAAAGTCTTATAGCCTCTCAAAGAAAAGTAAAGGCGTCCCCCTACCGTTCCTTAAGACTCTACTAGACCTGTTCTTGTGTGATGAGACCAACGAACCTAATGCTCTGGTACCAAGTTTGTCACGACCCAAAACGGTCTGCGACTGGAACCCACACTTACCCTCCTATGTGAGCGAACCAACCAATCTAAACCCTGACATTTCAATATAATATCAACAGAAAGTAATGCGGAAGACTTAAACTCATTAATAAAAACCAATTCAATAACTTCTAAAATTCAACATCTATTATTTCCCCAAAATCTGGAAGTCATCACCACAAGAACATCTATGATCAAATTACTAAACTAAGAGTATTCTAAGAAGCTAAAATAACAAAAGCTAGTTCATGCCGGAACTTCAAGGCATCAAGACATGAGGAAGAAGATCCAGTCCAAGCTAGAAGCATTAGCTCACCCTGAAATCCGGTGAAATGAAGACTGGCTAGAGTTGCGGTTGAGTTGAAAACGACGGTATGCTTGCTGCACTCCACCATATAACAAAGAAAGAACATACAAGTAGGGGTCAGTACAAAACACGGTACTGAGTAGGTATCATCGGCCAACTCAAAATAGAAAACAGTATATATCAGATAATATCATAAATCAACTATAATACTCGACATGTAGCAACAACAAGTTCTATAATCATTTATAAGTACCGCCAATTTCACACATGGGGACTCAAGCCTCAATACCATACTCATTTGGGATTAGGTTCATTAGATTGAGTATATTAACATCTTTCAAGATTCATTATCTTTATTCCTCTTGTGTCGGTACGTGACACTCCGCTCCCCTACTACTATGTGTCGGTACGTGACACTCCGATCCCCTAATTCTACGTGTCGGTTCGTGACACCCGATCCCCTAATTATACGTGTCGGTTCGTGACACCCGATCCCCTAATTCTACGTGTCGGTTCAGACACCCGATCCCCTAATTCTACGTGTCAGTTCGTGACACCGGGTCGCCCTAATACTACATGTCGGTTCGTGACACCCGGTCTCCCTAATACTACGTATCGGTTCGTGACACCCGCTCCACTAATCTCATTCTGTTAATTCATCAATTCTTCTTTTATACCAAGGCATCATCAGCCCCATTACTTTAGTTCATCCAGCCTTCTTTTATACCAAGGCATCATCATTAACAAGGGGTTTTCAAGATTTGGGATTCAATAGCTTCATCTTGCTTATTTTATCACAATTGTATAATCACATTCATACAAGCATACAATTAATCATATAGAAGACTTTACAATACAACCCAACACATATCATTCGCTATTAAGAGTTTACTACGAATAGTATAAAAAACCATAACCTACATCCACCGAAGAATTGCGATCAACAAGCTATCTTCTCAAAATCCTTGCTATCCTCTTCGTTTCTCTCTCTCTCTACTCTTTCTGTCTTCTCCCTCTCTTTTTCTTTTTCTTTTTCTTTTTCTTATTCAAACCCTCTTTCTTTTACCCTAATTAGCATATAATTAAGTATAAAAGATGGCAATAATAACCCACAAATTAACTTAAGGTTACCTCTTTTAACCCCCAAGTAATTAGACTTATTAACATTGACCCACCACTTTATAATTAAAGCAGGAAATAGTCCAAAATGCCCCTTAAATTAATTAACAGAAAATCGACCCAGCCTGGGATTACGCAGCCTGTGACGGGCCGTCGTGCCTGCGACGGTCCGTCCTGCTGCTCCGTCACAGAGTTTCGAAACTTGATTCTAGTGAATGGCCTGTGACGGTCCATCGTGGCCACGACGTTCCGTCCTGCCATTCCGTCGTGACGTTCAGAGAGTCGATCTCAATACCCAAATTTTCATATTCTAAGTGTTTTGGAACGAGACTCCCTCGACGGTCCATCGTGCCCATGACGGTCCGTCGTGGGATCCGTCGTCTCAGCCAGTTTTTCCAGAAATAAAATTTGCTGCTCAAAACGACTAAACAGGTCGTTACAATTAATATAGAATAAAATCAATTTAAGAAGAATCAATACAAAACCTTCATCTAGTCTCTAATGGCCTAAGATCACCATAATCACCTTCAAATTTAATCATCATAATTCACCATGAAAACTCCATAAAATCAACTACAATCATCATATAAAACATCATTGAATTCTAGCCACTAGATTGGGATCACAATCAAGCCTTAACCACAATGCAATCATAACCCTCTCTAGATTGGGATTCTTTGAATTCACAATTAAAGGGAAACTAGGGGGCTTCATGGATGAAATAATCAATGAATGAATAAGATTTACATACCTTAAATTATGACCCTAAATCCAGCTTGAAACCTTGATCAATTTGTCCTAAAAGGTGCTGGAATTTCTCTTCTTCTTCAATGGTGGTTTTGGGAGAACTTTTGGAGAGAAAGGTTTTTATTTCTTATTTCTTATTGGGTATTGGGATTTTGACTAGGGAAAGGGGTTATATAGGACCTAAAATCGTTTTATACCGACTTTTGAAGTACCCAAACTACCCCCCATATCAATTTGACATTTTTAGAGAAGTCTAACGTAACTTAAATTTTTGGAATCTTCGTTGGGGAACAAGTCCGTGACGCGGAGCTATTTGCACATGATTTTCTTGAAAATAAATTCTGGGACAGTTGAGTCTGTGTTGTGTTTGCGAAGCGGAGAAACTTTTTGATTTATGGAAAACCTATCCCGCGATGCGGACCTATTTCACCAAGGAACAAAAGTTGCTGCCCAAGGTTTGAGTTCTCCTCAAGGACCCTTTGGTTGGTCTTTGGGGTGTTTCGACCGGAAGTTTCCACCTCAAATACTATCGTATACATGTTAGGAATCTCTCACGTCAATTTGAACTCCAAACACTACATAAAACCTTATTAAACACACTAAGCATGCTAGCACGTCTCAAGGCTAACTTTCAAATGTCACCGGACGTTGTTGGACGTTTCACCTCCAAACTCTCCCAAACATTACACACTGCCTCTAATAACAATTATTAGTCATTTTAGGACTTTAAAATCTTATGAAACTCATGTTAGTCTCTAGCTACACCTAAATCACATTTTGAGGTGTTACATACACAAATGCATGAAGTTTACCATTTACAATTCATTCAAATGTAGATTATATTTTAATTAAATTGTATATTTTTCTCAATATCTTTAAATATATTCAGTAATATTCTGTCATCTTATTTATTTATTTATTTTTATAAATTTTATAAAATTTTCAGTACAATTATAAATTTATATAAAATTAAACTTTCGATTTTATAAATTGAATAATCAGTTTAATTTGATATGTAAATCAATTATTTTGAAATGAAACATTGATATCCATAACTATAATACTGCATCATAATATATTTGAAATTCTAGTTGGTTCGTTCTTTCTTTTTTTAATTTATTTTAATTTTCACACTAATAAAAAAAGTTATAGAAATTTATGTAACATTTCGCACCTTTGCAAAATCTAAGTTTATAAGTCAATGTTATCTCTGTATAGTTGCTCTACGTACGTATGTGTAATTATTATTCAATTTATTGGAATAATCTACGTCGGTCTATTTGTTTCTGCCTAATATATATATATATATATAATATATATATATATATATATATATAATATATAGTATATATATATATAATATATATATATATATATATATATATATATATATATTATTATATATATATAATAAAGGGAGGAGTAAGTAGTTCTTGTTCTAAAAATTTGTCACCTAGATATTTAGTTAATACTAATTATTATACTTGTGTTTAAAAAAATTTTTACGTCACCAAGACCTATTGAATTTAATTCTGAAAATGAAGTAGATCATGAGACTTTAAATAGACATTATACTAATTTTGAGGAAGAATTAGAAGAAGAACTAGAAATAAATGAGGAAGATGAAGAGACCCCTACCCCGACTAGTCTGGTTATCGAAGTTTCTCCTTACCTACATTTTCAAATGTCACCGTCGTACGTGTTAAAAGATCGTTAAAATGAAAATTTTTGATACAAAATGAGGCAAAAACTACTGTGACGTGCACTAAATGTAAATTGGTAATGAAACATGTAACTACGGGTACACAAGGGGAAACAGGACGACTAAGAACACATTTACGAAAGTGTAATTAAGAATTTGCTCGCCTAGATGATATAGAAAGATCTAATAAAAATAGAACAACCATACCCGAAAGTTCTATGGGTGTTGGAGGTTCTAATATGGTTCAAGGTGTATTAAATATGTCTAACCCGGCTAGTCGAAGCACACACCACACGTATAGTAAAGAAAAAGATCGTAAAGAATTAGCTAAAATGATTGTTGTTTGTGGTTTACCTTTTTTATTTCCTTCATATCCTGGTTTTGTTCATTATATTTGAGAATTATATTATGAAGGTATTCCAAGAAATACAATTAAAAGTGATCTTTTTAAATATAAAAAAGAATATTCTCATTTTATTTGTTGTTTATTTGCTTATTATGATGGTAGATTATCTATTACTTCTGATATGGGACGTAGTCCTAATGGTAATGATTATTTTAGACTTACTTTCCATTGGATTAACCATGAATGGAACATGCAAAAACGAATATTAGCGTATAAATATGTTGAAGAAACTAAAATCGGTTCTTATATAGCATCAAAAGTAGGCTCTATTTTATAATATTATGGAATATGTGATAAAATAATGAGTATTACTTTAGATAATGCTTCTAATAATTTTAGGAGCCGTTGATTATTTAAAAATTAGACTTTGTCCAATTGATAATGATTCTTTTCATATTAAGTGTGCTGCACATGTTTATAATTTAATAATAAAAGATGGTATTTCTCAATTTGGAGTTTCTTGTGAAAAAATTAGACTTGCTTGTAACTGGAATCTTCAAAAATAAATTAAAATCTAGAATTACAGATTTTAAAAATTGTTGTAATGAATGTGGACTTGCATATAGAAAAATTTCAAAAGAAATATGCACTAGATGGAATTCTTTATTTGAAATGTTTCAAGTTGCTTATGTTTATCAAGAACCGCTACAATTAGATTTTAATGCTCATAATGCGGATCCAAGTTTAATAATTGGCTTTGAATATTGACAAAATACAAAAAAAACTAATTGATTTTTAAAGTGTTTTTTATAGAGCAACAAATGCATGTTCTGGTCAATATTATCCTACTATTTCTTCTGTTTTAGTAAATATTTGTGCTATTTCATCTGAATTTGCTAAATATAAAGGAAAAGAATAATTTAAAGATTCACTTCTTTTATGATTGAAAAATTCAAAAAATATTTTTTTCTATTCCTCAAATCTATTTGACTGCTACTACTTTCGACCCAAATTATAAATTTAGAGGTGTTGAAAGAATGGTTGAAAAGATTTATGTAAATTTAGAAATTAAAGATGATGAAACTCCTAGTGTTGAACAATGTAAAAGTAGCATTTATGCAAAAGTTAGAGATTTATATAATGCATATAAAGTTATAGAAAAAAATATTCCAATAGTTGAACCTTCATCTTCTAAGCCTAAAAGTCATGATACGGATGATTGGATGGATGAATATCTTGAGCTTGAATCTTCTACTAATAATGATTTTGATTTATATTTCAACCAGGCACGGGAAAAGATTAGGCATGAAGAAGGAAAACTTCAACCTCGAATATTAATATGGTGGACGAATAGTGAAAATCAATTTCCGACCCTTGCTAGGATTGTTCGAGATGTGCTAGCGATTCAAGCATCATCGATCGCTTCGGAGCAAGCCTTTAGTGCGGCGAAATTTATGATTAGAGATCATCAATATTCATTAGCAAAGGACAATTTGGAAATATCGGTGTTGTTTCGAGATTGGGTCAATGACAAAAGAAGAAACACCAGACTACCACTATTAAGTAGCCATATAGAAGACCAAATAGATGAAATATTCGGTGAGAATAGTGATGATGGCATGGAAGCAATGGAAGAAGTACGACAATGCCAATTTCAAAAAATCTTTCTTTTCAAATGATACTAAATTTACAAAAAGAAATAAAAAAGATGCAATTGTTAGTATAATAATTACTATTCAATTCCTACTAAATTATGTACTCTTATTCTCTTTCTAATATTTCTATTGTATAATTTATTTATTTGAATAAATATACGACTATTCGCCTTGATTTTCTTTTATAATAGTCTCTTCTATTTAATTCATGTCATTTTATAAATTTAATTTTTAATTATTTTAATAAAAGTTTAAATTAAAACTTTAAATTCAATATAAACTTTAAAGTTTAAATTCAATTTCAAACTTTAAATTCAATATAAAGTTTAAAAAACTTTAAATTCAATTTCAAATTTAAGTTCAGTATAAAACTTTAAATTCAATATAAACTTTAAAGTACAAATTCAATTTCAAACTTATATAAACTTTAAAGTTCTCAATTGAAGTTTTTAGTATAAATATATAATATTATATAATAATTAAAATAGTTAAAATTAAAAAAAAGGTACCGGATGAACCGGTAAGACCCGGTTCCAAACCGGTCCAACCCGATTCCAAACTGGTTACTAACGGACCGGGCGGAACCGGTTGATATTTTTGATAAATTCGGTCCGGTAAAATTCTGTACCATTAAGAAAATTCGGTAAAAAAAATCCGATACCAATTCGGTTTCCGGTAAAACCGTTCCTGTTGACCCGGTCCTTTTCGTTTGCCAGCCTTACTACCCATTACCCTCTCCCATTACCTCAATTCTACATACACTACACACACGACACATACATACTATTACGCTTAATACAGATACTAACACACACACACACAACTATCAGCAAGACAGACGAGGACAAGAAAAAAATCAGCCAAAAAAAGAAGAAGAAAAAACACTAACACAAGACACACAAAAAATCAGAAACAACACACGAGAAATAAAAAATATACCCTCATTTTATTTTATTTTTATTCCAAAAATTTACCAATGCATTTACAGTTTTTCTTCCTTTCTCGTTATTATTTTCATATGAACAACAAACATATATCACTGCACACACCAAACAAAAGCTTTGTGGCATTCTAATCGAGCTTCAATAAAAATATTATAGTATTTGACTTTACCTTATTTTTTAAATTTATTTATGTAATTTGATTTAATTTTATGACAGCTTTTCTTGTACACATTTATTTGATTGAAACGATTAATCTGTTAGTTGTTATATCTCTATTTCCCGTATAAAAGTAGCATTAATCAATGATCATTTTTATTTATTTTTATTTCTTAGTTGTGACTTCTTAAAAATGAACGGTCATTGGATTGTTCTTATCTTAATTTAGATAATACTGATAAACTAAAAATTGTCAGGCTAAAATAGGTAAAAGAATTAAAGTCATTTTTATTTTTTCAAAAACAAAACAAAATAAATATTTTACAATTCTTTATTATTTATTTTGATTGAAAAGTGTGTGCTAATTTTGATGTTAACTTGTGAATTATATTAAAAAAAATAAAAATATAGAAATAATCCAAAATTTCATATTGTATTCGGGAAGAGTGGATTCATTTTACTTTATTTGATTTTGTATTTATAAGGATAAATGTTTTCTTTTAACGTTAGACAAAATTGTAGACACAAAGAAAATTATTTCAATTAAGAATGTGGTTATACATCTTTTTTGAAACATTTAAAAAATTTCAAGAATTCGGTGACACATCTTGAAAAAATTATTCTGACAAATTTATTTAATTCAAATTAAGACGTGAGACACAATATTAGGTAACACATTCGAGAGAATAAGACCGTTATGCTTTGAAGTTATTAAAGATTAAAACAAAGAATGTGGTTATACATCTAGGTTGAGACCAAATAAAAGTTTAACAATAAAATCCCAGCAAATCATGGCCTAAAAAAATACATCTAATTTATTAATAATAATAATTTAAGTATAAGTCAATAAAATCGATCGAGCTAGAACCATGGGACTCGAAGGATGCCTAGTACCTTCGCCTCGATCAACAAAATTCCTTTCACGAATTTATAGTTAGTACACAATATAAAGAGCAATTTTTTTTATTAGGGATTAAGCAAAAAGGTGAATTGGAATAGCATAACTCAATTCCAAGTGACGATTCTTGAAAAAAGGTAAAATAATCCCTAAATTAATAATGTCACTTAAATTGAAAAAACCTTATCCATCATGCGCAAAGAAAAGGATAAGACACTCAAATTGTCACAGAAAAGAGATCCCCAGGAAATTATAAGGAGTAAAGGTTGTGATTTATGACCGGAGAAACATGAAAGTAGGAATTGTTGTAACTATTCGTAGGAAATTAGTCTTGTTATAATGAATAAAACATTTAGGTTAATTGAAGGGTATTAATGTTCTAAAATGACACAAATAATATTGATGTATGTATGTGATGGAAATCGTCATAGGAAAATATGAGTGTAAATTGATGAGTGATTTGCTACAATTTGTTCACCAACGCAATCTTATGTGGTACCTCGAATTTTGTTAGGTTTCGAACTTAATTAACTATTGCAAATAACAATTGAGATTTTTTAAGAAGAAGAATAGTAGAAAACCTAAAAGAATTGTAGTTTAAAAGTGAGAGAAAACCCCTCTATTTGTACTAAACAAATAGTAGTATGGATATGTTCTTATTGTGCCTTATCAAATAAGTCACAATCCTTTGAAAAAATTCTTGGCTCATCGAAAAAGACATAACTCTTTAAAAAATTTACAACTAATCAGATACGACACAACCCTTTGAAAAAATCACATTTCTCTTGAAAAAGTCATAACTTATCGCAAAAATGACAATTCATTAATATGAAAAGGTTATATATATATATATATATATATATATATATATAATATATATATATATATATAGATATAGATATATTGAAAGTCTTTATAAGGAGAAGAATACTTATACACAATGGAGTCTTTTAAAACACAACCCGAATAATGTTGCTTAAATTTTGGAACTACAATTTTTTAAAACAATTTAACATTAGGGCTTTTTTTATTCAATCAAAAATTAAAAAATATTAAAAGAGCGTTGTTTGAGTAGCCCAGAACAAAGAAAAGAAAAGTGTCCCTTTCTATATCTACCCCTACTCTCCTTACTCTTCTTAAACTTGTTTCTAATTCACTTCCGCCTCTTTCTAACTGCGTCTCCATGTATCTAGGTTTTGTGATCTCTCACTTTCTTCAGACAATGAATTAGGGGTTATAAAAAAGTTTCAAAATTAGGAATTGGTGACTCAAGTTTTAAGTATTGAGTAGGAGTGAAAATTTTTAAATTAAGAATTAAGGGGTTGAATTGTTCATCCCTAAATTTTATTATTTTACACTTTAGTTCATCTTATTTAAAAACCTTAAATATTAAGAAATTGAGGTTAAAAAAAGCTACCAAAGACTCACTTTTCCCCCTTTTTTCTCTTGCTTATTTTTTCAAGTTGGGAACGTTTGTTGCTTCTCTTCTTCTTCATTCATTGTTGCTGCTCTTCTTCTCCACCATCATTCTTCTTCTTCTTGTTCATCACCATCTTATTCTAGTTATTCATCATTTTTTTCTTCTTGAGTTGATATTCACATTATAATACTGCTTTGAGACCATTTTTCATTCATATATCATTGAAAATTACATCATAGGTGATTTTGGTAAGTAAATTAATGGTTTTTACTCTAATTTTTTATTTTCGTAGTTTGAGTGTTTCTTCAAAAATTTACAACCGCGTACTCAACAAGCAAGTCATCTGTTACAGCAGATAGATTATTTGTTGGATACATATTATTGTACCATGTCAAGATAGGACTGAATCAAAATCTTGTCCCAACAGATAAGTCATTTATTGCAATCGATGAGTCATCTGCTGCACCAGATGACTCATTTGTTGCAACAAAGGGCTTACTCGTTGGATACATATTGCAGTATCAGGCAAGCTAGGAAAAGAACCAAAAAGTTGTTACAACATATGAGTCATTTATTGCTAACATATAAGTTATCTCTTGCACCGGATGACTCATCTGTTGCAACAAATGGCTTACCCGTTGAATACATGATATAATACCAAGCCAAACTAGGACAAAATTAAAATTTGTCCAAACACGTAAGTCACATATTGCAACAAATGACTCATTATATTATATATTGAGTATCTTGTTTAAGTTTTATATAATTATATATCTTATTAAGTTATTTTTTTCATATAGGTATAGTATTATGACCTCAAACATTGCTGAATCCGTGAATGCAATGTTTGAAGTTGAAAGAGAATTTCCTATCGTTGCTTTATTCGATGAAATAAATATAAGATTTGCAAAGTTATTTCACGAGAGGAATATGGAGTTGGTCAACTCAAAAGACATACTTGTTCCTTCAATGGAAAAAAAAACTATCAAAGAGTATCAATTTGGAAAATAAGTTATTGGCCCATCAAATAGCCAATTACAAGTTTAGTATCAACGGTCATCGTGATGTTGGCACGGTCGATCTTCAAAGAAGAACTTGCATGTAGAGTTTTTGACTTGGAAAAAATACCTTGTCCACATGCTATGGAAGCTCTTCGATCCCAATATGGTGCACATTTTGGAATAAGATCTATGAGTACTCGTCTTTGTATTATTCGGTGGAATAATACATAATTTCGTATTGTGAGGAAAATAATCTGGTGTCTCCCGAAGATTATTGGATTGTTCCTTTGGAGATTTTGGAGAGAGAAATGCCTCCTTCATATGTTGACCCAAGCAAACCTGAAAGAAGGCAAACAAAGAGGAGCAGTGGAGTCGGGGAATTATTTCCAACAAGAAAAAATAAGTGTTCAATATGTAAAAATATTGGACACAAGAGAACAACATGCTCGGTTCGAAATTCTCCATAATTATTATAATAGTGAAATAACTATTTTGTACTTAGTGATGAATTTGATAATTTTAACTCATTTTGGTTAATTATGTATGTTCATATTAATTACTGTATATAAGATATATTAGTTATGCTCATCCATTGTAATTTTTTTTATATTTTGCATTACATACATTATCTATTGCATTATTTGTTACAATAGATAACTTATCAGTTGAAAATACTCAAATAAATATGATGATCTGTTGCAATAATTAAAGGAATTTGTTACAACATATGTCTAATATGTATTATTTGTTGCAATAGATGATCCATCCACTTTAAATAATCAAACATATATGCTCAATTACATTTTCAATGTATTGTAGAAAAATTACACGATTAATTGATTATTTTGATATGAAATACTTCAGTAGACCATAAATAGTGACAAATAAGGCTATTTTTATTATAGTTACCTTTTAATTTAATAAGTTCAATTAAATTTTCAATGTATTGTAGAGTAATTACATGCATGATTAACATACTGTATTTGTCTTAAATAAATTGATCAATTGATTATTTTGATATGAAATAATTAGCCCATAAATAGTGATAAATAAAGTTATTTAACTATAGTTACCTTTTAATTAATAAGTTCAATGACATTTTCAATGTATTGTAGAGTACATACATGTTCAACTAATTGTATTCGTCTTAACTAAAGTGATCAATTGATTATTTTGATATGAAATGCTTCATTAGTCCATAACTAGTGATAAATAAAGTTATTTAATTATAATAACATTGCAATTATAAGTTTAGTCATAATCTCAATGCATTATTTGTTGCAATAAATAACCTATCTGTTTTGAAAATAGTCTAATGTATTTTTTGTTTGGAATATATGACCTATATATGCTTATCTGTTGCAATGGATGATTCATCTGTTGCAATAATTATAGGAATTTGTTACAACAAATATCTAATAGTTGCAATAGATGACTCATCCATTGGAAATAATCAAGCATATATGCTCATCTACTGTAGAGTAATTACATGATCAACTAACTATATTCGTCTTAAATAAAGTGATCAATTGATTATTTTGATATGAAATACTTGATTAGACCATGAATAGTGATAAATAAACTTATTTAATTATAATTACCTTTTAATTAATAAGCTCAATTACATTTTCAATATATTGTAGAGTAATTACATGATCAACTAATTTTATTCGTCTTATATAAATTGATTAATCGATTATTTTAATATGAAATATTTCATTAACCCATAATTACTGATGAATAATGTTATTAGTTATAATTTCCTTTTAATTAATAAGTTCAGTTACATTTTTGATGTATAGTAGAGTAATTACATGATCAACTAATTGTATTCGTCTTAACTACAATGATCAAGTGATTATTTTGATATGAAATGCTTCATCAGTCCATAATTAGTGATAAATAAAGTTATTTAATTATAATTACCTTGAAATTATAAGTTTAGTTATAATCTCAATGCATTATTTGTTTCAATAGATAACCCATCTGTTGCAACAAATGTCTAATTTGTATTATTTGTTTCTAATAGATGACCTATATATGCTCATTTGTTGCAACGGATGATTTATCTGTTGTAACAATTATAGAAATTTGTTACAACAAATGTCTAATATGTATATTTTTTGCAATAGATGAACCATCCGTTGAAAATAATCAAGCATATATGCTTATCTATTGTAGAGTAATTACATGATCAACTGATTGTATTCGTCTTAAATATAGTGATCAGTTGATTATTTTGATATGAAATGCTTCATAAGCTCATAATTAATGATAAATAAAGTTAAGGCATGGTAACGTAGGATTGAAGATCTATACTCTCCTATGGTTAGCTTGAGCAAGCATTGTTAGAATGCCTTCATGGTAGCATGACTTGGTTAGGCAAAGACCATTTCATGGTAGCTTAGTATTGAGGGCTTATACTCTCCTAGGGATAGACTAGGATTGAGACATCATACTCTCCTAAGGGTAGCTTAAGATTGGGATATCATACTCTCCTAAGGGTAGCTTAGGATGGAGAGATCATATTCTCCTAATGGTAGCTTGGGATCGAGAATTCATACTCTCCTAAGGATAGCTTGCATTAGTATTATGTAATGCTGGTATGGTAACTAGATTGGAATAATTGTACACTTTCTTTTGCAGTTTTGTTTTGTATGATAGTGTATTTTCCATGGTGGTTATGTCTAGCCTACTAGGGTGTTATTCTTTAGTAGTATAGAATTATAAATAGTAATCATTAAGTAAGATAGCCTAAAGAACTACTTAGTGTTAATGGTAGTATGGGATATCATTCGAACATTTCACTAGGATGACTTGAACATACTTATGAAGTGTTTACTTATATGATGTATGCTTAGCGAGGATTGTTGATATAGATACCCTCCATGATATGAATGACTAAAGTTAATTGTTCCTTTTCTATATTAAGTAGGTCATGAATGAAACCTATGAATAGTAAGCATGAATATTGTGACTTCAAGGATATGCTTAGTGTGTGCGGGGTATTATGGGATGCCACCCATGTATTGCACAAGTATTGAGGCTACTTAGGAGTATAGATATCTTATGACATGAAAATCTATGTATTGACTATGGATGTGGACTATGCCCAATAATGACCAAAAAGGGGTACTTAGCTTGGATGGTATTATGGGATGCCATTCATGAATGGAACAAGTATGCTTTAAGGTGGCTTGAGAAGTAGTTCTTTTATAATATGAAATACTAAGGGTTGAAGAATGTTACTATGAAGGTCTAAGTAAATACTTCCATGGACATGATATATCTCCTATGCTTATTAATTATGCCCTATAATTGACTTATGTCTATATGATACTTATATTGGAGTTTATGCTATGACTATGGTATTATCTTATTCTTATATATCATTTTGACTAAACCTTTTGAGATGCTCTTATGATGTTATGCTAGCTAGCATACTTGGTACGTCTTGTACTAACGCATACATTTGCTTACATTCTAATCAAATGTAGGGTTTAAGAGATTGAGTAGTATTTGGAGGCTAAGTTTCAAAGGAGCAAAAAGATTGAAGATTGGTGAGTCCTCATAGCACCAAGGATTGATCACCCATTTCATTTATGAAATTTTATTTATATTTTAGACACTCATTTCTGTAACGACCTGTTTAGTCGTTTTGAGCAACAGATTTTATTCTGGAAAACTGGCAGAGGTGACGGAGGCCACGACGGACCGTCAAGGGCACGACGGACCGTCGTGGAGGGTGTCGTTTCAAAATACTTGGAAAAATCTGAAATTGGGTACTGAAAATCGACTCTCTGAACGTCATGACGAAATGGCAGGACGGACCGTCACAGGTGTGACGGACCGTCACAGAGTCTTCGGTGGAAAACCACTCTCTGACGGTTGCGACGACCTGCAGGACGGACCGTCGCAAGCACGACGGGCCGTCGCAGGTTGCGCAATCCCAGTCTGGGTCGGATTTCTTTACACGTTTTAAGGGACGTTTTTGACTATTCCTGCTTTATAAAAGTTAGAGGGTTAATGTTAATAAGTCTAATTACTTGGGGGTTAAAAGAGGTAACCTTAAGTTAATTAGTGGGTTATTATTGCCATCTTTCATTCTTAATTGCATAATAATTAGGGTAAAAGAAAGAGGGTTTGAATAAGGAAAATAAAAGAACAAGACAGAAAGAAAAAGAGAGGAGAACGAACGAGTAAGAGAGAGAGAAACGAAGAGGATAGCAAGGATTTTGAGAAGATAGCTTGTTGATTCAATTCTTCGGTGGAGGTAGGTTATGGTTTATGTTACGATATTCGTAGTGAACTCTTAATAGTGAATATTATGTGTTGATATATTGTAAACCCTGCTATGTGCTTAAGTTGTATGCTTGCATGATTATGATTATAAAATTGTGATGAATTAACAAAGCATGATGAAGTTATTGAATCCCAAATCTTGAAAGAACCCTAATTCACTTGATAAATTATATAATGAGAATGATGATGCCTTAGTATGAAAGAAGGCTTGATAAATTATATAATGAGAATGATGATGCCTAGTGTAAAAGAAGGCTTGATGAATTAGGGGATCGGGTGCCACGTTCCGGTACCAGGATAGAATGAGGATCGAGTGTCACGTTCCGACACCAGGATAGAATATGGATCGGGTGCCACGTTCCGGTACCAGGGTAGAATGAATATGAGGATCGGAGTGTCACGTTCCGACACCAGGATAGAATATGATCGGGTGCCACGTTCCGGTACCAGGATAGAATGAATATGAGGATCGGAGTGTCACGTTCCGACACCAGGATAGAATATGGATCGGGTGCCACGTTCCGGTACCAGGATGAATGAATATGAGGATCGGAGTGTCACGTTCCGACACCAGGATAGAATATGGATCGGGTGCCACGTTCCGGTACCAGGATAGAATGAGGATCGGAGTGCCACGTTCCGGCACCAGGATAGAAATAGAGGATCGGAGTGTCCGCGTACCGACACAAGAGGAAGAAAGATAATGAATCTTGAAAGATAATGAATATACTCAATCTAATGAACTTAATTCCCAAATAAGTATGGTATTGAGGCTTGAGTCCTCATGTGTGAACTCGGTTGTAGTTATTGATGAATTCATGTTGTTATTGCTACATGTTGAGTATTGTAGTTGATTTACATTATTATTGATATATACTGTTCCCTATTTTGAGTTGGCCGATGATATCTACTCAGTACGTGTGGTTGTACTGACCCCCTACTTTCATGTTTTCCTCTTTGTTATTTGTGTAATGCAGCAAACGTTCCGTCAACTTCAACTCAACAGCAGATCTAGCCAGTCTTCACTTCATCGGAAAATTCAGGGTGAGCTAATGCGTCTAGCTTGGACTGGGTCTTCTTCTTCAAGTCTTGATGCCTTGAACTTCCGGCATGGACTAGCTTAGCTTTTTAGTTATTTTGTTCTTAGAATACTCCTAGTTCAGTAATTTGAGATAGATGTTCTTGTGATGATGACTTCCAGATTTTGGAGAATTAATAGATGTTGAATTTTAGAAGTTATTGAATTGTCTTTTATTTATGAGTTTAAGTCTTCCGCATTGTTTTATGTTAATATTAAATTGAAATGTTAAGGTTTAGATTGGTTGGTTCGCTCACATAGGAGGGTAAATGTGGGTGCCAGTCGCGTCCCTGATTTGGGTCATGACAAACTTGGTATCAAAGCATTAGGTTCATTGGTCTCATCACACAAGAACAGGTCTAGTAGAGTCTTAAGGAACGGTAGGGGGACGCCTTTACTTTTCCTTGAGAGGCTATAAGACTTTAGGAAAATTTCACTCTTTCATTCTTCTTTCGTGCTACTACTTGAGTCCAATTGGTATCTGGGCGATACGAATTGGTATCTGACCATCTTCACTCTATTTCGCAGATGGTTAGAACTACAGCAACGACCGCACCAGCAGCAACAACGGAAAGACAAGAAACGACTGAGCCAGCCACTGGGGCTGTAGCTCGAGGAAGAGCAACGGCAAGAGGCCGTGGGAGAGGCCGGGGAGGACGTCCTCTACAGGAAGAGGACAAGCACCTAGCCATCTGATACTAGGGCGGTGACTCCTCCACCGACCGAGGAGTGATAAGAGAGGGGGAGGAAGGGGAGAATGAACAGGGCAGAATGAGGAAATGCCACCCCAACCTACCCCAGAGATGATCAACAAGGTACTTGCTTATCTTAGTGGGTTATCCGATCAGGGTCAGGCACCTCCAGTGGTTTCTACACCAACACCTCCGGTTTCAGAGGTACGACATGGCTACTATGGCTCCCCGCATGGATGCCATTGGGAATATCAACATTCCACGTCTCGGCCCTACTGGGCCTGTTAGTTGACTGATCAGCATGAACTTTTCAGTAAGTTCTTGAAATTGAAACCTCCAGTCTTTTAAGGGCGCAGAATCAGAGGATGCCTACGATTTTCTGGTTGATTGTCATGAGCTACTACACAAGATGGGTATAGTAGAACGGTTTGGCGTTGAGTTCGTGAGCTATCAGTTTCAAGGGAACGCCAAATGTGGTGGCGGTCACATGTTGAGTGTCAACCAACAGAGGTACCACCTATGACTTGGAATCATTCTCTACCCTGTTTATGGAGAAGTATATCCCAAGGACTTTGAGAGATAGAAAAAGGGACGAGTTCTTGAGTCTAGAGCAAGGGAGGATGACAGTTAACGCGTATGAGGCTAATTTCGCGCACTATCCAGATACGCCACCCAACTTTGTTTCAGTCCACAAGAACGGATTCGCCGTTTTGTGAAGGGGTTGAGGTCGGAGTTGCGGATTTCAGCCTTACAGGTAGCGGCTACGGCAACATCCTTCCAAGAGGTGGTAGACTTTGTGATAGAGGTGGAAGGAGTGAAGCCAGACGACTTCACCACGACATCGACATCGAAAAGGTTTCGAAGGGGAGGCGAGTTTAATGGTTCTCACTCTAGAGGACAGAGCTCCGGAGGTTACTCAAGTCGACCAATTCAGTCTTCACTACAGACTGTAGTTGGGGGTCCACCTCAGAACGGTCAACCACTACTCCGAGAGACCTATGCATGAACCCCGAGAGTGTTATGGATGTGGGGAGGTTGGACACATCAAGAGGTATTGTCCAAACCAGAGTTACAGAACCCCACTAGCTAGAGGTAGAGGTGGTCATGGTAGAGGCCGCTTTTTGTGGGACGTGTGGGTCGGGTAATGGTGGTCATCACAACGGCAGAGGTGATGGGCAAAATGGAGCCACTACTACCAACATGGTAGGGGCAATGGACAGACAAACGATAGGGCCCATTGTTACGCTTTCCCTGGGAGATCTGAAGCGGAGGCGTCTGATGCTGTTATCACAGGTAATCTTTTGGTTTGTGATTGCATGGCATCTGTATTATTTGACCCTGGCTCCACGTTTTCTTATGTATTTCCTCATTTGCTAATGGTCTAAATTGCATTGTGAATTACTTGACATGCCTATTCGTGTTTCTACACTGGTGGGTGAGTCTGTGGTAGTTGAAAAGGTACATAGGTCTTGTTGGGTGAACTTTGTGGGAGCAACACTTATGTAGATTTGGTTATTTAGAAATGGGTGACTTTGATGTAATTCTGGGTATGACTTGGCTTTCTCCAAATTTTGCGATCTTGGATTGTAATGCTAAAACTGTGACATTGGCCAAGCCTGGGACAGATCCGTTAGTGTGGGAGGGTGACTACACTTCCAATCCGGTGCGTATCATCTCATTTCTTCGTGCTAAGAAATGGTTAGTAAAGGGGGTTTAGCTTTCTTGGCCCATCTCAAGGATGACACTACCCAAGTACCTTTAATTGAGTCGGTTTCGGTAGTCCGCGAGTTTTTGGATGTGTCCCTGCAGATCTTCCTGGTATGCCCCAGATAGGGATATTGACTTCTGTATCGATCTTGAACGGGCACACGCCCCATTTCTATACCCCCGTATAGAATGGCTCCCGCGGAGTTAAGAGTTAAAGGCTCAACTTCAAGAGTTGTTGAGCAAGGGCTTCATTAGACCAAGTGCATCTCCTTGGGGTGCTCCGGTTTTGTTTGAAAGAAGAAGATGGGAGTTTTCGGATGTGCATAGACTACCGGCAGTTGAACAAGGTGACTATAAAGAACAAGTATCCTCTTCCTCGCATTGATGACTTGTTCGATCAGTTACAAGGTGCTTGTGTCTTCTCTAAGATTGACTTGAGATCCGGTTATCATCAATTGAAAATACGGGCAACGGATGTGCCAAAGACTGCTTTTCGAACGAGGTATGGACATTACGAATTTGTGGTGATGTCTTTTGGTCTTACGAACGCCCCTGCTGCGTTCATGAGCTTGATGAACGGGATATTTAAGCCGTATTTGGACCTCTTTGTGATCGTATTTATAGATGATATACTGGTATATTCTAAAAGTAAGAAGGAACATGAGGAGCATTTAAGGGTTGTGTTGGAAATGTTGAGGGAGAAAAAGCTTTACGCCAAGTTCTCTAAGTGTGAGTTTTGTCTAGATGCAGTGTCCTTCTTGGGGCATGTGGTTTCGAAGGATGGGGTGATGGTAGATCCTTCTAAGATTGAGACAGTGAAGAATTGGGTAAGACCCACTAATGTGTCAGAAATACGGAGTTTTGTTGGGTTAGCTAGCTACTACCGCCGCTTTGTCAAAGGATTCTCTTCTATTGCTTCCCAATTGACGAACTTGACTAAGCAGAATGTTCCATTTGTATGATCAGATGAATGTGAAGAAAGCTTTCAGAAGCTTAAGACTTTGTTGACTACCGCACCTATCCTCACCTTGCCGGTAGAGGGTAAGAACTTCATTGTTTATTGTGATGCATCCTATTCGGGTTTGGGTGCAGTGCTAATGCAAGAGAAGAACGTGATTGCTTATGCCTCAAGACAATTAAAAATGCATGAACGTAACTATCCAACTCATGATTTGGAATTGGCCGCGGTAGTGTTTGCACTAAAGCAATGGAGACACTATTTATATGGGGTTAAGTGTGAGGTCTATACGGATCATCGTAGTCTACAGTATGTCTTCACTCAGAGAGATTTGAATTTGAGACAGAGGAGATGGATGGAACTACTGAAGGACTACGACATCACTATTTTGTATCATCCGGGGAAGGCGAATGTTGTAGCGATGCTTAAGTAGAAAGGCGGGAAGCATGGGAAGTCTAGCTCACTTACAAGCTTCTAGACGCCCATTGCTAGGAAGGTTCAGATTCTGGCTAACGACTTGATGAGATTAGAAGTAAATGAGAAGGGAGGATTTTTAGCTTGTGTGGAGGCAAGATCTTCCTTCCTTGACAAGATTAAGGAAAACAGTTTGATGACGAGAAACTAAGCCGAATCCGAGATAAGGTGTTGCAAGGAGAGGCTAAAGAAGCGACAATCGATGAGGAAGGTGTTTTGAGGATTAAGGGAAGGGTATGTGTACCTCGCGTCAATGATTTGATCAACACTATTCTGACAGAGGCTCATAGTTCAAGGTATTCGATACATCCGGGTGCAACCAAGATGTACCGTGACCTAAAACAACACTTTTGGTGGAGAAGAATGAAGCGTGATATTGTGGATTTTATTGCCAAATGTCCAAATTGTCAACAAGTAAAGTATGAACACCAGAGGCCCGGAGGAACACTTCAGAGAATGCCCATTCCGGAATGGAAATGGGAGAGAATCGCAATGGACTTCGTGGTTGGTCTTCCAAAGACATTGGGCAAGTATGATTCAATTTGGGTAATTGTGGACAGATTGACTAAGTCTGCTCATTTCATTCCGGTTAAGGTGACTTACAATGCAGAGAAGTTAGCCAAACTTTACATCTCAGAAGTTGTTCGATTGCATGGAGTTCCACTATCCATTATATCAGATAGAGGTACGCAGTTTACTTCTAAGTTTTGGAAAACATTGCATGCAGAATTGGGTACTAGGTTGGACCTTAGTACCGCGTTCCATCCTCAGACCGATGGTCAGTCTGAGCGAACGATTCAAGTGTTGGAGGATATGCTTCGCGCATGCGTGATAGAGTTTGGTGGCCATTGGGATAGCTTCTTACCTTTGGCAGAGTTTTCGTACAATAATAGCTATCACTCCAGTATTGATATGGCTCCATTTGAAGCATTATATGGGAGGAGGTGTAGATCTCCCATTGGTTGGTTTGATGCATTCGAGGTTAGACCTTGGGGTACCGATCTCTTGAGGGATTCATTAGAAAAGGTGAAGGGCATTCAAGAAAAGCTTCTAGCGGCGCAAAGTAGACAAAAGGAGTATGCAGACCGGAAGGTTAGAGACTTGGAATTCATGGAAGGTGAACAAGTCTTGTTGAAGGTTTCACCCATGAAAGGGGTGATGCGGTTTGGAAAAAGAGGTAAGCTAAGTCCAAGGTATATTGGACCTTTGAGGTACTAAAGCGAATAGGGAGGTGGCTTATGAATTAGCCTTGCCCCCAGGGCTGTCCGGAGTGCATCCGGTATTTCATGTGTCCATGTTGAAAAGATACCATGGAGATGGAAACTACATTATCCGTTGGGACTCAGTGTTGTTGGATGAGAACTTGACTTATCAAGAGGAACCAGTTGCTATATTAGATAGAGAAGTTCGCAAGTTGAGATCGAGAGAGATTGCATCCATCAAAGTCCAATGGAAGAATCGACCGGTTGAAGAAGCTACTTGGGAGAAGGAGGCGGATATGCAAGAAAAATACCCACATCTGTTTACAGATTCAGGTACTCCTTTTCGCCATTGTTTTCTTCTTTGATCGTTCGGGGACGAACGATGGGTAAATTGGTATCTATTGTAATGACCTGTTTAGTCGTTTTGAGCAACAGATTTTATTCTGGAAAACTGGCAGAGGTGACGGAGGCCACGACGGACCGTCAAGGGCACGACGGACCGTCGTGGAGGGTGTCGTTTCAAAATACTTGGAAAAATCTGAAATTGGGTACTGAAAATCGACTCTCTGAACGTCATGACGAAATGGCAGGACGGACTGTCACAGGTGTGACGGACCGTCACGGAGTCTTCGGTGGAAAACCACTCTCTAACGGTTGCGACGACCTGCAGGACGGACCGTCGCAAGCACGACGGGCCGTCGCAGGTTGCGCAATCCCAGTCTGGGTCGGATTTCTTTACACGTTTTAAGGGACGTTTTTGACTATTCCTGCTTTAATTATAAAGTTAGAGGGTTAATGTTAATAAGTCTAATTACTTGGGGGTTAAAAGAGGTAACCTTAAGTTAATTAGTGGGTTATTATTGCCATCTTTCATTCTTAATTGCATAATAATTAGGGTAAAAGAAAGAGGGTTTGAATAAGAAAAATAGAAAGAACAAAGACAGAAAGAAAAAGAGAGGAGAAACGAACGAGTAGAGAGAGAGAAACGAAGAGGATAGCAAGGATTTTGAGAAGATAGCTTGTTGATTCAATTCTTCGGTGGAGGTAGGTTATGGTTTATGTTACGATATTCGTAGTGAACTCTTAATATTGAATATATTATGTGTTGATAATATTAAACCCTGCTATGTGCTTAAGTTGTATGCTTGCATGATTATGATTATAAAATTGTGATGAATTAACAAAGCATGATGAAGTTATTGAATCCCAAATCTTGAAAGAACCCTAATTCACTTGATAAATTATATAATGAGAATGATGATGCCTTAGTATGAAAGAAGGCTTGATAAATTATATAATGAGAATGATGATGCCTTAGTGTAAAAGAAGGCTTGATGAATTAGGGGATCGGGTGCCACGTTCCGGTACCAGGATAGAATGAGGATCGGAGTGTCACTTCCGACACCAGATAGAATATGGATCGGGTGCCACGTTCCGGTACCAGGGTAGAATGAATATGAGGATCGGAGTGTCACGTTCCGACACCAGGATAGATATGGATCGGTGCCACGTTCCGGTACCAGGATAGAATGAATATGAGGATCGGAGTGTCACGTTCCGACACCAGGATAGAATATGGATCGGGTGCCACGTTCCGGTACCAGGATAGAATGAATATGAGGATCAGAGTGTCACATTCCGACACCAGGATAGAATATGGATCGGGTGCCACGTTCCGGTACCAGTATAGAATGAGGATCGGAGTGCCACGTTCCGGCACCAGGATAGAAATAGAGGATCGGAGTGTCGCGTACCGACACAAGAGGAAGAAAGATAATGAATCTTGAAAGATAATGAATATACTCAATCTAATGAACTTAATTCCCAAATAAGTATGGTATTGAGGCTTGAGTCCTCATGTGTGAACTCGGTTGTAGTTATTGATGAATTCATGTTGTTATTGCTACATGTTGAGTATTGTAGTTGATTTACATTATTATTGATATATACTGTTCCCTATTTTGAGTTGGCCGATGATATCTACTCAGTACGTGTGGTTGTACTGACCCCCTACTTTCATGTTTTCCTCTTTGTTATTGTGTAATGCAGCAAACGTTCCGTCAACTTCAACTCACAGCAGATCTAGCCAGTCTTCACTTCATCGGAAATTCAGGGTGAGCTAATGCGTCTAGCTTGGACTGGGTCTTCTTCTTCAAGTCTTGATGCCTTGAATTCCGGCATGGACTAGCTAGCTTTTAGTTATTTTGTTCTTAGAATACTCCTAGTTCAGTAATTTGAGATAGATGTTCTGTGATGATGACTTCCAGATTTTGGGGAATTATGATGTTGAATTTTAAGAAGTTATTGAATTGTCTTTTATTTATGAGTTTAAGTCTTCCGCATTGTTTTATGTTAATATTAAATTGAAATGTTAAGGTTTAGATTGGTTGGTTCGCTCACATAGGAGGGTAAATGTGGGTTCCAGTCGCGTCCCTGATTTGGGTCGTGACAATTTCATTTATGAAATTTTATTTATATTTTAGACTTTGTATGGGCTTTGTCCCAATTTTTATTCAAGTCATGTTTAGATGGTTTGAGACAAAAGTGTAGCAAGACTTATGCTTTCATTTATATAAAGACTTCGATTGTATGGATAATTTTTTAAATATTCCGTACTTTTCTATTATATTATGTTATGATATGTTGAGGTCTTTTACGACACCCCTTCAGGGTCAAGTACTTCATGTTACGTCTAGGGTGTACCCCTAAGTCGTGACAAACTTGGTAATGAGAGCACAAGGTTTAGAGTATGTGAACTATATTGTGCTTATTGTATCAAATGCTTGTGAAGTTTCTCTAATGGACATGATGCATGTTTCTAAGTAAATGTCCTCTTTAAATCATGTTTTTTCATGGTTTTATACTTAGTGCATTGTTGTACTAATATCATTCTTCTTCATCTTTTCACGCAAAGTGAAGGTGGTGATGGCTAGAGGATCTTTCCTAGAATGAAGAGCTCGGATAACTATTCCCAAGTTCAAGCGTGTCTTCAATTATTCAAGGACCTCTATGTCAAGAGTTATTTAAGTTCATCAATAGTTTAGAGTATTTTTTTATGTTGTCAAGGGTCGTGTCCCTATTTTATTCTATTAGAGTTTTGTCTAAGATGGCATAATGAGACTTAGTGTCTTAACTATGTACTTATGGTTTTTAAATTAAGTGATGTTTTAGCGTTGACTTATTCTATGAAAAAATTTAATTTTTTTGCTAATTTTATGACAATACAATTAATGAATGCTAAGGGCTTGTATAAGACGTCCGAATGGTCAAGTACGGCGTGTGAATTCTAGAGAGTACTCCCCGGTTGTGACAATGAGACTGCTAAAAAAAAAGAATAGGTCCTGTGCTGTCCAATCTAGGGATTATCAAGAGTGATCTCCTTATGTTTCTACCGGTATGTGTTTTATGCTTCATATAAATTTTTGTATTGCTTGTCTTTTATGACTTGATAGATTTAATATGATAGATGTTGATGTTGTATTTAGTATGCATGAGCTCCATTGTTGTTTGGGTTATAGATGATATTTAGAAGAGTTGAGTAAGCTTTCTCCGAGGGGTAGATAGTATACATATATAGTAATGTTATTGTGTGTTTATGTATTGCCATGATTTCCTTATGCGGTGCATGTATAACAACCCTCAAAATTAACTAGGTTGAACTAGAGCTTCACTTGTGTTTTAAGGGATGTTAACTAGATAATTTAGTGTGTATACGAGTTTATAGGTTAGTTTGGTTGAGTTTGAAGTCAAATGTCAAGGGACGACCAAGACATTCAGAGATTAGTCGTCTATCTACTTTTCTGTGCCTTAGTGTTTTGATGGAAGTTTAGTGTGTGTTTTAAGGTCTAAAATAGTAAAGAGGACCCTAGGATTTATATGAGCAGCTTTCAGGGTTTAATGTACAGGTACGAATCCACCAAGGACCCACGAGTTGCCCTTGAGGAGGACCCCATCCTTTGTTCAAGAAGCTGGCAAGATGCACCAAACGACGACCAGTCAATCAATTCATGCATCGTCAGTCTAGGCTTCGACTTGGCCTGCAAGTCCTGCAACTTTTTGAACTTCTTACCAAATGACGGACCCCATTGACGGGGCATCGTTTGGGACTGCAATTCCCAGCGTTATTTCGACTAACTTAAGGGTGAGTTGGTAAATTCAACCAAAGTCTTTTTAAGTAAATGGATGGTTGTTTTGGGTGTTTTAGGTATTTTAATATTATTAAAGTGATTAAACCTCCTTTATACCCTAACACTTAAATCAAAACCGTTTTCCTCCAAAGTTTTCTCCAAACCCCCCCCCCCCCCCAAGGAAGCTCAAGGTCAAGATGGATCTAGGATTGTGGATTCCAATGGATTTCTTATTCAATTCTCATGGGTTTTCATCAAATAAGGTATAAGAGTTAATCTAAGGATTTATATAACCGTGGATAAAATTTTAAATAGATTTCAAAGTTTATGAAAAAGTCCAGTTTTAACTCTAAGTCATTGGTTCGTGCATGAAACGTTTTCAAATCATTAGATATGATATTATTGATATAAAACTGATTTTTTCCAATGAAAATCTTTATTAAACCTTGATCTTCTGAAATATCTTAATTTGGCCTATGAATGGGTTAATTGCTTATGATCTAATGATGATAGAATTGAGTTTAGATTACGTTGTATTGTTGATTTCTATGGTTCATTATTCTATTATAATGTGAACTGATAGGGATCTTAAGGATTGGTGATCATGGATTTTTGAAAGAAAGGTAAGTTGACCTAATTCCCTTAATTAATGTTGAATTGATATAGTATTGCTATTGATTGGTATGGTCAGCTTATGGTGGCATTTTTTTACTTGTTGTTCTTAGTGAGATCATGGCCTTATCGGAATTACTATGTGAATTGTATTAGTATCTTGTTAGGGTTAATGCGATGGTATAATATGAAGTTTCGTATATGAAGTAATGTGACTATGTAAAAGGTGCTATGGCTCATATGAGTGCATAAAGTGAAGTTATTATGTGGTACATGTGTGGTCGTGTGAAATGATCATAATGTGAAGGTATTTATGTGATATTGAGATGATCTTTTGCAAAGCTATGTGATATGGTGAAAAAAAGCATGTTCCTATGAATGTTGGTATATGATGATGATAGACTAAGAAAAGTCTCTATATGTTTATATTGTGTCTTGCTAAGTATACCTAGTTGTCCCTACTTGATGCATGCAAGTTATGTACATGTGATCTCTTGACTTGGTAGGCTTAGGCATCCTTCTCGTGTATTTATGAAAGAATGAGAGTCTAGGATCGGTAGACCTAAAGTAGGTTCCCTTTTATGAAAGAGCAATGTAAAAACTTGAATATGAAAGAAGCCTTTATCGGTAGACCTAGATGGTTCCCTTCTTGAGTGGAATGATGAACATAGATATAGGTTGTCCAGAATGACACTTGTGGACCCCTTCTTAATAGTGCTATTATGAGTTACTAGAACTAAGAAATGGTACCTTCTCAAATACTATCACGTAATGAACTTACTTTATGAGAACAAAGGCAAAGTATCGAGTGGACATGCTTCTAGCAGTATCTTTACTTGAGGATGAGACTAGAGTACAAATAAACCCTTGATATCTCTTAACCATGTGCCAATATTGGATGTGTCGTAGTTCTACCTTTTGCAAGTAGAACACTTTGCATGATGTGGGTTCCTTATGACACCAGATTCAATACCTAGATTGCATGGTCTATGTCGGTTACTTCCTATTTTCATTATGTGGGATGTGCATTTTAGTATTGGAGAAGTTATACAACGTATAGATTGTGGAATGAGACTCTATCAACACAAGGCACGAGTAGGCTTTGAAGGTGCTAGGATGAGTTCCCTAGGTCTTCCAAGACCATTATGTGAAGTACCCTCTTTGATAGTTGTCAATTAAATGTCTATAAATTAATATTGTTAAGTTAGTTAAAGTATGTTTAATAGAAAGGTTCTTATCTGGGGAACTTTGAGGATATCCTAGGTTTGTTTGGAGAGGGTGTATGGGCAATCCCTTCATGTCTTATTCAGGTGAGTCTTAGAGTAACCTTAGATATAGAGTCTAAAATGATGAAAAGGCTTCATTTGATTGAATATGAAAATTAAGTGTTACCTGTTTATTTTACTAATAAAGGACTTTGTATGTGAACGTGAACTTGTATTATATCTCTTAAACTCTTATGATGAAGGTTTTTATCAAAATTTCATGAAAGCATGTTTCTATACTAAATGTCCCTTTTTTTTTATGGTTTTTGAAGGACTTCCTTACTTAGTGCATTAATGTGCTAACCCCTTTTTCCCTTTTTGACTAAACTGTAGGGATTGGAGTTCTAGGTATGCCATGGATGATGGATTGGTTTATAAGGGTTGAAGATGATGTTTTGGTGATTCCTCATAGATTTGAACAAGACCCATATGTTCCTTTTATGTCTTTTTAGTCTTGTATGGGCTTAGTCCCAATGTTGTTCTCTAAAGTATTAGATGGTATAACTGAGACATTGTAAAGTTAAATTTCTGTGAAATTCTTTCTCTTTCTATTTAATGGAAGTATTCTTCGTGTGTGAATAAAGTTTTAAGTTCTTACTTATTTTGAGTATCGTATGTAGTGAATGATCTGTGTGGACCTCCGAGAGGTCGATTACGCCTTGTGGAGAGTTGGGGGTGCTCCTGGGTCATAAAAACTTGATATCATAGCATAAGGTTATGGGAGAGTCTTAAGTTTTCTCAAAAACAACATCTAGTAGAGTCTTGTTAATAATGTGAAGCGCGCCACAATATGAATAGGAGGCTATTGGGTGCTAAGAAAGTTTCACTTCTTCATTATTGTAATCGTGCCTATGTGTTTTGTTCAATGATGTATTTCCCTTGTTCCGTATGTGATGGTCCTTAGAGTGTGGACTTTGATAAGTTTGGTTGTAGATATTGATGGAGAGCAAAAGAGGTTAGGTGTGGCTTGTTTTAAGGGATATGGAAGGTTTTGATGATGACCTTAGATTGGATGATTTACCTTATCATAGTGAGTATTGGTGCTAATGACTCTAACTCGGATGACCTTAGGGTATTTTGTTGGTATAGGTGGGGGTATGAGACTTCACCTATGCATTGCACAAGAGGCTCTTGAAGGAAGTTCTAGGAAGGTGTTTTAATGCATGTGTCTATGTATATGTTCCTTATGCATGACATTGTAGAAAATGTCTGCTTTTTGTGATGAAGTGCATGGTATGAGTCCTAATGGATCTATGTGATGGGGTCTTGTCCTAATATGCACTTGATGGATCTTAATGACTACATGATGAAGGTTGTTGGCAAAAATGAAGTTTGTTCTCACTTGCTATGTTGAGTTATGAATTTGATGTTAAGGCTTGTGGTTTTATGATAGGTTTAGGTTATGGGGCTTCACATATACATTGCACTAGTAGACCTAGAGTAGGATTGTGAGTAGGGGCTTATAGTGCATTGATGTGAAGTGAAGTTAGAATATGTACAAGTTGAGGTAGTTTACTGTAATATGTTTACTGTATTGTTTAAATGTGTCGTTGAGGTATTACACTTCTATGATGGTATATGTTGATTATGTAAGTTGTGGGTATGGTGATCCTTCATTTCTAGATATCCTTCCATTTAGAGAGTTAATCTCAATGTTTTCAAAGAGAAAATATTATCAAACCTCTCCTTCTTCAATCTAGCCATGGGTTCTTTCTAAACACGTTTTAAATGGACAAATTATGATGAATAGATGATAATGTATTAGTTTTAACGTGAAATTCAATCCAATTGCATTATGAACCCATGTCCCTTCCCTAACTCGATTTAGCCCTTGCATGGGCATTGTAATTGTTGCTTGTTATTGCTTGAATTGTGGTTTTATTATGTTGAATTGCTTATGTCTACTATCTATTATATATGTTGATGGTAAATTTTTGATGGGTTATCCATGTGGATCAATGTATAATGAATTGAACATGACTGGTCTATGCTTCCATGCGTTCGTTGTAACATTGTTCTTATAAGGTATAAAATTTGAATTCGATTATGATAGGATTCTTGTAGCTAATGCCTTATATTGACGTTATTTATGAATTGTGGGTATGAACCCTTGGTGATCAAATCAAAGAATCTTGGTAAGGATTTATCTACATGTTCTTGCCTAAAGATTGATGATGCTAACTTGCTTATTATGGGATTCAATTATGTTTAAGTAATGGTTAGTATTATGAAATATTTTTTATGGATCCAATGTGGATCAATGCATGATAGTTTGAATAGGATTAACCTATGTAAATTTATCTTCCATGAATTCCTAATATGAAGCATGCTTACAGTGATCTCGAGTTCATAGGAAATTGTAGTAGGATCTATTTTAGCCTATGATTTCTTTAGATACTGACCTACATGTACATTATTGATGAATTATGATTGATAATAAAGACTAGGGAAACTTGTTGATGATCTATGCCTATCTGTTCTCTATAATAAGAGTGATGTTTTTCACCAGTTGTAACATGATCTTGTAATTACTTGTAGATAGTTTATTTCATGATTAAAGTACATTTAGCTACTTCCCTACATTTATTATTCATGAAAATGGTTGATGAATTTCTAATATCTATTCTTTCTCTCTACTTTCCTATATAATTGTACTTGATGAAGCTTTGTATGACATTGTGTGGTACGACCCACTTATGGTGGTGGTGTGTATATATATATATATATTGTATATAATATATATATATATATACACATATATATATATATATATATATATTATAATATAAAATTATTATAAACTATGATCTAGTTTGTGTTTCTAATGTCATGAGCATGTAAATTGTTATGTTAAGTTTATGTGTACTTGTTGCCTATGATGAAGTCCTATAATGCAATATGTAAAGTATAGCTAAAATAGGTGCATGAAGCATAGAGATTACTGTAAGAATGTTGTATGTCTTGAATAAATAAGTTTATGCTATGCTAACCATTCTATGATGTTGTGTGATGTATCATTTACTAGGATGTCTTGATAGGTGTACTAGTATGGGCAAGGGTATGGAACCTTGTCTAAGCATTGTACATGTGTGTCTTGATAGTATAGTTCCTAGGTTGTTGTTCTAAGAACATGCATAAGATTGTATGAACATGTTATGAATATGACTTACATGCTATGATGTTAAGTATACGATATGAGGAAATATGAATGTGTATAGTGTGTTGGTGTGTTTATATGAAAGGATAGCACATATAGCTATACTTATGGACTTGTGCATTGATATATGAACATGTGTGACATTTATGTGTTATGTGAAAGGTTTTCTCACAAACAAGTACACTGGCACATGTATGAAGATCTAGTCAATAGATGGGCCTTAAAAGGTGTGTTCATGTGTACCCTCAAACTATATTGGTGCTTGAATATTCTATAAGAATAAAAGGAATCAATATCCTAAATCTTTTTTTTATGAAATAAAGTCTATGAAGATCGAATTAGGTATCAATGAGTGAATCGGTGTTTTATTGCCAACCACAATTTTTATGTTCGACGCAGTATTTATACGGGAAATTATGATCAAAGAGTTCTTTATCAACCACTATATACTTCAGAGATCCCTACGAAAATCTTTTTCAAATATAAAAATTCAGTATGTTCTGCCGATAGTGAATTAGACAGGATTCCTTTGTCCAGAATAACATGTGGTGGGTCAATTTTCATAAATTTCATCGTAAATGTGAAATACTTATACAAACAAATATGCGGGAGATATAAAAAAGATGCAGGGTCGTTTGTCTGCTTGGCTTGTCAAGCATGGGCTCATTCATAATAAAGGTTTTCAATAAAGGGAACTTAGCTTAGCACTGAGTGAACTTGATAAATAGAGTTATTGGCTTCCCTTGGAGGAAGATTCACCATTGGGTTTCTCATAGAGTTTTGACTTCCATTAGAGGAGTATTCGCCTATGGTTCAACATGAGGAGGTGGCTTCCCTTTGATGAAAGTTCACCCATGGTTTCTCATGAGATGAGGCTCCAATGACAATGAGCATGTAGAGGGTTATGTATATCTCTTAGTTCCATAAACTATTCTTGAAAAATGGGATCTAGAAACTGAATTCACTAGTATTCTAGCACGTGTTAAAATTCTACCTTGGCTAGGTAAGAACACCTTCTTTTGGTGTAAGTCTCTACAACACCAAATTCCATGTTTAGAACCTATGATCTTATTTTTGGTTGAGGCTATAGTTTCCCTAAAGTAAAATGGACAATGGAGGTAAAGTAAGGACTCTAACTAGGATGACCTTAGGGTAGTTTCTTAGTATAGGTGGAGGTATGAGTTTTGACCTATGCATTGCACAAAAGGCTCTTGAAGGAAGTTGTAGGAAAGTGTTTTAATGTATGTGTCTATGTATATGTTCCTTATGCATGACTTTTTAGTAAATGTCTGCTTTTTGTGATGAAGTGCATGGTATAAGTCCTAATGGATCTATGTGATGGGGTCTTGTCCTAATATGCACTTGATGGATCTTAATGACTACATGATGAAGGTTGTAGGCATAAATGAAGTTGTCCTCACTTGCTATGTTGAGTTATGAATTTGATGTTAAGGCTTGTGGTCTTATGATAGGTTTAGGTTATGGGACTTCACATATACATTGCACTAGTAGACCTAGAGTAGGATTGTGAGTAAGGGCTTATAGTGCATTGTTGTGAAATGAAGTTAGAATATGTGCAAGTTAAGGTAGTTTACTGTAATATGATTGTAGTATTGTTTAAATGTGTTGTTGAGGTATTACACTTCTATGATGGTATGTGTTGATTATGTAAGTTGTATGTATTTTGTGGCCTTAAAGTGATGTATTACACAAAGTATCACTACAGGGTTACTTGGGAGGTGAAAAAGTTACAGAAAAGATGATCATTGTTAAAGAAGAATATGCTTACCGTAAATGGAAAATTGGTTACAATAATGTGACATCAAATATGGCTTAAATTCTATTTGTGATCTTATATGATATTTGACCTTTGAATATGTCTATATGAAGTATGTGAATGATATAAATGCTTATACATAAAGGTTTTATGAAGATTTACTCAAAAAACATGAAGTATGATTTCAAGAAAATGTCCCTTTTAAATGCATTTTTGCATGGTTTCCATACTTAGTGCATTCTTATAATAACTCCATTCTTCTCTACTTTTTACATAAAGTGTAGGATGCTTAAAACGATGTATATGATTGAGAGCTTGATATATGATTCCCAAGCTCAAGTAAAGGGGTCATAGGTTCCAAGGATTCCCTACTTACGGTTTACTGTAAGTTTCTTTAATATTATACAATTATGCATTATGTTAAAGGGTCATGCCCCTAATGTAATCTTATGATGTTTAGTCTAGGATGCGAAAAGAAACTAGAGTCTTTAACTATGTATAATGATATTTTATATAAAAATGAAGTAATGTTCTAGCATATGATGTGCTAAGAAAGTTCTAAAATTTTTCGCTAAATTTACCTATGAAAATGCGATGAATGATAACCATGGGATTGTATAAGACCTCCAAGCGGTCAAGTACGCCATGTTACTTCTAAGAGGTTCTCTCCGGACGTGATCGGAGGTCAAGTACGCCATGTTACTTCTAGGGGTGCTCCCTGGATGTGACAGGTTCTAGGATTGTCTCAAACTACGTCTAGTAGAGTCTTGTTCATAAATGTAAAGCTCACCACACTTATGAATATGAGACTATGGGATATTTAGGAAATGTTACTTCATAATTCTCTAAGTCATGCAGTAAAGTTAGGCTCTTATAGGTGCTTCTTTTAATGTGTGTTCTAGGGTTTTTTAGGTATGGCTAATACAAGGGATAATGTTAAGAGTGTTATGGAAGAGGATGGAGAGAAAGAGGATCCTCTCCATGTTCCGACCTAAGATCCTCCTCAAGCTCTAAATAATCCTCTAGTTGAAAATGTCACACTTTTCGAAATTAGGATATCTATGCAATTGTTTGCTCACGCCTTGATGGCGCAACTCAATAGAGATATTGTGGCTCCGACAAATCCTATAAGGGAAATGGCGACTTCTAGAATAACGGAGTTTTTTAGGATGAACCCTTCGAAGTTTAGTGGCTCCAAAGTAGAAGATAATCCATATCGGTTCATAGGGGAGGTTTACAAAGTACTTTCTATCATGGGAGTTACTTCGGTAGAGAAAGTAGAACTAGACTCTTATTAATTGAAAGATGTTTCTCAAATATGGTACGAGCAATGGAAGTATATTAGCCTGGTAAAAGAGAGTTCTATAGAATGGAAAAATTTTAAGTCAGATTTTCTCTATTTGTTCTTTCACTGAGAGTTGAGGGAAGCTAATATGGAAGAGCTCATCATTCCTAAGCAATGTAACATGAGTTTTAATGAATATTCTCTTTTTTTTAAGGATGTTCCATCTTTGGTAGCAAATCCAAGGGACATGATGAGTAGGTTTATGACAAGGATGTCTGATATAGTAGAAGAAGAATTTTATGCGGCAATGCTCCATAATTTTATGGACATATCACACTCATGGTACTTGACCAAGAAATAAAAGAGTCAAAACTAAAGAAGGAGAAAACTAGGAGAAAAAAGAGATATAGTATGGGTAGTGATAAGTTCTTTCATGATGGGTCGGTGGAAAGGGTAATTCTAGAAGTCGAGAAATTTTTTACGGACATGGATCTTCTGATACTCCCAAGTATAAGTATGAGAGGGTTTCTAACCCAAAGCCACTTGGAATTGCTAATGAGTCTTTATGGTCTTCTTGTGCTAGGTGTTGGAAGAGACTTCAAAGTGGTGTTTGCACACTAGAAAGGGTTGATTTAGTTGTAGTGAGAGTGGCGACAAGATGAATGATTGTCCAAAATGTAAAGATACAAGAAGAAAGGGTAAGCAAGTTTCCCCTACTGGTTCAAATGAGAGTGCTCAAAAGAAGAATAGGTTCTATGATCTCCAATATAGGGATGATCAATAGTGATCTCCTTATGTTGCTATCGGTGTGTGGTTTATGCTTTATATAGATTTTGGTATTAATTGTCTTTTATGACATGATATATTTAATATGATAGACCTTGATGTTGTATTTAGTATGCATGAGCTCCATTGTTGTTTGAGTTATAGATGATTTTTAGAGGAGTTGAGTAAGCTTTCTCCCAAGGGGGAGATAGTGTACCTAAATAGTAAGGTTATTGTGTGTTTATGTGTTGTCAAGATTTCCTTATGTGGTGAATGCTCATGAAAACTTGTGTTTCAAAATAAAATGAAGTTTATGTGAATTAGTTTCCTCATGTTGTAGCGAATCAGCAGAGTTGCATATAGAACTTCATGATATGAATTTTATTAATATGTATTAGTTTGCAGTTGAAGTATCCATTCTTGAATAAATGCTTTTTGAGAATAACTTCTATTTAGGATCCATGAGTATAGGTTGAGATTGTTTAGCTAGGAGATTTTAGTTCCTCCTTGAATATGAATAGATGATGAATTTCATGCATTTAGGGTTTTCTGATGTAGTACCTACTTCATTGTGTTTCATTGAGTATGTTAGCTTGGAGGTTATGTTTTCCTCCTTGGTTGTGTGCAATTAGATTTATTGCATGCATCATGGGCTGCTACTCAAGATTCATTTAGTTTGAAAATTCTTTAGAACCATCAATCGAGAATAAATGTTCCCAAGGGGAAGATAATATAATGCCCCAAAAAGTACTAGGTTAATCTAGAGCCTAAACATGAGGGATAACGTTAAGGGTTAAAATCAAAGGTCAAGGACTTTGGGTGTGGGACATGATTAGGGGTCCAAGGCTTCTGATAAAACACCTGGCCAGTGCCCACCATGATCATGAGGGCCTTCACGGCCTGGTGTGGCCACCACGAGTCGTGATACCACCCGTTGTTGGTCAGGCGATAAGCCCCCAAATTGTTATTTTTGAAAATTTCATACTAAGTCAAACAATATAACATAAATTGAGACACACGAGAATAATATCGTTCCATGGGAAAACAATATCACATAAATTGAGACACATGAAAATAATATCATTCTGTGGTCACCATATCAAATTCTTTTCTAGTGTTGTAAACTCATTTGAGATGCAGTTTGCTTGGATGGAACCCCACCATCTTGCTACATGGATACATGATTTGGAGAAGGTTCTCAAAGCTTGATGATTCAGTACTTCTTTGTAAGTTTGAGAGTATATATTAATGATTGCGTAATTATTAAATCTGTCTATTTTAATTTCATAATTCATGTTGTTAAAATGAAATGAAATTTATCTAAATTGTATACAAATATTTATTCATAATAATATTTTTTGCTTATGTTCCAAAGACAAACACATGAAACAAATACTTTTGTCACACCCTAGAACTTATGCATTTTTTTGTAATATTTGTTACTTTTAGGGAGAAGGATAGTGAAGAGATGTGAGAAAGTACCAAAAGCGTATACTACATTTGGGTTGCATGTGATATTAGGTTTGAGGACTAACTCACACTCCAAAAGCTAGCTCAAAGGGAGTAGGATTGTCAAAACATTATAATGAATGCGCTCTTCTCATTAATTGCCAGTATGAAACTTTTGTCATTCTTTAACACTCCACCTCACGCCCGGTGCTTAGCATCTGGTGAGTGAGCAATTTTTTATTTTGGGGGGCCCAACATTCGGTGAGATAGCCCTTCTTTGATATCATGTGAAATGAGATGTTAGGCCTAACTCATTTATTCATAATCTATTTTTTTGGGTTGAGTTAGGCACAAGTGTCACATCATACCGAACATATGGGTCCATTCAAATATAGATGTCTCTTAAGCAACAATGATACTGCCAATCCAGGTAATTAATCACTTATATGAGTGTGATAAGTCCTTCAGTTAATAGGTGTAAGTTGGATTCACACTCTTAAACGGTATTTTAATTTACATTTGTGCGGGTTAATACGAGATATATAAATGCAATTTGCAAAACTAATAGTCATTACAATTGCCAAAACGTGCAGATTTATTCAATTGGAACAAAATTATGGTTGCACATTGTGATGGAGGAGCATTCACCGGAGATGTTGAAAGAGTTGATCCTATATGTTATTATCAAGCAACATAATAATATAATAAGATTATTTTCTATATCAAAAATAGGCGGATTCAATGAGCATGATTGATGAGATCGACAAGTACCAAGAGTTTTTGGTAAGACTACTTTCATTTCAGAATAAGTTTCTGATAAGTCTTAGTATTAGTATGAGTTAGTTGACCGCATAAGGATGGTTTATCCTGATGACGAGGTCTAAAATAACATATTATTATTAATTATTAGAGCATAACCAGCAATGTTATATTGTAATGGCTTCCGCAAACTATTGCCTAATACTCTAGAATAAAATGATATTTGGTCAATGTGTAAGACGTTTCTATCGTGTTATATGATAAATTTTTGAAGAACGATTTATATGAGTAAGAATTTGATTATACAATTTTTTCTTCTATTTCAACAAGACTCTTCAGAAGGGAAAAGGCTTCAAATTACTCTATAGCGAGCTGGTTACATTAAATGTAGATAACCTCCTTTGGTATTTCTTCTTGCTATATTTTGTCTTACTCAAACAAACAACTCACTTGACAAGAGGTGTCAAATGAGAGAGTCAACAATAAATTGATGAGTTAATAAATGACTCGAGATTTGGTACTTGTTGCCTATTTGAGTTGCAGAGTCTACCAAAGCACTACAAAAATCCTGCACTCAAGAATGAAACCAGATCAATTGGTACAAATTCTTACTAGATTAATTTTTCTTCTTGCGAATTGATGCAGATATTATTACTGAAACTCGTTGTGATACATTTTCACAGTATTTCTTCCCACAAACCATGCAACAATATATTAAAACGCCACTTTATATAATTATGTGACCATTCAACATATTTCACGTAATTAGGATGTGTGTAAATATGTAATACTCCTTATGTCCCTAAATACATGTCATGCTTCACTTCTCGAGGGTCAAACTATATGAATTTTGACCGATAAATTAAATTTTATTGCAGGTTGGAACCTCATTGGGGGATTATTACAATGCCATTACACAAAATGATTGATTTGCTAATCAAAAGAAAAACCATAGAGGTTAGATTTCAAATTAATTTTTTTTCCAATATACAAATTTGCGGCTATCTACTTATTTGATTTATTTTATTTCCGAAGTTAGATTAGAGTTGTTAAGCAAATTACACAATACATGTGACACAAAATCAAGAGGAGCTATTATTGACTCTCAATTTCATCATACTAGACTTCAGAAATCAGAAATACTGGATGACAATAAATGGCAATGTAGTGAATAACGTAGTATGTCATTATTTAGTCTTCATCTCGATAAGGATGTCAATTTTAAAAAAAATAACTCAACTTGAAATTTTTCTTTTTTATGCTGGATGAAATAATTTATAACTACAAAAATGGCAAAGATTTAATTTGTTTTATGCGACAACTTTCAAAAGTTTTTTGTGCCTAGTCTGACAGTGCCACGTAACACTTACTGATGAAGGTTTTTATGTCGACAATGAAAAAGGCATTTGGAGATTGATACTTTGATAGTCAGTAGTATTATCTCATAGACAAGCATGAATGACTTGCCTATCCCATGAAATTAACTCCCTTGATTATACTGTTGGGTTTAGTTAAACAAATGGAAACTGCAAAATGGCATATATATAAAGGTTTTAAAATAAAACATATATTCATTGCAGCAAGTTTCTAGTATAGATAATATATGAAGTTAGTGATCATTATTTATCATATAATAACCAGATTGTTTGGGACTAGGATTTAACCTAAGTAGTACTTATGAACATTTTAGTATGTCTAAGTAGGAAAATATTAATACTATCTGGGATTTTAACGAGTTGTTCCGTCTCTAGCTTTAACTATGAAGTTGTAGCACAATCTGTGTGAGCTTTACCAATCATATTAATTTACTATGTATTGTTCAAATTTTATTGGATACCCCCAAGGGATGCCTAGCTTTTTGACCCGTTCAGTAAATGTACTCCTGAATTAACAAAATCAACCGATGTTCTTACAATATATACACGCTAGCTAGAACTTTGTGAGTACTCCCTACTACTACTAAGAGCCGTATTCTGCTATTTTAATACTTTTCACTCTTTAAGAACTTAAAAAAACATAGTATCATAAGATTTAGTTTCTCTATTAATTGCACATTGGACATACGAGGTCAAAATTGGTACCTGAAGCTCTCCTTTGAGTTAAACTCGCCAGAACATGCAATGCATTTAATAATTGCCATCTAACCATTATATGGATAAAGTATAAGAAAAGTTATTGTTTTTATAAGGGTAAATGTCATGGCAATACCAGCAAAGAAACTATTCAACCTGAATTTACAAGTAGACCAACGGTACATTGGGATTCATGAAGACAAGCTCTGCATTAGAAATTTGCTTGATCATTATGGCAGTGAATATAAGGGGGTGAAATAGGTGAAAATGGTGTTGTATCCATCGCGGAAGATGGGAACAAGTCTCTTCGATGAAGTAATTGAAGAGTTGGAAAATGTAATCTGACAAAGCATGGATTGAACATATGCAACAACTCATGATCGATGTCATCACAACCCGAGTTATCCCCGAGACGTAGACATGGGACCTCGGACCACAACTGATCCCAATCTAACCCTACTGGCATGATCATGACCATACTAAAGATAATAAAATGGTGTTGAAGCTAAATTATAAATAAAATAATAAGATGGGGAATACTCATATGCTATAACTGAGATATCTGAAATTGATGAGTTTAATAAAAAGAACATACTAACTCAATAATAAGCTGAAACTGACTATGTCTGAAAATAGTCACTAACTGACTAGAAATGCTGAGACAAGCTCCAGCTAAGTCTAGCAAAAACTGAAACTAAAGGACATAAATACTGAAAATAAACTCATGACTATTGTCCTCGGAGAATGAGGACTCACCACTAATTCTACTGAACTAGAGATCAGGAATCGATCTAAGCGTGATCTGGATGCTGAGAACTTGAACCTACATCACGAGAAGATGTAGCACAAGTATGCATCAATACTTGATAGACATCGAGCATGTAGGATAGAGTAAAGTTCAAATCATACATAACCAAACAAACACAAAAGAAAATATGATATTCTAAACATGATCTACTAAACGATGAGCTAAATGGATGCAATGACCAAATTTATAACATGATGAGACTGAATATTAACTAAACTATAAATATGGTCAATTCAATAGAGTCTGACTGAACTATCGGAGCTACTAATAACCGATAATAAAACACATGAGCTAAATGTAGAGTCCGGTGTATACGCCCCATCGAGAGGACCCAATATACCCTGCCATAGGTATAAAGGCATGTTGGCATAATCACTAAACTGATGCCCATAGAGGAGACTTACAACCTACTTGGCTAGTAGATGGGACTATTTGGAATCTTAATCCATCTCGGTATTATGCTACTCCCAATGAATTAAATGATTAACACATTATAATTGATTTTTTTTAAATACTGAATAGCTCAAAACTAAACATGCAAAGTGAGAATGCAACGATTAATCTGATAATGATGCATTATAATTTAGGCGTGTATAACTAGATAACTGAAATATCTTACATAGTATGTGTAATTCAAGAACTAAAGAAATATATAGCTAGTGTTCTTAAATTCATCCAATAAACTGAGTATTTACACTGTAATCTGATTCGGAACATAGAACTAACTAATTCATGGTAATCTGCTGAAGTTCTAAAACTCTAAGTCTAATCATGATAAGGGAATCAAGAATCTGACTGATATCTAAGGACCCAATGGGTGAAAGGAACCCACTAGTGAAATTCCACATACCAGGTGATGAAATCGACGGAGAAATCTTTAAATTTTGGGACTGAATATGATGGAACCTTCTATTTGTGTTATTGAACTAAGGTTCCTGATATTTTTCTCCTCTCTTTTTTCTGATTTTCTATATTCTGATTATGATTTTGACTTAGGTATGTTTTACTTATGTTTCAAGGCCTAAACTGACTGAAATCTCATGATTTATGGTTTAAAAAATATATATTAGGGGTTAAAAAAACTAGGAAAGGACCAAAAGACCCCTGAAATAATTGTTGTCTAAGTAATTGACGACCTGGACTAACGGACCGTTCTTTGAGTCTACTTGATAGACCTTCACTAAAATGGGCAAACACTTTACTCAGAGCTTGGATTTTATCAAACTCGGTGTCCTTGGAAAGATAATTCAATTATGTATCGTATGATAGGTCATAGGAAACCTAATTCATTTTTTGGCATGAGTTATGACCATTTGAAGTTGACCCAATCATCAATTTCCCCCCTAACTAACTATTAACTTCACCTATGGTCCGTAGGTCCATCTACAGACCATACTTGTCAATCGTGGTTCATGTCAGAGGCTAGGTAAAGGGGTCTTGATGCACGGAAATAGACCACAGACCATAGTCTAACTTACGTATCGTAGTTCTGTCTGTGGGTCGAGACTTAGAAAATTTTCTAAGCTGGTTTTTGGGAAGGGTTTCAGATGTAAACTACGGACCTACAGTACAGGTTGTAGATCAAACTATGGTCCATATATGGTGAAAGTATATTGAACCTGCAATTTTTCTGAAAATCTGATTTGGTTTGGATATGGGGTGTTACATTATCTCCCACATGGAAACATCGTACTCGAATGAAGACTAAACTAGCTAAAATAGAGTGTGAGTGTTGCAATCCCTACTACTAAACACTTAGAACTGAGTTTCTAACTGAATTAAGTTCCAAGGACATGCAAATACGCTGAAAATGCAAGCATATTCTAAGGGAACATGATTCTAAGACTGAATTCACGCATGAATGACTGAAAAATTAAAGAGGAACTATTACCTCAAGGTGGAAGGTAATATGAAGGAAAGAGGTGAGGATACTTGACTTTCATTTTCTTCTTCTGCTTCTCAAGTAGCTCCCTCTATGGACTGACTCCTCCACATAACCTTGACAAAAACAACTTCTTTGTTTCCCAACAGTCAAACCTGATGGTCAAGAATCACAACTGGTACATCCTCATAAGAAATACTATCTTTCAGCACCACACTCACTAATGGAACTACATAGGCTGTATCGCCCACACACTTCTTCAAGAGCGAGATGTGGAAGAATGGATGCACTACTGTTCGTTCTGCTGGAAACTCTAATATCATATGCCACTTTGCTAACCCTTTTTAAGATCTTGTAAGGGCCTACATATCTAGACTGGGCTTCCCTTTATTTCCGAATCTCAGCACCCTTTTCATAGGTGACACTTTCAAGAAAACTCAGGCATCAACTTGGAACTCTAGTTTCGTTCTCCTTACATCTGCATAAGAGTTTTAACGACTCTAGGTTGTCTTAAATCTATCTCTAATGAGTTGTACTTTCTCCATAGAATAAAGGACTGAATTTGGCCTTATTAAAGTTGCTTCACCTATTCGACCCAACCAGCATGAGATCTAAATCTACGCCCATACAGTGCCTTATATGGGGCCATCTGAATGCTGGAATGGTAGCTATTATTGTACGCGAACTCAATAAGAGGAAGAAAATCATCCCAACTACCCTTGAAATCAATCACACAATCTCTCAACATATCTTCTAGGGTCTGAATGGTACGCTCTTCCTGTCCATATGTCTGCGGATGAAATATTGTGCTAAGGTTAACCCGAGTACCAAGACCGTTCCAAAATACCTTCTTAAAATGAGAGGTAAACTAAGGACCTCTATCTGAGATGATAGAAAAAGGAACCCCATACAACCTCACTATTTCATTAATGTAAATCTTGGCATAGTCCTTCGCTAAATCTCTGTTCTTGACTGCCAAAAAGAGAGAAGACTTAGTCATCGTGTCAACTATCACACAAATGGAGTCATGTTGTCGCCAGTTTGAGCCAACCTTGTGATCAAATTCATATTGATCACTTCCCACTTCCTACTAGTAATGTTGATCTGTTGAGTCATACCCCCAGGTTTCTGATGTTCTACCTTTACTTTCTTGCAATCGGGTCACTTACTCACAAAATCGGCTATATCCATATTCAACTCATTCCACCAATAGACTTCCCGTAGATCGTGGTATATCTTAGTGGAACCTGGATGAATAGAATATCTGGAGTTTGGGCTTCTGCAATAATATGCTATCTCTGCTGACCCACATCGACCCTGGTAGCGAAGTACACCATCTACCTCATGGGAGAAAACCTCCACTCTCTGACTATGGACTGCACCCTTAAGTTCAAGCAAGATTGGTCATTGTCTCACTTTTCCTTAAATTCCACTACCAAAGAAGATTCTTCTCCATTCTGAAGTGTTACACCATTGTCTTATATGCTAATAATACAAGTTCCTAAACGATCAAGCCTGTGAACATCATTCACTAGTTCTTTCCTTTCTTCCTCAACATGCACTACACTACCTATAGAAAATCTTCTAAGAGCATCTGCCACTACATTCACCTTACCAAGATGGTAATGCACACTCATATCATAATCTTTAAGGAACTCAGGCATCTCCTATGGTAAAGATTCAACTCTTTCTAGGTGAACACATATTAAAGCCTCGTATGTTCAGTGAAGACATCTACATGAACACCATACATGTAGTTTTCTAGATCTTGAGTGCAAATGCTTTGCTGCAAGATCGAGTTTATGAGTTGAATAGTTCTTACCATGCACCTTAAGCTGTCTAGAAGCATATGCTATAAATTTATCTCGTTGCATCAACACAACCTATTCTAATTTTGGATGCATTACAATCGATCACATAACCATCTGAACCCTCTGGTCGAGTTAAGAAAGGAGTTGTAGTCAATCTAGTTTTCAATTCTGTAAATCTTATTTCACAGTCATTTGAATATTAAAATTTTACCATCTTCTGAGTCAACCTAGTCAATAGTGAGTCTATGAATGAAATACCTTCGATAAACCTTCTGTAATAACCCGCTAAACCTATGAAATTTCTGGTATCTATAGTAGAGGTAAGTCTGGGCCATCGTTTCACTACTTTTATGTTTTGCGAATCTACTCGGATCCCCTCATTAGATACAATGTGATCAAGGAAAGCAATAGATTGCAACCATAACTCACATTTTCTAAACTTAGCGAATAACTGGTAATCTTTGAGAGTTTTCTAAACAAATCTCAAATGACTCGCATGTTCTTTCTTATTCCTAGAGTAAATGAGGAAATCACCAATAAAGATGATAACAAACAAGTCCAAGTATTGTTTGAACACTCTCTTCATCAAATCCATAAAAGGTGTAGGATCATTTGTTAGTCCAAATGACATAACTAAAAATTCATAATGACCATATCAAAATCTAAAGGCTCTTTTGAAATGTCACTATCTCTGACTCTAACCTGATGATAACCCGATCTGAGGTCTATCTTTGATAAATTGCTAGCACCATGAAGTTGGTCAAACAAGTCATCAATACTGGGAATGGGATACTTATTCTTGACTGTGACCTTGTTCAACTGTCTATAGTCAATGTACATTCTGAGAGAACCATATTTCTTCTATACAAACAACACCGGTGCACCCCATGGAGAAATACTAGGTCTGATGAAACCTTTATCTAAAAGGTCTCTCGACTGATATTTCAATTCCTTGAGCTCTATTGGAGCCATTTTGTAAGGAGGAATAGAAATAGGCTGGATATGTGGAAGGACATCAATTCCAAAGTTGATTTCCCTATCGGGACGAACTCCGGGAAAATATTATAGACACTTCTAGAAATTTATTGACTACTTGAACTGAGTCAAGAGTTGCAGTTTCAGAGCTAGAATGCTTAACCCAAACTAAATAGTAGATATAACCCTTCGAGATAATGTTTCTAGCCTTAAGGTGATAAATGAATTTACCCATAACCGCGAAGCTACTACCCTTTAATTCTAAGATTGGTTGATGTAGAAACTAAAGCAGCACAATCCTAGTTCTTCAATCGACTGAGCCATAAAATGATTGTAGCCAATCCATGCCTAGAATGACATCAAAGTCTACCATTTCTAACTCTACATGATCTACTGAGGTGACTTTCTGAGAGACTTTAACAGGGCATTTTCTGTATGTCTGTGTAGCTATAACAGGGTTTTCGACTCGAGTAGAGACTGAGAAGGATTCTGAGAGAGTTTCTTAACTAACATTGAATTTTACTGCAAAAATGAGATTTACAGAGGTAAGAGTAGCCCCTAGATCATTTCATTGTGTGTACCATATGTGAGTCACATCCTTAAGTTAGTATAATGTAAACTCAACCCTACCACTATCAGTCCCTTGCATCACTCCAAAGATTTTCTTAAACTCATAAATGAAGTTTTGTGGGTCCTTACCAGCTTATGACCTAAAACCTCGTTTCGATTCATCTTATCAAAATCTCAAACTCTATCTGCCCATCATTTCAATTAGTAGGAACTGGAACCTGGTGCTTGTTTTGGTTGGTAATACTTCAATCCAAAAGCATAATCACATTCCAAAACTCTGCGTTAAAAACCTCATGTTCATGGACTAGAAGAACTATGTTAGCATTTTGATGCACTAACATTCCACGCGTAATCTTTACGCGGAGGCATGATCTTAAACGCATATCGGTGGATTAGAGAGGAGATCATACCTTATGCATGATAAGAATATCAAGATAATGAAGTTTTCCAAAAACATTTGTAGCCTCCCTCTCATTAGATGTGGTTCACTTCATACCCATGAAAAGGACTCTACTTAGTGAGACTTTTCAAACGTCCGAAGACTCTTAAGCCTAGTGCTCTCATACCAAGTTATACCCCTGAAATGCGGACACGGGACCTAGACCACAATTGATCCCAAGATAATCCTGATTGCATGATCATGAGCATACTAAAGATAATAAACTGGTGGGAATTTGAATCATATATAATATCAAAAGATGGGTAACACCCATATGCTATAACTGAGATATTTGAAACTGATGAGTTTAATACAAAGAACATATTAACTCGATACTAAGTTGAAAGTAACTATGTCTGAAAATAGCCTCCAACTAACTACAAATGTTGGGACAAGCCCCAGCTAAGACTAGAAAAAACTGAAACTAAAGGACGAAAATAGTTAGAATAAACCCATGACTATTGTCCTCGAATAATAAGGACTCACCACTGATTTTGCTGAACTGTAGATAGGGAATCGATCTAAGAGTGATCTGGATGTTGATAACCTGAACCTACATCATTAAAAAATGTAGTGCACGTATGCGTAAGTACTTGATAGACACTGTGCATATGGGATACAGTAAACCTGAAATAATATATAATTGAACAAGCGCAGAAGCAAGTAAAATATTATGAACATTATCCACTGAACGCTGAGATAACTTGATGCAATGACCAAATTTATAATATGCTGAGACTGAATATTAACTGAACTGTAAATATGGTCAATGGAATAGAGTCTGACTGAACTATGGAAGATACTAATAACCAATACTAAAACCACATGAGCTAAATGTGGAGTCCAATTTATACGTCCTACCAAGAGGAACCAATATACCTTGTCACAGGTATAAAGGCATGTTGGCATGATCACTAAGTTGATGCCCACATAGGGGACTTACAACCTACTTGGCTAGTAAATCTGGGACTATTTGGGTACGTTCAACCCCTGAAATAATTGTTGTCGGAGCAATTGATAACCTGGACTGATGGGTCGTCCTTCAATCGACGGTCCGTCGTTTGTGTCCATGGAATGAATCTGCTGAACAGACCTTTACTAAAATGGGCATAACTTTTTTCTCAGATGTCCGATTTTAACAAATTTGATGGAATTGGAAAGATAATTCAATTATATATTATATTATAGGTAATAGCATACCTAATTTAATTTGTTCTAAGACTTATGACCATTTGAAGTTGACCCAATCAGCAATTTTCCCGTAACTAACTACTAACTTCACCTACGGTCCGTAGGTTCATCTACAGACCGTACTGGTCAATCGTGGTCCGTGTTAGAGGCTGAGTAATAGTTTCTTGAACAACAAACACAGACCATAGACCATGTTCTGAGTTACAGACCATAGGCCTATCCGTGGGTCGAGACTTAGCAAATTTTATGGGCTAGATTTTGAAAGGGTTGCAGATTTAAACTACAGACCTACAGTACAGGTCGTAGATAATACTATGGTGTATAGATGGTGATCATATATTGCACATGCAATTTTTCTATAAAGCTAATTTCTCGCATGTTTTGGATACGGACTGTTAATAGATGTCTCGTTCGTGTTTTTGATTTTTTTCAATGGATGGCAGTTTCTGACATGTGTAACTTCTCATATCTGTCCTTTTTTATGTTGTTGGCCAAGACAAGTTTTTTGGAGGAGAAAGGATTTCTATACTTGATTAATAAATTTTGATCCCCTATAACTCCAAGCTCTTCTTCAGCAGCATACTAGAAATGACAAATGCAATCAAACTCACAATTAGAGAAATCCCATGTGGATTTCCTATTCATAACTTGGTAAAAATACAACATAAAAAGGGTACCCCTTCACTTTTTATCGAAAAGAAAGTGAATTGATCAAGTGGGTGTTTTACCTTTTGGACCAATTTTGTCGTCATAGAAGAACATTCAAGATGAAGATCAAGTTTACACAAATCACAATGATAGTAAAATGAAAACAATATGTTGTGAGGAAATGATTTGTCATAACCAAATATATGCCACCCAACAGAATTCAGTTTCCATTTTCGAATTCCAAAGAGCGATTAAATAAATGGGAAGAAGGGTGAGTGAGTGCAAAGGATAAAAATAATGTCGGATTCTTTTATGAATATTGGAGCATAACTTATGGAAAAAGTAAAGGTAATAATCACAATTATAAGCTAGCCCAGAAATTATAACAGTACACATGTTGCATCTTATATGTTTTGTTCCTTTAAGTGGAATCTTAGCAGAGTATGTCTGTGGCTGAAATGCACCAGATCACCATCACGAAGACGAGTAGGCTCTTTTGACACACAACTTTTCTCTTCCTTGGCAATAAAATTATTGTTCTTAACTATCTCTCTCTCTTTTGGGACTCAGACATTTTTCGAGGATGATGAATTAGAAATTGAAGAAGTATTTTGAGAACATAATAAGATAGAACAATAGTTGGTAGACATATAGAAAGACCTTGGAAATAAATTAATTACCAAGTTTTTATCATCTAAGTGCAAAAGCATATCATCTTCTTGTTGTCCGGCATCAACCACCACCACTAACAACCTCTATCATCACTATCAAACCTATGATGGTCTATTGTGTTATAATCCTCGAGGGGGTGAATCTTTTATCTGTGCTGGTCAGCTACTATCTGAAACCTACGCATCACCACTCTTAAGTGTTGGAAAAATGATTTTTGATCTTAAAAGAAAGTATGTATACTTGTGTCTTAGGCTCATTTCATTATACCTCGTTGATGAATATTAATTTATTCTAACATATTTCTAATGACTATTAAATGTCCTTAATCGCCTTATTTGACATAATTGTAACATAAATTAATTATGATTCATTTCGTTACCACAATTCTAAATGAAATTGTAACTGCCTTTTTATTGCCTTTGATTCCTTACATTGAAGGCAGATTTTCTCATCCAATTCACACCTTATATTTGTTCATTACTTCTTTTGCGCGTTTTTGGTACTAGAAGAAGGACAGGAAAAAATTAGAAGAAAATCTCTTCTTCTCCATTACTTGAGTGTCGGGTTTTCTTATTATGTAAATCTGTGTCAGTTTTTGTGCTCCTAGTTTTATATACAAGAGCTTGTTGAATCTTGAGGATATACCTATATGTGAAACAACCTTAAGGACAACGTGTTTTTACATCCTTAAGCTATGAGAATTTCCTATAATATGTGTGATGAAGTATTTTCTATAAGATTTCCAACACTAACGACTAAAAGAAGATGGAGGATGTATTTCCTCATGCATCCTTAAAGGAAGTGCACAATATGGTGGAGCTAAAATTTGTAGTTGTCTTAGTTTTTCTTGTTTAATTACATCCGATTTATTATTACATTATTTACTTTGATTCATTTTATCATTATTTATGTCAATTCTATCCATTTGTCTTTTAAATCACGTTATTTGTGCCTTTTCTTCTTCTCTTATCACCAGCTTTTGTCGAAAATATCTAAATTTGAAAGTCCCACATTGGAACCTAAGAACTCTGATTAAAGATGAAAGAGTAATTAATTATCACTCCATCACAATCCTTATTAGTAAGATGACATAGTATTACATTGCTTTACTTTGTTCTTATTCTCATAAGGATATTAGGATATTTTTAAAATAACCTGTTTAATTTAAATTATTTAAAAGACAAGTTCATGTAAAGAATTAAAGAGAATAAGCTAGATAATTAAGTTGTTCTAAAAATATTATAATGTCCAAACAAATATATCTTGCTACCTGAATTAAACTTATGGCCATTCCAATTCTTAATTTTTGCTCAAAATGTGTTACATACGAAAACACCTATTTGCTCAAACAATTAGTAAAGTAGAATTTCCCTCAAATAAAACTTGTTATAGTCCTACACAAATAACACACCTTGAAGGTAATAAAATGAGTCGATTTCATCATCGGATTTACTATAACCCAAATCGAGTCACGTTGACATCTGGTGCGTGGTAAATCAACAATGAAATAAATATTCAATTTTTCCCATTTTCAAGTAGGAATAATAATAAATTGGGACAAAACTCCCGACTTTTTATGCTCAACATTCACTTTTCGACAATTTGGATACTTAACCACAAGTTCCTAAATATTCTTCTTCATTCCATTCCACCAAAATATTTCCCGTAAATCATGGTACATCTTGGTTATCCCAAGTGAATGGAATATCGATAACTATCAGTTTATGATATGATCTGCTCTCTAAATTCATCTACATTGGGAATAGACAAACGACCTTGATATCGAAGCACACCATCTCCCCTTTGAGAGACAACCTTTACAAACTTTTTAAGCATTGCTTATTTATATTCAACCAAAGTCACATCAAGACTTTTCTTAGCTTTCACATGTTCCACAAAATAAGATTATTAACCATTGTGAACTGTGACACCAACTTTGGTATATTACAGTAACTGAATCCAACTGGGTCAATCTATGCACATCGTTCTCGACACAACTCCTGTTCATTATCCTTTATATGAGCAACACTACCCATAGATAAATGACTAAGAGCATCAACCACCACATTTTCCTTACTGGGTGATAGAGAACACTCATATCGTAATCCTTTACTAAATCAAACCACCTCTTTTGGCGAATATTTAGATCCTTCGAATTAAACAAGTATTGCAAATTCTTGTGGTTAGTAATGAAATTGACATCAAAACCATACAAATAATGTCTCCAAATCTTAAGGGATAACACAACTACCGCTAGTTCAAGATCATGGGTAGGATAATTCTTCTCATAAATCTTATTTTTCCTTAAGAAATAGGCAATAACCTTTCCATTTTGCATAAGGACACACCCTAACCCAATTCATAGTCATCACAATAAATCACATTACCATCAGTCCCTTCCAGTAAAGTCAACACCGGACTGGAAGTAAGTATATCGTTCAATTCCTGAAAAAAAATTTCATATGGTTTCGACCATAAGAATACAACTTTCGTTTGATTCAGTGTTGTTAATTAAGAGGAAATAAAAGAAAATCCCTCAAAAAAACACTTTATAGAAACCGACTAAAGCCAAGAATCTTCTTATATTCAAAGGGGATAAAGGTCTAGAACAACTATTGGTCGCATCTGTCTTCTTAGGATCTACCTCAATACCATTTCAAAAATAATATGACCAAGAAAAGACAAGACCCTTGACCAAACTAACATTTACTACACTTTTCAAAGAGTTGTTCTTCCTAAAGGACTTGTAACACAATCCTCAAATGATTGGTATGTTAGTCTTCATTCCTCGAATAGATCAATTTATAATCAATTAACACAATTAATAGCATATCATGATAGTAGAACTCGTGTATAACCTTGAATTGAGAAATCATACCCTTCCAATGTATCTTGATCTAGCATGAGAGGATGATTGCGTGATTGCTTGACTTGTTGATTCCATACCACTTCATCATAGCTTGAATTGACCAACAGTATCCTTCCTTGAATAGCATGGACTTGCATGAGATTATGCTTTCCATGGTAGCTTGTCAAGCATAGTAGCGTGTTTTTCCATTATAGACTTGAATTAGTGTATACTCAGTGTTGAATATTTTGTTTAGGTGTGGAGACAACGGGCACACTATTGATTTCTCACAATTTGAAATTTATTATATCAAAGTAAGTATCCGCTTAGGTCTTACAATTTTGATCACACTTGTTTCTTGCTTCAACAACACTCCTTACTTGGCACTCCCACTTGTTTTCTCTCTTTGTTTCTTACTTACTTGGTTACTTTGTTTCTTTCTTCTTTCATGGTTTTATACAACTCAAATGGACCACCACTATTTATAGGATGTGATGGAACAATCTAGCTAAGTATATTTTTCTACTCTATTCTAGAATATTCCTCAAACTACTTAATTCTATAACTACCATATCTAGAACATTTCCTGACTATTATCTCTAGAATACTCTTTCTAGAGATTTTCCTTCAATTATCCATAATTCTAGAGTATTCAAGATTTTTCTTGACTTGTCTTAAGTACATAATTAAGTTGGTGATGATATCTTAACACTCCCCCTTAATTTTTCCTTTGTGTGCATTGTGAGCGATTCTTGATCTGGAAGCATCACTGCGTCCATGCCCTTTGAGAATCTACTCCTTCATCAGATTATTCCGATCCCTACTCTTTTAAGCTTCTTCAAAGGTGTAGCATCCTTATTGTAAACCATCTATGCTAATGTTGCATTTTTACACTTGGCATTTAAGCACTTAAATTGTGTCTTCTTTCTTATTTGAGGTTTCAGAGCTTCTTGTAATTTTTCTTGCAACAGTTCTAGAGTTTCATGTACTCTTGTTTTCCATGAATTATTAGTTTCTCCTTTTGAAAGTATATCCTTTGTATGTGAATTATAGTTTTCACATATGTCGTGTTCCTGTTCAACCTCACTTCTTTATCTTTCTTCTTCAAGTTTATATTTTAGCTCCTGCTCCGATTTCCTTGAATCTGGCAAGGAGATTTCGTAGTACCACCATGTTGCTGCTTCTTTAAGTACAATATAAGTTGTCTCGGTTTGCATGACGTATAATGATTCTACCATTTTATCCTTTATTATTGGTGTTCATGTAACTTTTATGTTTAGATAAACTTTTATGTTATTTGACCCAAAAAATACATAGTTACCAGAATCTGTTAGTCGTGATACAGATAGTAATTTCTTTTTCGTACTTGGAACATGGTAGACATTTTGAAGTTCCACTTGTCTTGAGTTGTGATAAGGCACAAACACCATCTTGGAAAAATGAGTTATTGACATATTTGAATTATTTACAGTCACCACAAATCGATTGCCTTTATTTTTTACTCATGTTATAAAATTTTTCTCATCACCACTCATGTGATTGGAACATCCTGAATCAACAATCCAATTATGTTCATAACCGACCAATTTCTCACTCACAGTTGCAGGTGCAATCTTCTCTTCTTTGTTAGAGTGGCAGGTGACAAGCTCCTCTGGATGATTAGTTTCTTCAACTGCACAAGAGGTCTCAAAATCTCAAACTTCTTCTTCATCTTTCTTATTTTGAGTAGAATTTGCTACATTACCTTCATCTTTCTTGTACCAGCAGTCTCTCGCATAATGTCCTTTCTTTCCACAATTGTAGAACTTCTGCTTTTTCCGGTTGTTGAAGCCTTTCATCTACTTCTTTTTCGTTGAGTTCTTTGATGTTGGATCTCTTTGTGTCACCCTAGCGGTGAGTGTCTATCACTTATCTTTTTTGATAGGCTTGCCTTTTGCTGAAGAGTGTCTTATGTTCATCTTTTATAGTAAGACTTGATAATGGCTTCTCCAAATCTTCTTCATTTGCCAATAGATTTTCCAACTCAGATAAAGTTTGTTGTGTGGCCCATCCCCGTGTGGCTGTAATTATGCTTTTTTACCCCGTCCTTAGACCATGAATAATATTTCTCCTCGTTGTTGTCTCTATGATAGCATTTTCTATATCTAATTTTATATTTCATTAGATAAAGATTTATCCTTTGAGAAATATTGACTGATTGTAATATTCCGTTGAGATATCGACAAAATCTCATTTTCAAGCCTTTGTAATCTCACATCATTCTTCTATGTAAAATAGTTTCCAATGCGTCCGAAGCTTCTTTGGGTATTTTATTTTTCTTAATATGTCGTAGGAACTCATCCTCATTTGTTATAGAGATAACCTAACATGGTCTTTCTAGCTTTGACCGTCCACCTTTTGTTGCTTCAGCATCTGTTGGTGGTATGGTGTCTGATTCACCAATGATACCCTATAATTCCTGGCTAAGAAAGTAAATTTTCATTCTCGTTCTCCATGATCCTTAGTTTATTGCTCTGAGCTTTTTAACACTATTGACAAAGCTTACTAAGTCTGTCATTGATAAGTGTCTCACAATATTTAGCCTCCGACAATAGCTTGTAGGGTCTTCATTGAGTTCCTGCGTCACTCTTATCCACCAGTCTCTGATACCATTTGTTGAATATTTTTTTGGTGTGGAGACAATGGGCACCCTAATGATTTCTCACACCTTGAATTTTATTAAATCAAAGTAAGGACCCGTTTCGATCTTACAATCTTGATCAACTTGTTGCTTGCTTCAACAACAATCCTTACTTGAGCAATCGCACTTGTTTGCTCTTTTGGTTTCTTACTTACTCGGTTAGTTTGCTTCTTTCTTGGTTTGTTTCTTGTTTCCTGCTTGATTGAATACTACTCAAATGGACCACCTCTATTTATAGGAGGATGGAAAAATATAACTAAGTATATTTTTTTACTCTATTCTAGAACATTCTGTCAACTACTTAATTCTAGAACTACCCTATCTAGAACATTTCAAGACTATTATCTTTAAATACTCTTTCTAGAGATCTTCCTTCAATTCCATAACTCTGGAATATTCTCAATTTTTATTGAATTGTCTTAAGTACATAAATAAGTTGGTGATGAATTTTTAACACTCAATAGATTATGGAACACGAGTAATCTTCTCTAATCCACTCGTTGTTAGGTACAACTCCCACAAAATTAATGCATTATACATAAGATTAACTCTACTATTATCATGACTTTGATAACTTTTTCATACGGATGATATTCTAAGCATGTCAATCATTATCACCTTGAACAAAAGAATACTTCAAATAAGAGAAACTTAATTCTTTAAGATATCACAATCACGATCTCATAAATATGTGAAAAAACATGTGACATTTTCATTCATGAGTATCTTAAAGCAATCTAGATTATAATTCATTAAGTTTATACAACATGCATAAATCTATAATTATAGTTATTAAACATTTATTTCTTAATCAATTGTACATACAAGAAGGGGTGAGTGAAGAACATCTTTGAAAACACATTATATTCACAAATTTCTCAATTCAGTGTTTTGTGCATAATCGAACACATAATTCGTGATCACAATATAATCACATAATATGGTTTCACATAAATTTGTTCAAAATCAACCTATATCACTCAATTCATGCCATAAACAATTGAGCCCGTTCATAAACATGTAAAACCCTAGAATTTAGATTGAATTCATAAAGGAGTTTTTTTGAGAAATCTTTGGGACTTAATAGATGAAAGAGATCCATTGTTGAACTTATCACATACTTTTTTAATAAAACCATAGAAATTTGAGGAGGAGGACCCTCAACACTTAAAGAACCCTACAAATTCCTTGGGTGCCTTGAAGAGAAATTTTGGGAGAAACCCTTGAGAGAATTATGAAACATATTGGGAATTGACAGGGAATGGGTAGTTTTATAGGAGTCAAATCAGTTATAGGGTTTATTTATAAGGAAAAAAACTACGTATTTTAGGAGATAAAATGATAGGAAAAGTCTCAAATTTTCTTAAAGTAAAACTGCCAAGTAAGACATATGGAGTCACCAACTGCTCGTATAAGATTCTATAGACCGTACTGATCATCCTAGAACTAGATATTGGGACCCAATTTTTGAATGGTTTCCATGAGACCTCTCTAAGGTCTGTCTAAGATTCTAAAAACTATAGACACAACCGTAGAACCTATGAACTAAAGTCCTTCCAAGTCTAAGATAAATTTCCACGAGAGAGGTTTAAGTGCTATAACATTTCCACAACCCGTAATACCCTCTCTAAACCAAATAGTTCTTCAAATTTTGCCAATTGGGGATCGCTCCTACGGAACCCTCTGATGATCCGTTGGACATCGTACATCTCGTCTTCATCAATCACTTACCCAACTTCAGAAACTTGATTATTTTTCAAAACTAAGTTTTGCTCCTATGAGACTTATCTACGAACCCGTAGATGACACTTATAGGTCACAACCTTCATATTTTCTAATTTATGAGGTGTAGCACATCACCTACCTATAATCAATCTTTAATATTCTACTTGACATAAGTGTTCCCTTTTGGTGAAACTTTAGCTTGACCTCCATCTAAAAACAATAAGAGATACACAAAATCAATCCTAAATGGCCTACATATCCCTAGATTATATATGAATCTCAAACACATGAGGATCCTGTTAATCTATCAATCATGATGGAGAAGAGGACAATCTATGATCCCTATTGTCACGACCCGTACCTATACCCTAGAAGTTAGGGCATTCTTTGGGTCGTAACACGGCGTACTTGACCTCTCAAAGGTCTTGTAAAAACCCTTTGACATCATTTATTGCATACATGTATGAAAAATAGTGTGGAATGAAAACTTTTCACACAAATATCTTAAAAGATCTTTCATATTAAAAATCACAGAAACACTAAGTCTCAACATATGCCAATTTTAGACTCAAGAATACTTGGGACACGGTCCATACAATATGAATATAGAAATACTTAGTCTATTACAATACTTTGAAATAAAAGACATCTAAAGACGATTATGCCCTCGAGTCAAGTAAGGACATACTTCAATTTTTCTTGAATGATAACTACAAGACAAGATTTCCTTGAAGATCCTTCTTAACTTCCACCTACACATTTAGATATAACAAAATGTATCGATAAGTACAAACACTTGTACTAAGTATAGCTTAATGCATAAAATCATGAAAATTAACATTTTTTGGAGATATGCTCTTTTTGATTAAAACATCATATCATAAGCATAAGAACAACATTTATCACCTTATAAACACATAATATATCACATAAGAGTTTTACCATACTTTAAGAAACATTACAGTAAGCATGGACAATTTACAGTGAATTACTTCAAACCTTGCAGTAAAACATTTAGCATGCAATGCTCTCACAAAATCTATCCTAAGACTCACTGAATTAAGGCAAAGAGAGACCGCCCATATAACCTCTCTATGAACACCTAAATGATCCTTAAGACCACCTATAATGAGATAAATACACTTATCATACACCAAACACATAAACATGAGATCGTCGTACCAAATGTGATTCTAAGATTCACTTAAGTGAGTTGTGAAGAGATTGCCTGTACAATCCCTTCACAGAGACCTAAGAGATCCTTTAGATTCTCTAGGATAAGATCATTCTAACCTTTTACAATAACGTATATGAAAAGACTTAATTAAGTAAATCAAGAAGAGAATGCCCATACTTGACCTCTCCAAGATTACCTAAGTAATCCTTAACACTACCTAAGTTTGGATCATGTATCATGTATCAACCAACTTTCCTCTATAGAGTCTTTCTTAAGACTTACCTAGGTAATATATGAAGTGTCCATTCTTATGCTCCCTTCACACTTTAACTAGACAGTCCTTAAACTGCTCTAGGTAAGTACTTATTAATTTAACATGCTTTCTAACTTAAGTCAGCATCTTCTTTAGTTTGTTTAAGAGACATTCATCACATAAGGTCATTCTACTGATGGTCTTGAAGAAGACCTAGATACTCACTCACTAACATTTTGAAAGACTATTATGCATGTCTATATAGCGTCTCATACCACCACCTAAACTTCATAGAACTTCTCCAATACTATTAGGTATCCCATATGATGAGAATAGGCAATAACCGACATAGACCATGGTAGCTAAGCATGGAATCCGGAGTTTTAACCTACTCCAACTACTTGCAATGATAAAACTTGGACACATCCCATGTAGGTACATGGTTAAGGAATATGAAGGTTTCTGTGTTCTCCATTCTCATTATTCAAATAGAGAAACTCTCCTAGCCATACTCACTCGGTGCTACCCTTTGTTCTCATAGAGTATTTCAATAAAGGAGTACATGAAGAGGTTCCATATCTAGTTCGTAACCTAATAACATTTACCTTACTGAAGAGGTCCCCTAAGGTTGCCTTACAATGGTCAATAAGATAGCTTAATGATTTTCCTAAGGATGATTTCATGTCGTTCCATCCAACCAATACCTAAGTCTGCCATTTAAAAAAGAAAGCCACCATTGTGGCTTTCAACTTCAAGGATATCATAACCTTACAACTAGGTTGAAGGCTCCACATAATGACTGACTTAGAAACAGTCAATGTAACATGTCATTCATACATACAAGACTAAGAATATCTAGCATCCTAAGTCAAGAAGTCATTCTTATTACACATGTATCAAGTAAGGGACACAAGTCTATTATAACAAGACATGACATACTTCACATATAACATATCATTATAGAAGCACATAAGATCTAATAAGCATACTTACTAGTCCTCTTACACATTTCTATAGTATCACCAATATAACCATCATAAGAGTCATATAGTCAATTATGAAGAATCATGCATCAACTCTAAGACTGCACATATAAAGACATATTCATAGTCTAACATGATCATCTAATATTAAATAGAAGAACACATACTTTCAAATTACTCACATGTTGGTAGATATGATCATACTTCACATAAATCAACTACACAAACCGTCATAGTATATCATGTAATGCCGACGAAGCCACAAAATTCATAAGTAAAGCACATAGCACCGCCAACATAAGTAGACCATACCAAGATTCATCATCATCTAAGAACTAAACTACATAATAAGAGAAATTTAGGTCAACATACCATTGATTCCAACTTCACAACTTCAATCCATAGTCAACTCAACCAACACAATATACAAAGGCCCTTAAAAATGTCTACGATTCTCAATTCAATGAAAAAATTCCAATACATAATGAATCAAAGATGAATCAACTTGAATTTATGAAATTAGGGTCGCATATTGACAATTCTAGTATGATTCATTCATAATTTAATAGCCCTAATCAATCTACATAATTATTGAATAGGATTAAGACTTCATCAATGCACCCATAAAGTCGTCAAATATAGGGTTACATGAATTACATTGGTTCATAGATATTTTGAGTTTAAATCATCTAATTAACAATAACTCAATCAATATTCAATGATTCAAAACCTTTCATGGAAGAACCCATAGATAGATTACAAAATTGCATAAGTTCTTCTTTTGAAGGCTTTAGAAATCTCTTTGAAGTTTGGCTCCTTGAAGAAAAGAGTTTCAAGTATGAATAACCATAACTTAAATGAGTTAATCCACGGAAATTGATAGAATTTTGTGGAGGAATAAACCTTCAAGCTTCAAGATTCCTTCAAACTTCAATGGAGTTCTAGAGAGATCTTTAGAGGTTTTGGGTTTTGATTTTAAAGAATTAATTAATCTAGGTGTTTAGGAATTATAAACCATCATAAAATACCTATAATACCTTTATAAAATCTCCCAAAAATTATTTGGACGTGGGGTGAATTTACAAATTTACTCCTTCACTTAATAGTAAGCTGCGCAGAAAATAGACCCATCGACGGGTCGTTTGTCGAACGACGGGCCATCCTGGATGGCCGTCGTTTGGATCAGAGACTGGAATTTATGATCTATTCCTAACAAGCTAATTCTTAACCTACGCCCTCCACCTACGGGGCGTCAACTAGGCTACTGGCCATCGATTGTCATCCGTAGGTTGGACTGCCTTAGAAAGTTTTGGCCACCTTGATGGGTCCTTCCTCAAGGACCCTTGGTTGGTCCTTGTTGATATTTTCATGTATGTTTTCAACTCGAACATGCTCGTATATGTGTTTAGGACTAGTCATAAAAATTTCATCAAAAACGAACACATAAAACTCAATGAAACACACTTAGACACTCAACGTCATTTCAAGGCAAACATTTCAAAAGTCATGGACGTTCTTGGACGTTTGAACTCCAAACTTCATGAAACTTGACATACTTCCTATAAAAACTATTATTACTCATATAAGGACCACATAATATCAGGACATACACATATAAACAGATAATAACACATAAGGCACATAAGTGACTTAGTCGTCGAACGTCTTGGTCATCCCTTGATATTTAACTTCCAAATCACCTAAATATTTAGACACTGCCTCATTACAACATTGTAAACCATTTAGCACCTTAGAATCTAATTAAAAAACATGTTAGGCTCTTGTTACACCTAAGTTGTTTTAGAGGTATTACATCTATGTATTTAAAAGGTATGGAGGATCTATCCTCTTAGACTTTCGAATCCACCCAAAGTACCCATTTTTCCATGTGTTCATCCCTCTAGTATATAATTATTTGCAAAAGATTATTTGATTATTTAAGTACATATTTCACCAGTGTTATATCCTCGTGGAGTTCAAGTTCAACCTTTTTAAGGATTTTGATAGGAACCAACCACCTCTTAAAAAGTTTCTACTATTGTTCTAGCCAGTATATGGATGGATTTTCTATTTCCAAAACTCCTACGAGCCTCAGTTATTCATGTTGCACCATTCGGTAAAGATCATGAAAAAACAGGCCCAATCCCGACCAAAGATTTCATTCTGCTGGAAATTCACGTCTCTAATTTTTTCTTGGATAACGAACAAAATAATTTTATCCTATAGATATATCGACAAAAGAATGAGCATAGTGGAATTCTATGGACACTAATACACACTTAAAGAAGGTCTGACAATCTACAAATTAATACCAAGTTCCATACGATATTACAAGATATAGAGTCATTAGGCCATCACTAGCATATAATTAAACATTACTCCACAAAAATGGGATCATGATGTATCAAGACCATCCAATAGCAACAAATACTTCATCAGGTCTCTCAAACAAATCCCAAAAAACAAAAACTTATACAAGAAAAACATAGCATCGATTAGGGGATGGATGAAGGAAGTTCAAGTGCAGCTTCAACCTCTCCATAATCGTATGATTCCTGATGATATGTGCAAGAAATTAGGCCTCCATCATGAAATTTCCACTTACGCACATCATATGCTAAAGTTTACTGCAAAACATCATATCTAAATTTGTCTACAAGCTGATTATCCACATACATTCACATATACCATCAAGTAGCTTATCCACTTGGTTGAAAGCTACCAACAAGTATCTCATTCCCCCTACTTGCTAGCTGCCAATAGGTAGCTTATCCATCTGTTTGAATGTTGCTTGCAAGTTTCTTATCCACCTGCTTGCAAAATTTTGACAAGTAGCTTACAACCTGCTTGAAGTCACCTAGAAGATGCTCATCCACCTACTTGCACAAGTAGTCACATCACAACAACATGCTTTGTTTTATGTGATTGTTTTTAAATTTTAGTAAGCTCCTTCACATGTTAGGTGCGACTAAGTTTGAATAATGTTTGTTGTCTTATTACATTAGAATAATAATGGTTAGTGTGGATCGTATTCAACTATTTTTAAAATAGTGTACCATGTAATAGTGTGACATGTAAGAACTTGTACCTTGTGTGGTACTCTAGCAAACCAATAGTATGTATCATGTATGGTATTGTAACACACCAAAAATGACTTAGGTTAACTAGATCCTAACATGTAGGTATTAATGATATAAGTTACTAAATAGGTTTATTATATGGTATAGATCCAGTAGCTAAAGTATTACATGCATTGGAAGTCAAACGTCAAGGGACTACCAAGACGTTTGACGACTAAGTCACCTATATGCCTCATATGTGGTTCTATGTTTTTATGTGTGATCATTAGTTTGTAAGGTACTTAAATGAGTTACTATATCATGTATAGACAGTGTGTCAGGTTTCGTGGAGTTCGGAATTCAAACGTCCCAGAATGTCCATGACGTTCGCAAGATGTGCCTTGAAATGACCTTCGGTGCCTAGGCATGTTTCGTCATGTTTTACGTGTTCATTTTGGATGAAATTCATGTGAGAGGTTCTAAACTCATAGAAAATGATTTTTGGGTTCTAAACGTCCGGTAAAAATCCCCAAGGACCAACCAAAGGTCCTTGAGGAAGGACCTATGACTTGCTGTCAAGGCTGCCCAAGACAGCCCAAACCACGGAGGCAGTCGACGCCCAGTGGGTCAATCGACGCCTCGTGGGTGGCATGTTGTCATTTGAGACATAGACTAGCAATAAAATCTTCCATTTTGCAGTCTCTGAACCAATCGACGGAGGACAGCACAGTCCATTTGTGCACTGACGCCCCGTCGATGGGCACTCGTCTGTGGGCTTGTGTTCCTGCGGAAGTTCACTGTCAAGTTAGGGGTGATATTTGAATTTCACCCCACTTCTAAATAACGGTATTGGAGTTTTATTAAGGGTATTTTGGATATTTTAAACATGTATATAAGTGTTTAACACTTAGAAGATTTCATTGTTCCAAATCAAAACCCCAAAATCCCTTAAGAACTCCCAAAGACACCACTGAAGTCCGAAATCAAGGAAGAGATTGGTTTGACCTTTTTAGTGGATATTCTTAATCAAAGTGAAGAATTATCTTCATCAAGGTATGGATATTTATCCTTGAAACTCATTTCATCAAGGATCCGCAATTCTAAAGATGTTTTCTAAATTTTTCAAGTTGAATTATCCAATTTCATGATTCTACCATGGGTTCTTGCATTAATGATTGCTAAACATTTAATAATGATTTAATTTATATTTTATAAATAATTTTAACCTAAATTACCTATGAACCCATGAATCGGATGAACCCTAGATTTTGACTATGTTATGGGTTACTTGATATTGATGTAATGTTCTGATGTAGATTTATATGGGCTTCCTAATGATGTAAGAATTGTGTTCAATTGAAATCTAGGTTATCTTTGATGGATGAATATCTATTAAACCTATTTTGATTTATTATCGTAGTTTCTACGTTAAATTATTGTTCATGGCCATTGGTAAGGGCCTTATGGGGTTGAATTGGATTATTTAGCATCGAATTGAGGTGATGAGGATGTGGTGGTGGTAAGCTTCCCTATTTACTTTATTTTAATGTTATATATACTTCAATTATGTTGTAATTGGTATGTCCCACTTATGGTGGCGGTATTATGTGCTTTATTTGCAATTGATGTAGCCTTAACAGCGTTACTTTATGCAATATGATGATCATGGACTTTTCAGCATTACTTGAATTAATTTAGCTATTTGTGTAGTTGATTATGTGAAGTATGATGATATCTATCTACTCGTTAAGCAATGCGAACGTATATATGACCTATTGATATATGTAGGTGATCATGTTAGACTATGACTATGTGCTTATATATGTAGTCTTAGATATTGATACATGATTGTTCCCACTTGACTATATGAGTTATGATGGTTATATTGATAATGATATAGTAATGTATAGCATGGCATTAAGAAGATAAGGGTCATCCTAAGTGCTTTAAATAATGATATGCTATATGTGATATAGTGAAAGAATGTAGTGTCTTGTTTTGTAGACTTGTGTCCCTTACTTGATATATGAATGAATGTAATGAGATTATGATTTGTATTCACTAGGTAGGCTTACTGAACCCTTGTCATGCATGGATGAAAGATATGTGATACCTTAGAAGATGTTACGAAAGACATGTATGTGGTAAAGGTTATGTAATGAATGTTGAAGTCGAGATCCGTAATGGTATCCTCCATGTAATGAAATGGTGGAATTAAGGTTAATTGGCTGGAATGACATCATATCAATCCTTAGGAAAGTGATAAGGAGCTATCTTAGTCTCCATTGGAAGGTAACCCTAGTGGACCTCTTTGGTAGGGGTAAATGTGATTGGGTTATGAACTAGATAAGGAACTCTCTACATGTGATCCTTGAATGTCAATTACTCTTTGACAACCAAGGATAGCACCGAGTGATTATGTAATAGGAAGTAGCTCTACTTGAGGATGGGACTAGAGTACAATGTACCTCTACTTAAGAATGAGACTAAAGTACAGAAAATCCCTTCATATTCCTTAGACATGTGCCTACATGGGATGTGTCCTAGTTCTACCCTTGGCAAGTAGAACACCCGCATTGGAGTAGGTTAGAACTTCAGATTCCATGTCTAGCTATCATGGTCTATGTCGGTTATTTCATATTGTCATCATGTGGGACACTTACTAGTACTAGAGCAGTTCGATGAAGCTTAGGTGGTGGTATGAGATGCTATCTTGACATTGAACAATAGGCTTTGAAGGTATTAGTTAGAGTCCCTAGGTCTTCTCTAAGACCATTACTTGAATGTCCTTTATGTGATGTATGAGTCCTGATGAACTAATGAACTAATGACTTATGTTATGAAGTATGTAAATGAAATAGGTACCTATCTAGAGTAGTTAAGGGTTGTCTACTTAAGGTGTGACGGGGGCATAGGGATGGTCACTTCATATCTTACCTAGATGAGTCTTAAAAATGGCTCTAGTTAGGAAATATGTTGATTATGTGGACATGATCCGAACTTAGGAAGTTTTAAGGATTATTTAGGTAGTCTTGAAGAGGTCAATCATGGACGTTATCTTTTTTATCTACTTAAGTAAGTCTTTTGATAGTCTTTGATGAGGAAATGTCATAGCGTCTATATGTTGATATGTTTGATGTCTTGAAGTGTGTATGTGACTCATTATAAGTAATCTTAAGGGTCGTTTAGGAACATTTAGAGAGGGTGTATGGGCAGTCTCTCTTTGTGTGACTTAAGTGAATCTTAGGATAACTTTGAGTGGGATAATTACTTACTAAAGGGTGTCTAAACTGAAGGTTAAGTACCTCACTATACAATGAATAGACTTCATTGTAACAGTGAATCGACTCACTGTTAAGTGACCCTAAAATGCATTAATTCGCTTAAATGTTATCTTATGTGTTTCTAATTTGATAAATATTGTATTTATGATTATAATATGATTTTCTAAAGGAAAAGATGCATATTTCTAATAAAAGTCGATTTTCAGGATTTTTAGGCATAATGTCATACTTAGTACATGTGGTTGTACTAACTATATGCTTTTATCTATCTATATAGTTCTTGGTAAGTGAGGAGATTTTGGGAAGGAAGACTTGGACCGTAGCACCGTTGAAGAGAAGTTGAAGTATATCCTATGTTTTACTTATAAAAATATTATTTGATAAAAATAGTAAAAAAATGACTATGTTTCGAAAAATCTAATGTTATGATTTAAGATAAAAATCAATTGAAAAAGGTTCGAAGTTCAAATGTACATTCCGAGAAGGTGTCAGGCCCTCGGAATGCCCGCTAACTTGCGGCTGACCGGCGATTTGGCTAAATGACCTTTAAAGTAACTTTTCCGAAAATGAAGAGAAAATTCGTTTTATTATATATTTATTTAATTTCATTTTTATTTATCATATATTTCTAAAGGGAAGCATTTAGAGGAAATTATCTTAAGGGAATAACCTAAATGTTGAAAAAAAAAGTCAATAAAACAAACTAAATAAATAATAGTAGTAAAAATTTATGATTATATAAATATAGTAAGAAATGGCTGTCCTTTAGAAAATAATAAAAATTCAACCAGACGTTAATTAATCCAACAAATAATAAATAATGGAGGGAGAGGAAAGAGTATTTGAACTTCGGCTAAATTACCCAAATTCATTAAATTGGGTTTTGGCCCACCTGTCCTATACTAAAATACTCAAGAACGTGGGCTTGAGCCCTTTTTCAACAATTCAAGCCTGCATAAGATAGATTTGTGGCCTTTGGGCCTATTTAATTAAAATTTTCTGATGGGCCTTGGCCCATTTTTTCCTGAAAAAGAAAATTGGGGTATACATTTGATGTATACTGTTGTATATGATGTATATCCGGTTCGTTTTGGGACTTTTGAAACCTGTATTTTTTTTGGATTAGGCATTCTCGCGCTTCCACCTGTATTTTCCAGATTACTTCGGCGTATTCGTACCTATATTGTTTTTATACTGTTTTTACTACTGTATCGCTGTATATATTGTGTATACCAGTGTATATGGGCTATATTTTATGTATGTATTTATTCATTGGTCCTGAATTTTACTTGAATTCAAATTCACTGTATGTTAAATCTGCGTTCTCACGTTTTAAACTTATCTGTGGTATAACGCATCTGTATATCAGTGTATACAGATGATATATCGACTTTCTCTTCAACCTTCGAAAGCTGAAAGTTCTTTTACAGAAGTATATATTCACTGTTATTGACCTTCATTTCGAATGTGGTCCTCTGTGCATTTTTTGACCAGTATATTAGTGTATAAAACATGTATACAGATGGTATACAACTTCCTCAACACCTGCAAATATAATTCCCAGCAATACATTTGTTGTGTTTCGACCTTTACACCAGTTTTTAGGGGGTCTACGACTTGAGGAAGATGTTTTGAGCCTTTATGGATCAATGAGAAAGTGCAAGGGATTGGAGTGAAGTCCATGGGGACTCGAAAATAGTTTCACATGCAATAAAACAAAAATGGATGTTAAGAACGAAAAGTAATCTTCACCCAGACACAATATAACAATTAAAAACAAATGGAAAGCATTAGAGAGGAAGTATAGTTTTCACCTACACACAATCTAGTAACTAACTCATGCGGATAACACACATGCATCATACATTTTCAAACATAAGGACCTCTTGACATAGTATGTCTGCCGTATTTTAAAAGAAAGAGAAAGCCAAAGTAAAGTAATCGTTGAAGTCGGGAAAGACATATTCACTTTACCACTCTTCCTAACTTAATAAATGAACAAAAGAGCATCAATATTAACCACAAAGGAGCTGAAGAAGAGGACCAGGAATAGACTCATTGACAAACATAATTTCATAGGAAAGAAAACCCATAACAGGGTGCATTTTAAGTAGAATGAGGCTGACAAATCCCTTATGCATAATAACTAAACGATGCAGTTTAATACTATATTTCAATAATGAATCAAACAAAAGTGAAAGAAAAAAAGAAAAAAAATAAAATAAACTAAAAAATAAATAAATAAGAAAAACAGAAGCAAACAAACCATGCAGATTCATGCTAATAAATCCATATCTTAAACACAAAAATCGAGTAGCTTGAATGAAGGCTTTTTCAACAAGTAAAAATGGATTTCTTAACAAGTAAAAGTGGATTTCATTTACACCACAGGAACGGAAGAGTTGATTACAAATAATACGCCACTTTCGACTTAAAAAAAGAGACAGAGATAACCCCGACTCCAACAAAGTTCATATCAAAATGAAGAATGATCTCAAACAAAATAAATTTACACACATTTACAGGAATGTTTCAAGTTCCTTTAGTCTCTAGACATCAAATACCAAAAATGTAGCCAACAGAATCGAATTAAACGACAAATAAGCATGGCTGGAACTGAGTTCGAACCAACACATTCATCACGAAACTTCAAACATCGATTCAAAATGACCTGCCATGAACATATTTCCAACAAACACAACACATTAATGGTTGAACTAGTCGGATAGCAGCTAAACCATGGGTACCTACAACTCCTAAATTACTAACTCTTTGCGGAAAAAAAATACTGCACTTCAAACTCCACGAAAGAAAACATTGTGAGTACAGAATAAGGACAGAATATTGATAATACACATAAATGCTTCAATGCACCAACAACAACAACACTTCAGTCAAGAAGAAAAAGAAAACTAAGCACTTCACAGAGAAGATGTAATTAACTGAAAGTTCGAATATGGAAACGGAGATGATGGATTTTTACCTTTTCTCGATGCGGCGAACTGAAAACTCGAACAAGAGAGTGATTCCACCAACTATAGGTATCTCAATCGTGACTCCGCGGATCCCAATGAACCGCAAGCTGCGAATAGTGTAAGAAAGGCATCTTAGGCGTGTATTAAGATGATAAATCTTTATGTGATTTTCAACCAATAAAGGATCTACTCCTATATCGAAATGCTAAAAATTTTCAAAGACCCTAATTTTGATTTCCAAAGAAAAAAAAACCCTCTCTTTGGGAAGAAAAAGGAAGATTATATATATCCAGGATTAGAGTTCCAAAAATGAATAGAAAAGAAAGGCCTCCCCCTCCCTTTCAGGCCCACCCGAAAGGAAATCTTCCCCCAAAGTCCTCCCTAAAACAGGATATTCCTAAACGATTCCTTCGTATTGAATGGATAGAAATCGTGTATGGCTTGGACCAAACGATTGTACTTGCACCCTTGCATGGCCTGATCTTTGCGACTCAAGGACGAGGGTGTCTGCCCTTGCTGTTACGACAACTTCTTTTCGCTAGAAAAAAATAGTTGGTACAGTACCATCGAAAGAGAGGGGAAGAAAAACGCGAGCGTAGGGGTCGAGTATTACACGCGTCCCTCCACACTCTCATGCGTTAGGGAGAGGATAGCGCATGCAAGGTTTCTCACCTTGCTTCTATCGTGCGTTGATGTTGACGCTGGCAAGATTCTTGAAATTGGGGGGCTCTGAGAGTAAATGAGGCGGACCGAATCGGGTCGAGAAAATAGGCGGGTTGAGATGCATTGGGTTGAAGGAAGTGATCGATGGGCTGGAAAGAGAGGTGGGCTGGGCCTCTTATGCATATTTTGCCAGACTGGAAAAGGCCCCATTCATGACCTTTTTATGGGCTAGAGGGAGTAACAATGGTAAATCAACTCAAGGGGTTTAATGCGAATTCGTCCAAAATAAAACAAATCGACAATAATTAATTAAACGAAGAGGGTCAAAATTTGGATGTCAACAACTGTCCCTCATTTTCTTGTGATTGATGCAAGAAATCTAGAGAAAATGAAATTGACCAAACCAATTTTGGCCGACCTCACCTTCATCTCGAAGGAAACGGATTTTTGTGCGGACTTTAGGAATTATGGCCGAACCCCGTAAATGGGTTTCCTACATATCTCAGGTTATATGAGAATTCAGGCCACTTGTAGTTCGATACGCTAGATTTAACGCACGACTGAATGTGTTCACAAGCTACCCCGATACCGAGTTATGAAGGTACTGAAATGCTCGAGAATAAGATTCGAGAGCGAATGTTGGAATACAGCCGAGTTTTCGATGTTGATTTCGCCTACATACCCTTGAACTTTTGGGAATTAGGGTGCCTGTAGTTTGACTCGATCGTTTGAATAGGAAATCTATTATGCTAGATAACCTTTGGTTCCGGACAAGTGATAAATTAAATGAGTATGAAAAAGAGGCTTGTAATCTCTTAGCCATAAATGTGATGTGCTCACATCCATGGGTAAGAACTTATACGGACATAATTTCCAAACTCTTGGCGCACTGTCATTTAGATTTGAAACTTGCTTTCGGTAGATCAAAATTTCCGGATGCGAGACCGAAACAAATGAAACTCAAAGGAAAACCCACATGTCCTATGATAGGAGTGTGGTTAGTTTGTGGTGGAAGTCGTTCCTCTGCTCGCGCCCTAAGAGTTTGACATTCCTCTTTGGATGCGTCCCGATTCGCTGCTAAGAAAAAGTTCCACGTTGTGCTGCGTCCTTTTTAACGTCATCCACACCTATTGTTTTTGGAGAATTTTTCCTTTTGAATGCTCTCGACAAAGACTGCCTCAATATTCAACGTCAACTCGATCGGTCTGACGTAAAACAAATAAAGCTTATGCCTGGTGTTTGCAATGTAATCTTCAATGCACTCTTCACTTGATGTCGAAATAAATAATTGCTGATGCCCGATTACCTCTCCGACAGTTCATGATTGTTTGTGGGGCATGAATATCTTCCCTTAAGGCGTAAATTTTTGCGAGGGATGGAATCTTTGCGATGCATAAATTCTGCAAGGTATGAAATCATCTTACGATATGTAAACTTTTGCGAGGAATGAAATCTTCTCCCGATGTATAAAATTTTGCGAGGGATGGGATCTTCTCGCAATGCATAAAATTCCGTAAGGTATGAAATCTTCTTGCGATATGTAAACTTTGCGAGGAATGGAATCTTCTCACGACGCATAATTTCTGTGAGGTATGAAATCTTCTCACAATACATAGTATTGACTCGCAATGCATGGTCTTCCACAATGCAAGAGTATTGATTCGCGATGCATTAATATTGACTCGCGATGCATGAATATTCCGTGATGCATGGATATTGACTCGCGATGCATGAATATTGAATCGCGATGCATGATCTTCTGCGACGCATGAATATTGAATAGCGATGCATGAATATTCCGTGATGCATGTATATTGACTCGCGATGCATGAATATTCCACGATGCATGGATATTGACTCGTGATGCATGAATTACCGCGTTGCATGGATATTGACTCGCGATGCATGAATATTCCGCGATGCATGAATATTCATATCGTATCCGATGATGATAACGGTAAAATGACCTCCAGATAATACATCGCCTTGATTGACAATCAAATAATTGTCCCCTCTGGGTAATGCATCATCTTGATCGATAATAAAATAAATGACCCCCTCCGGGTAATGACACTATCTTGTTTGATAATATGATGCAGATAGCGTCCTTTACGGAAACCATAAACTCTCCCTTGAGATTTCTCTTGATTCACCTTTGAATATGGTTAGACGTTATTTATAAATTTCACGTTGTTTGGAAATTGATTAAAATAAACAATTCAGATTCCCAAGTCTTCGACATAAGTGATATAAAATGCCTCTTGCTTCTAGGGAAAACTACTGATTTTGGGATAATTTTCTTTTTTTTTTTGAATTTTTCCATATTCATTCGTCGGAAGAATATGTTGATTCAAGAGCAAAACTATAAACCTGCGTCCACAAAAAAATTGTTAGTTTTAAAAACGAACTGATCTATGTCGATTACTTTAGTTGTTTGCTCCTCGTCTTGCTATCTCCAGTTGATTTCCCGATCTTCCGACTCTTGATAGATACGACAAAATATTTTATGCCAAAACAAATAAAACATAAAAGGGCAAATTTAAGAGAAATAAATTTAAGTAAAATAGTATCTAAAAAAGGTCCCTGCCAAGTCATGTCATATCAAACTTAACAAACTTCTTTCAGTCTGATGCTTGAAGGCCTATCTGATCATTCGGTGGGGAGTTCACAGAGTCGCTCCGGACTTGCAGATAAATTTGTATTGAAATTTTGAGGTCATCCTCAAAATTCTGTTCTAGTTGACTGTCTTGCTTATCTCTCCACTATAGCTGAGCAGATCACATAATTTTTGAGATCTTCTCAAAAATTCTGTCCCAGTTGCAAATTTGGAAATATCTTCTGTCTTGACTTGCTGAATCTCTTTTTCAAGAATTTTTGAGTCCCTCTCAAAAATTCTGTCCCAGCTTCTATTGCATAGAGGAATAGAAAACTTACATGAGATATGACCTAACACTTGTGGCGCCTACGTATCCCGTTGAGTCAGGAATCAGGTCAAACGTAGTTCCCCCTTTAAGGTTAACAAAATAAAAGGCATTTACAAAGAAAACCGACAGAGGCCGATATAGGCCGCCTACGTATCTCATTCTTGAGAATTCAGGTCAAACGTAGTTCAAATAAAAAGAAATATTAAAAGGGGATAAATGGGATGACCAATGCCGACATAGGCCGCCTACGTGTCTCATTCTTGAGAATTCAGGTCAGACGTAGTTCATTAAAAGAGGGGTAAAATTTTAAGCAAGACAAATACAAGCAAACAGAACGATTACAAGTAAATAACAGAAATGCAAATCGAAGCTTCACACATAGTATCTCTTGACAGCATCTGAGTTGATAGGTTTAGGCGGTACAGGTCCATCCATCCCTGACAGGACCAAAGCACCTCCAGATAATACTTTGCGAACCATTTAAGGCCCTTGGCAGTTCGGTGCGAACTTTCCTTTGTACTTGTCTTGATGAGGAAAAATACGCTTAAGGACCAACTTACCAACCTCAAATTTCTGGCTCTTACTCTCTTGTGAAAAGCACAAACCATTCTCTGCGCATACAATTGACCATGACAGATGACAACCATTCTCTTCTCATCAATCAAAGTTAGTTGGTCAATCCACTTGCTAACCCATTCAACGTTACTCAACTCAGCTTCTTGGATGATTCTCAAAGACGATATGTCGACTTCAGCAAGTATGACTGCTTCTGTTCTGTATACTAGAAAATATTGTTTGGCTCTAACTGATGTTCTGACAGTCGTGCGGTATCACAATAAAGAATATGGTAACATCTCATGCCAACCTCGATGCTTGTCAATCATTTTCCGCTAAATCTTTTTGATATTCTTATTGGAGGCCTCTACAGCTCCGTTCATTTGAGGATGATGAGCAGTTGAATTTCGATGAGTAATCTTAAATTGCTCACATATCTCTCTCATCAAGTGACAGTTGAGATTTGCACCATTATCAGTAATGATGGATTCTGGCACTCCAAATCTGCATATCAGATTGTTGCGAACAAAATCAGCCACCACTTTCTTGGTTACCTACTTGTAAGAAGTTGCTTCGACCCACTTGGTGAAATAATCAATGGCAACGAAAATGAATCTGTGTCCATTAGAAGCGGCTGGTTCTATCGGACCGATGACATTCACACCCCACGCTACAAATGACTAAGGTGAACTCATAGCATTAAGTTCGTGAGGTGGCATTCAGATCAAATCACCGCGCACTTGACATTTATGACATTTTTGTACAAACTTGCAGCAGTCATTCTCCACAGTCATCCAAAAATAGTCGACTCGGATGATCTTTCTTGCCAAAGTGAGCCCGTTCATATGCTTCCACAAACTCCAGCATGTATATGTTTATTAAGATTCACAGCTTCAACAACATCAACACATCTTAGAAGACCCAAATATTGAGTCCTTCTATAAAGGACTTCTCCACTTAGAAAGTAATTGAGAGCCACACGGTGTATCGACTTCTTTTGGTTGGCCATAGCACCTTCAGGATAAGTTCCAGACTCCAAATACTTCTTTATATCAAAATACCAAGGCAAACCGTTTGATTCTGCTTCAACATGGGAACAATGGACTGGATGTTCTTTCAACTTCATATCCAGGGAATCAATATAATCTGTATCCGGATGTTTAGTCATCGAAGAGATGGTGGAGAGAGTATCGGCCAATTCATTTTGTATTCTGGGAGTATGTCTGAACTCGATCTTATGAAATCTTTTGCACAACTTCTGCACGTATTGTACGTATGGTATAATCTTAGGGTTCTTCACAGCCCATTCTCCTTGAACTTGATAAATCCAAATATCTGAGTCTCCAATAACTAACAACTCATAGACATTCATGTCGATGGCCATTTTCAGACCAAGAATACAAGCTTCTTATTCGTCCATGTTGTTTGTGCAATTAAATCGGAGCTTAGCTACCATGGGATAGTGCTGACAAGATTCTGACACTAAGACTACTCCAATACCTTTACCTTGATGATTTTCCACTCCATCAAAGAATAATCTCCAACCTAGATATGCTTCAGAAATATCCTCACCCACAAACGACACTTCTTTATCGTGAAAATAAGTCTTAAGTGGTTCATATTCTTCATCAACGGGATTTTCTACAAGATTATCAGCCAAAGACTGTGCCTTTATTGCCTTCTGAGTCACATAAACGATATCAAACTCACTCAACAGCATTTGCCATTTAGCTAACTTATCAGTCGGCATCACTTTTCGGAAAATATACTTCAATGGATCCATTATGGAAATAAGATATGTAGTATACGAAGACAAATAATGTCTCAACTTCTGGGCAAGCCATGTCAAAGCACAACAAGTTTTCTCCAACAAAGTGTAATGAGACTCTTATGGAGTAAACTTCTTACTTATATAATAGATAGCCCTTTCCTTCTTTCCTGTCTCGTCATGTTGACTAAGTACGCATCCGATGCACTATCTGAGACAGACAAGTACAACAACAAAGGACTCCCTTCTCGCGGAGGAACTAATACCGGTGGATTGGACAAATAGGTCTTGATAGCATCAAAAGTAGTCTGATACTCTTCAGTCCACTTTGTTGGGGCGTCTTTTTTCAGCAGCTTGAAAATAGGCTCACACACCACGGTTTATTGAGTTATAAATCGACTGATGTAATTTAACCTCCCTAAGAAACTCATCACCTCTTTTCTTGTCTTTGGCGGAGGTAACTCTTGATTTTCTTTAATCTTAGAAGGGTCGAGCTCAATACCCCTTCTGCTGACTATAAATCCCAAAAAACATCCCGGCTGGAACTCCAAAAGCGCATTTGACGGTATTCAACTTCAAGTTGTAACGACGCAAATGATCAAAGAATTTCCTTAGATGTGTTAGGTAATTCGAACTCTCACGGGATTTGATTATGACGTCAGCCACGTACACTTCAATCTCCTTATGAACCATGTCGTGAAAAATGGTATTCATAGCTCTCATGTAGGTGGAACCCGCATTCTTGAGGCCGAACGACATCACCCTATAGTTATGTACACTCCAAGGTGTAATGAAAGTCGTCTGTTCCGCATCTTCCTCATCCATCAGAATTTGGTGATATCCTGCGTAACAGTCCACAAACGACTGGATCTCATACCTAGAACAATTGTCAATCAAAATATGAATATTCGACAACGGAAAATTATCCTTCGGGCTAGCTTTATTGAGATCTCTATAGTCAACACAAATCCCGATTTTCCCATTTTCTTAGTGATCGAAACAACATTGGCCAGCTAAGTTGAATATTGTGTCACTTCCACCAATCGGGACTCTATTTGCTTGGTGATGTCTTCCTTAATCTTCAAACTCAGTTCAAGCTTGAATTTTTGAGTTTTTTGCTTCACTGGATCGAACCCTGGGATAATCGGCAGCTTATGAGATACGACATCGGTACTCAACCCTTGCATGTAACCAACTTACCAAACAAATACATAACTATATTCATCAAGAAAATGAACTAGGCCCTCTTTCTGAGCTTCATTTAGGTGGGTGATAATGTTAACCTCTTTAATACATTCTGAATCTCCTAAATTCACCGTTTCCGTTTCCTCTAGATTAGGTTTATGCTGATTCTCGAACTGCCAAAATTCCTCGGTGACATAGTTTGGTTCCCCACTTTCTTCTTCATAATCGTCAACCTTGTCGTCACCCGCCTCATTTTGTTCATTTAGCTCGCGACATGACATGACATTGGCAATTCTGTAACTTATGTTACTGAAATCATAAACAGAAAAAATTAGGAAAGTAAGGCATAACAAACAACTAAATAAATAAAGTTAAAAATAAAGAGGCTTTCATTTAAAATCAATGCAAACTTTGGCCATGGCATGGGTCCATGTTGAATTTTTGAACATCACAACAAAAATTTGAAAATTTGAACGGTTAAGAAAAAATGCAGAAATGGTGGGTCTCGGGCCTCCTCCGGACAACCACCGATTTTAATGTGCATGAAATGATGCCTTTATACCGAAGAGTTCGGTATATTTGGATCGGCGTGGAGGTCCAGTTCCGCAGCACTTCCCCTGGTTCAGCATCGCGAATACCAGATAGCTCGACCTCCTCCTTGACAACAGCATCGATCTCCTCGAAGAGGTCACATATTCCTTCCCTAAAGTCTTCAGGCTCGGCATACTCCCGGATTGGAAAAGATTGATACAGATGTGGGATTGGCTTAGCCAACTCTTGATCATTTTTCTTCTTCCTCTTCATATTGTCATCTGTGGGGATATACCCCAAACCATATTTGGATCCCTTAACGAGGACCAGAAAGGGCTCAACAATTCCTTGGGAATCTCTTCCCAATCCAAACCCTGGCTCAAAATCGTTCTGAAGCATCACAGTGGCTATCATCTTTTATACAACAGGCATGGGGGTCTGTGGGGCCAAATCTTCACCGGTGGCATTCACCAGCTCCACCGTATAAAAATCTGTACCGCGCGAAATCTCATCAATGATCCGTACCTACCTGCCAAGGTGACTCCCCTCGCCATTAATAACAAACTCTTCATTCTTCCACACAAGCTTCATCATTTGATGGAGAGTAGAGGGGACGACTCCCGCCATATGGATGAATGGCCTTCCCAAAAGAAGGTTGTAACTTGTATCTATATCCAATACTTGAAATTGCGCTCTGAACTCTGCGGGGCCCATTTGAATGGTCAAATTCATTGCTCCCAACGTGTCTCTTTGAACTCCATCAAACGCTCTCACGTTGACCTGGTTTTGCTCCAGTTTCCCAAGGTCAAACCTTAGCTGCCTCAACGTCGACAATGGGCAGATATTCAAACCGGATCCATCATCTACTAAGACGTGGTTGACAATCTTTTCACGGCATATCACGGTAATGTGCAACGCTTTGTTATGTGATTTTCCTTTGACTGGCATCTCATCGTCACAAAAGCTAATCTGGTGCCCTCGAATAACCTGATGAATCATGGCAGCCACGTTATCACTACTTGTTCATAAAGGTACGTATGTATCATCGAGAGCTCTCATTAAGGCCTGCCTTTGGGACTGAGAGCTCATCAGCAGGGCCCATATAGATATTTGAGCTGGAGTATTCTCTAAATATTTGACGATGGAATAATCCTTTGGTTGCATCCTTCTCCAGAATTCTTCCATTTCTCCTTCGCTTATCGTCCTCTTAGCCTGGTCCTTCTTCTGTCCTCCAGAGAAAGCTCGTTAGGAGAGTAACACCTTACAGACCTGGTCATGCCTTGAGCCGCAGCAGTTTCAGTGACAAATTTAAGCTTGGCGAGAGTTTCTGACAGCACCAAGGCAACAACCTTTGTAGGTGTCAAAATAACAAACTCTCTTTTCTTTGACACTTAAAGAAGCGACAGCCCTTTCTAAATCACCTTGCACGATAGGAGTAACATCTTCGTTCCACACCAGTCTTCATCCGTTTTGATCACATTAATATTGCCACCTCTATGATTCAGCAATGGGTTTCTGTTGACATTTGGCACCGCCGACTGGAGAGAAACTACACCCTGATCGATAAGATCTTGAATTTTGTGCTTGAGGTTGATACAATCTTTCGTATCATGTCTAACACTGTTCGAATGATAAGCATATCTCTGATCGAGCTTGTAGAACTTTGAATTGAAATCCATGGGCTTAGGCCCCACATGGTGAATGTATCCACTCGCAGCCAGTCTCTCATACAGTTTGGTCCGGCTTTCAGCAAGTGCACTAAAGTTCCTTGAAGGCCTCTTTTCAAATCTGGGTCGGGAAGGGTCATAACCGCTTTGTTGAGGGGGAGACACCTATTGATAATTTTTGGTTTTTGGACGAGGATCTTGGTTTCTAGGATATGGGTTTGTTGGTAATTTGGAGATGGAGCTTGGTAATTCGGAAGGGGATTTTTGTATAATGGAGCCTTGACTTGATAAATAGGAGGGGGTGCTCGGTAGCTCGACTGTTCATTGGCACAGTTGGGAGTAGTATTCTGATGGGGAGATGGGATCTGGTAAGGTTGAGTGTAATTTGGGTATATGGGGGAAAGATTTTGGAGATTAAGGGGTGGACTTTGATACAACGGAACTTGGGCGTTCGGATAAGTGGGGGTAGTATTATGGTTATTGGGATGACTGGATTGGGGGTAGTAAGCTTGGTGGGACTTTTGGGATGGGCTGGAACGACCATGGGAATACGACGAGCTTCTTGGGGTTTTTCTTCCCCCATACGAGACAGCCGCAACTTCTTCTCTCTTCTTCTTCAGCAATCCTGAAGATCCAGGTGACGTGGATACACGGGCTATCTTCCCCGATTTCAAGTTGTCTTCGATAGTCTCACCAATTTTGACTATCTCAGCAAATTTTGCTCCAACGATCAACATGATTATGTCGTAGTATTATGGCTCTTGCACCCGCACAAACACTTCCACGATCTCTTTCTCAATCATGGGCGGCCTTACTCTTGCTGCTTCCTTCCTCCACGTATAGGCGAACTCCCTATAGCTTTCAGTTGTCTTTTGTTTCATCTTCTCTAGAGAATACCGATCAGGAACTATTCGACGTTGTAGGCGAATCGGTCAATGGAATCTTTGGCTAACACATTCCAACTGGGCCATTGCCTGGTTTCATGTGAGGTAAACCATTCGAGGGTCTCCCCACACAGGCTTCGGCTGAAGAGACGCATCAACAAGGCCTCAGCCCTGCCAACTCCCATGAGCTGGTCACAATAGGCTCTCAAATAAGCCATGGGGTTGCCCACTCCTCCGAAGGTGTCAAACTTTGGAATCTTGAACCCTTCGGGAAGGTTCAAATCTGGGTGGATGCACAAAACCTCATAACTGAGTCTAGCGATGTCTGGGATGCACTGTAGATCTTTTATGGCCCTTTTGATTTCCTCTTTTATATTGATCTTTGCATCCTCCTTTGCCTTCCATTCCCTTTCCTGTTCTTCATAGTGATCCAACTCAGAACCGTGCACATCGTTCTCGGTAGGAACGGGAACTTGGAAGGTGGCTCTCTTTGGCATGGGTGGAGCTATAGAGGGAATTGGAACGTTTTGGGAAATTTGGTAGTTTTGTGGGTAGGCCGAGGATTGGTGTTCTGATTTAAATGGTGATGAGGTGTTTGGGGGTTGAAAGCAGTTTGATTTTGGTATTGGTTTTGATTTTGTGGCGGTGGAGCGGTTTGATGGTGAGTATTCTGAGGATGGGGCGGCATTTGAGGATGGTTGTTTTGAAGAGGTGATGGAGTTTAGTAGGATGCAGAAGCATATTGTGGATTTTGGATCGTTAGATCTATAACTGATGGATTTTGAACAAGTGTAGAAGGCTGATTCTGAGTTGGATCTATATTTGAGGAAGGGAATTAGATTGGAGGCCTTTCATCAGCAGTATTAGGAGCAAATCCTGGCGGAGACAGATCCTGTCTCCGTTGCATCTCCACTCTCATTTCTGCAACCTGTTGCATCAGCTGCATAATCAGCTCATTCTGTTCTGCTATGGTGGGTTGGGCTACCACAACATCAGTAAGACTCACTTCTTCATTGTTATCTCCCATAACTGCCTTTCCTCTGGCTGAGTTTTGTCTAGGGAAGAAATCTGCAGGACCTTTTGATCTGGTGAAATAAGGATAATCTGCCAGCTTTCGATCGACACAGATCAGTTTCAAAGTACCTGAGAAGGAAAACAACTCAGAGGCAGATTTGTCTGTGCAGATTCAGAGTACAAAATGCATAATATCACACAGAGAGTAAATAAACACACAAGTAGCTTTGTTTGAGGATATATTAAACCCACGAGTAAGGACGGAAACACCCTTTTTATTTCTTTAACAAGCAGGAGTTTGCTTGTTTTAGTTTTGACACTATCTCGGGAAGGCTAAATTACATTGAGCTACGGTCTTCTTGCAGATGCTTTTTGACGTCTGTTGATCTGATCTTTGTATCTTCTCGTAACATGAAAGGGAGAATGATTTTTTTTTAATGATACGGGCCAGGCCTGGAGAGGCTGCCTACGTATCTCACAAGGAGAATTCAGGCCCAACATATTTCGAGTACAGGATAAAATATTTTCATTCATTCGTTCATTACGATTACAAGGAAATTGAAAGACAACAGTAGAATTCATAAAAGATAACATGACGATGACACGTTAGTCATTTCTCTTCTTGTTGCAGCATTATTTTCTTCCTTTCACATGACCTAAGAATGGAGGCTTGTAGACGATTTCCTCGCCGTCATCCTCCTCAATCACTTCAAGGTGAGCGTTGTTGGGACAACTATTGGCTTCTCCTTGCTCATAGGCGGGGTATTTTGCGCCCGTCAGGTTGCTATGGACTGTCATTTCCTTGTCAAGTAACACACTTTTAGCTAACAGAGTGGCGGTCTCCGAATATATCATCGCCTCTCTAGCTTCTATTTCTTGCACTTTCAACCGAAGCGTGTCCAACTTCTCTATCAAGATCTCTGTCTCCACCTCAACATCTTTCTTTTTTTTCTTCTGTGATTTCAGATCCTCATCCAATGTCATGGTTGCAGCTTTGTAAATTGCGGTTGCTATCTTCTTGAATTTCTCGAGTGATCCATTCGATCTTTCTCTGTAGTTCTTCTTCAGTGAGTTCCATATGGATGTTCTTACCCTTATCCATAGCAGTAATTTTGCCTTTCCTGAGACGGTAGAACAGTATTTTAGGATTTGTGGTATAGGAGGTGTCTTTAGAGTGAGAAACTTGAGACTCAAAAATTTTGTAATAGTGGCTTCTGTATATTCGTTGGAACTTTCTGGATAGGAGTAAGTTTATGATATCCTCATTCATAGCAACATAACGCATAAGCAGTTAAAACACACATATATTGCGTCCTAAACATGCTTGTGACCCTTTTATGCCAAGGGTGGGCCTAACAAATTGAAGGATGTATATGCTTTTTAAACTCGATTTATTATCCCCAAAATACTTCATTAATAGCATCCAAAATGTATGATAAACATAAAACAAAGAAATAATTCTTAAAATAAATTACAAATAAAGCACTCCCACGCAGGGGATGATAAATAAAATTCAGGCCTCCTCTGATCCTTCACCAAGTCTGGTCGTCTTGGCGATTTTAACCTCTTCCCACATAGCATATCTGTTCGCCCAGAGATGATCTCTCGCCAATCGAGCTCCTTCTTGATGTCTGAACCCCTCTATCGACTGAATCTGTTGTTCCATGCTATCATCTAACTCTACCATGCACTGTTTTGCTCTTCGCAATTCTTGTTTCAATCGAGCTATAACTTTGGCATCTTCTGAGTGACGACGTTGATGCTTTAATTCATTCCTATCAAAAAAAATTTGAAGGCGGTGAAGGCGGACTTGATGTTTGGCTCCAACATCGGCAATAATATGGGGAACATTTGGACCAGGCTCAATACTTCCAGCGAGACTCTTTTTCAACCATTCTTTGTACTCCCTCGAACATTCTGGACGAAACCTATTTGGTACAGGCTCACCCAACACTCTTTGAGATCTCCACATCCTATGCATATCTTCAGCAAATGCAACTCGCTCATTCTTGTGGTCAGCTATGAATTTCCTCATATCTGCGATCTGGGGCAACTCTTGTTTCCCTCCTAGTTGTCTCAAAACTCGACCAAGAGCATATGGCCTAGTCCCTCTTAACCCAACAAATACCAAATAAGGGACCTTTTCAGTTCGAACCACCATATTCTTAGTTACCACCAAACTATCTATTGACCATTGTACGTCTTCTTCTCTCAGCCCTCAAAGCCTTGGATACCAAAAACTCTCTCCTCCTGTCTTGTTGCAACGATTGTGATACAACCATCAATCATGACCATGTAGATCGTCGGACAGTGTTAGGGGATCTGATTCTCTTGGGTTATGATTCTTGATTAAATGTCGCATCATCCACCACTGTAGTATCAGATTACACCCTTGAAAGAAGCGTTCTCCGCTTTGACATTTGTCTAAAGCCCTGTAGATGTCGGCCAGAATCATAGGCGCTAAAGCGTAGTACTTTGTTGATGTTTTGTAATCCACTTCATAGAAAATGGCATGAGTGACCATAAATACACTAGGATGAATATTGTATTTTAGCCCTTGAGGGAAAACCATCATTCCAAGCAAACATATCGCAAATGCGAGGGGACGTGTCACTTTCCATTTTTCTTTTGATACGAACTCATATTTATATTTCTCGTAAGCCCTTGCATGCCCAAATCGATAATATAATTTCCTGAATGATATATTTGGGACGGAGAGTTTGTCCATCCATTCGGATAAGACCAATGACAATTTTTCTTTTATTTCGGTGAAATCCCATGTTATGGGGTTTAAGTGATCTGTATCTGAATGTCGTTTCCTTTTGTTGCACATGGCGACACTTTCATAGCTGATAAGGATTTCTTCTATAGTTGGCATCAACTCTACTTCCCCAAACCGAAAAATCATGTTCTCGCTATCCTAGAATTTCACAATCGTTCCAATTAGGCCAGGCCACACATTCATCTCTAACAACGACGGGAGATGACCTATGTGTTTCTGAACAATCATTTTATCATTATTGTTCATGAACCTCCACCATACTTTGAGGAAAGGGTCAGGGATAGTAACCATTCTTGTTTTCAAAGGTTGGTGTGTCGGATTCATCCTACAAAAATAGCAACCATTCTTAGTTCAAATGCTTCTAAATTTGAGATTTGGCTCGGCTCTACGCCAGTTGACTAGGAGTGGCTTTTTGAAATGACCGGGAACCCAAATGGACAACCATTGGACGACTAATGAAATAATAACTTGCCGCTAATTTCGAAAAAGGGTGAGTATAAAAAAGTATGGCTGCGATTCCGCAAACCGTCCTTTAATATACTATACATATATATCAGAAAATGCCATAAAATGCAATGACAATTTATGAAAATTTAAACATATTCGGCACAAACATCATTTTAACAACTAAAAACAATTAGTCAAACAGTCAAATCTCATGGTTAGAACTTAATTACTCTCCAGCGGAGTCGCCATTTCTGTTTTACTTTTAAAAATATTATTTGGTCAAAATAGTGAAAAAATGACTAAGTTTCAAAAAATTAATTAATCTTATGATTTAAGAGAAATCAATTTTTCAATTTACGGAGTCGTCACTTGATTTTGGTAAAATCAAGAAAGAAAATTATAATTAAATTTCAAAAGATTTAAAATACATAAAAATCAATTGAAAAAGGTTCGAAGTTCAAATGTACATTACGAGAAGGTGTCAAGCCCTCGGAATGCCCGCTAACTTGTGTTTGACCGGCGATTTGACTAAATGACCTTTAAAGTAACTTTTCCGAAAATGAACAGAAAATTCATTTTATTATATTTTTATTTCATTTCATTTTTATTTATCATTATTTCTAAAGGGAAGCATTTAGAGGAAATTATCTTAAGGAAATAACCTAAATGTTGGGGAAAAAAGTCAATAAACAAAACTAAATAAATAATAGTAGTAAAAATTTATGATTATATAAATATAGTAAAAGTGGTTGTCCTTTAGAAATTAATAAAAATTCAACCAAATATTAATTAATCCAACAAATAATAAATAAAGAAGGGAGAGGAAAGAGTATTTGAACTTGGGCTAATTACCCAAATTCATTAAATTGGGCTTTGACCCACCTGTCATATACTAAATTACTCAAGAACGTGGGCTTGGTCCCTTTTTCAATAATTCAAACCTGCATAAGAAAGATTTGTGACCTTTGGGCCTATTTAATTAAAATTTGTTGATGGGCCTTGGCCCATTTTTTCCTGAAAAAGAAAATTGGGGTATACATTTGATGTATACTGTTGTATATGATGTATAGCCGGTCCGTTTTGGGACTTTTGAAACCTGCATTTTGTTTGGATTACGCATTCTCGTGCTTCCACCTGTATTTTCCAGATTACTTTGATGTATTCGTACCTGTACTGTTTTTATACTGTTTTTACTACTGTATTACTGTATAAATTGTGTATACCAGTGTATACGGGCTATATTTTATGTACTTATTTATTCATTGTTCCTGCATTTTACTTGAATTCAACATCCATGTATGTTAAATCTGTGTTCTCACGTTTCACACTCATCTGTGGTATAACACATCTGTATGTCAGTGTATACATATGGTATATCTACTTGCTCTTCAACCTTCGAAAGCTGAAATTTCTTTTACAGCAGTATATTTTCACTGTTATTGACCTGCATTTCGAATTTGGTCCCCTATAAATTTTTTTACCTGTATATTGGTATATAAAACACGTATACAGCTGGTATACAGCTTCCTCAACACCTGCAAATATAATTTCTAGCAACACATTTGCTGTGTTTCGACTTGTACACCAGTTTTGAGGGGGTGTACGACTCGAGGAAGATGTTTTGAGCCTTTATGGTTCAACGAGAAAGTGCAAGGGATTGGAGTGAAGTCCATGGGGACTCGAAAATAGTTTCACATGCAATAAAACAAAAATGGATATTAAGAACGGAATGTAATCTTCACCCACACACAATATAACAATTAACAAGAAATGGAAAGCATTAAAGAGGAAGTATAGTTTTCACCTACACACAATCTAGTAACTAACTCATGCGGATAACACACATGCATCACACATTTTCAAACATAAGGACCTCTTGACATAGTATGCTTGCCGTAATTTCAAAGAAAGAGAAAGCCAAAGCAAAGTAATCGTTGAAGTCGGGATAGACATATTCACTTTACCAGTCTTCCTAACTTACTAAATGAACAAAACAACATCAATATTAACCAAAAAGGAGCTGAAGAAGAGGACCAACAATAGATTCATTGACAAACATAATTTCATAGGCAAGAAAACCGATAACAGGGTGCATTTTAAGTAGAATGAGGCTGACAAATCCCTTTTACATAATAACTAAACGATGCACTTTAATACAATATTTCAATAATAAATCAAACCAAAGTGAAAGAAAAAAAGAGAAAAAATAAAATAAACTAAAAAAAAATAAATAAGAAAATAGAAGCAAACAAACCATGCATATTCATGCTAATAAATCCATATCTTCAACACAAAAATCGAGTAGCTTGAATGAAGGAATTCTCAACAAGTAAAAATGGATTTCTTGACAAGAAAAAGTGGATTTCATTTATACCACAGGAACAGAAGAGTTGATTACAAAAAATACGCCACTTTAGACTAAAAAAAAATGAGACAGAGATAACCCCGACTCCAACAAAGTTCATATCAAAATGAAGAATGATCTCAAACAAACTAAATTTACACACATTTACAGAGATGTTTCAAGTTCCTTTAGTCTCTAAACATCAAATACCAAAAATGTAGGCAACAGAATCGAATTAAACGACAAATAAGCATGGCTAGAACTGAGTTCGAACCAACACATTCATCATGAAAGTTCAAACATCGATTCAAAATGACCTGCCATGAACATATTTTCAACAAACCCAACACATTAATGGCTGAACTAGTCGGATAGCAGCTAAACCATGGGTACCTACAACTCCTAAATTACTAACTCTTTGCGGAAAAAAATACTGCACTTCAAACTCCATGAAAGAAAACATTGTGAGTGTAGAATAAGGACAGAATATTGATAATACACATCAATGCTTCAATGCACCGACAACAAAAACACTTCAGTCAAGAAGAAAAAGAAAACTAAGCACTTCACAGAGAAGATGTAAATAACTGAAAGTTCGAATATGGAAACGGAGATGGCGGATTACCTTTTCTCGATGCGGCGAACTGAAAACTCGAACAAGAGAGCGATTCCACCAACTATAGGTATCTCAATCGTGACTCCGCGAATCCCAATGAACCGCAAGCCGCGAATAGTGTAAGAAAGGCATCTTAGGCGTGTATTAAGATGATAAATATTTATGTGATTTTCAACCAAGAAAGGATCTACTCTTATATCGAAATGCTAAAAATTTTCAAAGCCCCTAATTTTGATTTCCAAAGAAAAAAAAAACCCCTCTCTTTGGGAAGAAAAGGAAGATTATATATATCCAGGATTAGGGTTCCAAAAATGAATAGAAAAGAAAGGCCTCCCCCTCCCTTTCAGGCCCACCCGAAAGGAAATCTTCCCCCAAAGTCCTCCCTAAAACAGGTTATTCCTAAATGATTCCTTCGTATTGAATGGATAGAAATCGTGTATGACTTGGACCAAACGATTGTCCTTGCACCCTTGCATGGCCTGATCTTTGCGACTCAAGGACGAGGGTGTCTGCCCTTGCTGTTAAGCCAACTACTTTTCGCTAGAAAAAAATAGTTGGTACAGTACCATCGAAAGAGAGGGGAAGAAAAATGCGAGCGTAGGGGTCAAGTATTACACGCGTCCGTCCACACTCTCATGCGTTAGGGAAAGGATAGCGCATGCAAGGTTGCTCACCTTGCTTCTATCGTGCGTTGTTGTTGACGTTGGCCAGATTCTAGAAATTGGGGGGCTCTGAGAGTAAATGAGGCGGACCGGATCGGGTCGAGAAAATAGGCGGGTTGAGATGCATTGGGTTGAAGGAAGTGATCGATGGGCTGGAAAGAGAGGTGGGCTGGGCCTCTTATGCATATGTTGCCAGACTGGAAAAGGCCCGATTCATGACCTTTTTATGGGCTAGAGGGAGTAACAATGGTAAATCAACTCAAGGGGTTTAATGCGAATTTGGCCAAAATAAAACAAATCGACAATAATTAATTAAACGAAGGGGGTCAAAATTTGGATGTCAACATCCTCAATTGAATCGAGGGAATATACGTCTTTTATGTTTTTCATTCAAAGTATTGTAATACACTAAGTATTCTATATTCGTATTTTGAAGTATGGGACGTGTCCCAAGTATTCTTGTATCTTAAGATGATGATATTGAGACTAAGTATTTCCTATTGCTTTATATGAAAGAGTTTTTAAAGACTATGATATGTTTAGTGAAAAGTTTTGATTTTTGCACTACTTTTCACTTTGTTTATGCGATGAATGATATGTTAGGGCCTGCACAAGACCCATGAGAGTTCAAGTACGGCAGTTGAAATCCGAGATTTCCCTTAACTTCTAGGGTGGGGTTTCGAGATATGAAAATGTCGGTATCAGAGCATAGGTTGTGAAAGTAGTATTAGGATCAAGAAGTCTCATCAAGTCACATCTAGTAGATTCTTGGCCATCGCTGTGAGTTGCGACACATCTATGGGCGAGAGGCTATAAGACGCTAGATTTTCCCTTCTTTTTCTACTCCTATGTGGTGTCGTACAGTAAAAGTTATGAGTACTCTTTTCTTATGGTTTTCTTTGTGTTTCTAGGAAGATGAATACGAGGAGGACACCGGCTAGGAGAGTTAAGGAGAATGAGGTGCAAGAGGAGATTCCACCTCAAGTTGAGGAAGTTGAGCAAGGTGATCAAGTCCCTATTGTTAGTGAGGGTAATAAGTATCCCTTAGAATTGAGTAATAGGGATATTAGAGAGGCTTTTCTTGCTTTAGCCCGAGCTGTAACTACTCAAGTGAATTTGAGTATGGTGCCTAGTGCGAATGTGGTGGAGAGCACTATGACCTCTAGGTTGAGAGATTTTGTGATGATGAATCCTCCTATCTTTCTTGTATCTAAGATGGAAGAGGATCCCCAAGAGTTTATAGATGAGTTGTACAAGATAGTGCATGCTATGGGAGTGACATCTAGGGAGAAAGAAGAGTTGGCTTCGTATTAATTGAAAGATGTGGCTCAAGTGTGGTACACACAATGGAAAGGAAATAGGCCGTAGCAGTCGGGTCCTGTTGAGTGGGATGAATTTAACGAATTTTTTTTGGTAAGTAATTTCCCTGTGAGATGAAGGAAGTTAAGGTAGAGGAGTTTATCAATCTCAAGCAAGGCAATATGAGTGTTAACGAATTATCTTTGAAGTTCTCTAAGTTGTCCAAATTTGCTCCGTCCCTTGTGTCAAATCTAAGGGATGAAATGTTTCATTTCATGACGGGTGTAGGACACTTAGTAAGGTAAGAATGATATACGACGATGTTACATGATGATATGACCGTAGCTAGACTCGTGGTGTATGCAAAATCAATGGAAGAGTATAAACTTAGGAGGATGGCTAGAAACTTGAAAAGGGGTGGTTCTAGTGATCATGAAAAAACTAAGGTTAAGAAGAGGGATGAAACTTAAGAAGAGCCTAGGAGTGCTAAGGTGAAATTTGAGAAAGGAGGTGATTCTAAAATGAAAAGCCTACATGTGTCACTTGTGGAAAGAGACACTATGGGAAGTGTCTAGCCGGTACTAGTGGTTGCTATGGTTGTGGTAAGGATGATCATAATTTGAGAGATTGTCCTACTATTGCCGCTAGATGAAGGGAGAGTAAGCAAGTTGCTCCTAGTTCCCCAAAGGAAGATGCTCCAATAAATAAGCGTTTCTATGCACTCTGGCAAGAGGATCAAAGTCGGATGAGAATCAGAGTGATGATGATGTTGGTAAGTTCTTTTTTCTTCTTGTTGTAATATGAGTTCCTTCTAAGTGGGGGAGTGTGATTAGTAAATGGGATAGAATGGTGTAGAAGCATGTTACATGTGCATGATGTTTAGGATTTTTGTTGAAATTAAATTTCACTAACTTCTTTCATTTTGTGTTTTATGAATCTATGATTATGTTTTAAGATGTGTTTATATGATGTTACTTTGAATATTAGCAGGTTTATATCATGAATTGCCTAAAAGTTGCCTCGCTTGGAAAAAAAATGTAAAATCACTGTATCATTAAAACAGTTCACTGTTAAACTTTTGGAAAAGTGAATAATTGATTCCTTGGTTTAAAATTGTTGTAATGTGGTTAGAACTTATGTATATGAGTATGAAAGTAAATATAAAATGAGTTTACGTTATTTGGAATGAAGTGTGTGAGTTTTGAAGCATGATGAGTTATAGAATTGTCTTCTAGTTCTTATTGTGTAGTAAATATCTTGACTAAGTGAAATTGATGTTTTTTATTGATTATGTGCTGTATGGAATGGTTATTAGCTTCTAGTTGATTCTATATTCTAGGAAGTGTTCGGAGAGAGGCAAGTGTTATTCGAGGACGAATGTTGTCCAAGTGGGGGAGATCGTAAGACCCCAAAAATGACTTATGTTAACTAGAGAATAACATGTATGTCTTGATGGTCTAATGTCCTAAATAGTTTTATTACATGGTATAGAGGTAGTAGTTAAGTATTAGGTGCATTGGAAGTCAAACGTCAAGGGACTACAAAAACGTTTGACGACTAAGTCACCTATGTGCCTCATATGTGGTTTTATGTGTTTATGTGTGATTCATGATGTTGTAAGGTCCTTGAATGAGTTATTATAGAATGTCCAGGCCGTGTGTTAAGTTTCTTGGAGTTTGGAGGTCAAACATCAAAGAACGTCCATAACATTCCAAAGTTGTGCCTTGAAATGACCTTGTGTGTCTAGGCATGTTTCGATGATTTTTACGTGTTCGTTTTGAATGAAATTCATGTGAAATGTGCTAAACTCATAGAAGATCATTTTTGGGTTGAAAACTTCCGGGAAAACATCCCCAAGGACCAACCAAAGGTCCTTGAGGAAGAACCTAAGACTTCGAGTAAAGGTTACCCAAGATAGCCAAGATCACGGAAGCAGTCGACACCCAGTTGGTCAATCGACACCCCGTGGGTAGCATGTCGTCGTTCCAAACATATCATAGGAAGCAAATCTTCTATTTCAAGGCTCTGACCCAATCAAAGGAGGACATCACGGTCCGTTTGTGGACTGACGCCCTGTCAATGGGTAGTCGTATGTGGGCTTGTCTTCATGCGCAGGTTCACTTTTATGTTAGGGGTGATATTGTAATTTCACCACACTTCCAAATAAGGATATTGACGGTTTATTAAGGGTCTTTTGGGTATTTTAAACATGTATATAAGTGTTTAACACTTAGAAGATATCATTTTCTAAATCAAAACCCCAAAATCCCTTAAAAACTCCCAAAGACTCCACTGATGTCCAAAATCAAAGAAGAGACTGGTGTGACGTTTTAAGTAGAGATTTTTCATCAAAGTGAACAATTATCTTAATCAAGGTATGGATATTGATCCTTGAAACTTGTTTCATCAAGGAGCCCCAATTCTCAAGATATTTTCTAAAGTTTTCAAGTTGAATTGTCCAATTTCCTAATTCTTGTCACAACTGGATTCTGGAATCCGAACGCAACCGCTGTCGTTAACCTCTCAGACGTCGCAGACAAACCTCTTCTTAGCTTTCATTACCATCATATAGTTAAATTTGCGTATAATTTAAAAGTTTTAGAAAATAATGAAGTATACCTAGAGTTCATATAATTACTATATAGAGTGATATTCTAATAAGCTTAAACTAAACAACCATCTACAATCGACTAAACAATGTAAATGAAAGAATCAATATATCGTAATAGTTTTCCAAATGGCCTTATACAAAGCTTTGAAGAAAATGTCTTAAATGAAATGCTATGGACAACATCTACTAGCTATGACTAAAGTGCTAAGCTAGAATGTTAGATGTAACATCCTCGAACTCAAGAGGGCCTACCAAAGTCTGGTGATCGCTAATCCAAACTTCTTCAATGAGTCTTCAATCTGCTCTCTGACCTGCGCCTATAAAAATAGTAATAGTATAGGGTTCAGTACACAGTTGTACTAAGTATGGGTCTATGTACATAAACACATAAGGATTATGCATAATCAAGGAAAGCTCTTCCTAAAGCAACATGTCGTTTCTGAAAGTTAAGTCACTTTACTTTCTTAAATTGTTATTTCTGATTCGTGCTATGAATATGATATGTTCTCATGCAATTAAGGAATACAACTCATTTTCTATATGAATATAAGACCTTGAAATCATGAACATAATTTTAGAATGACTTAAACAAAAGTTGATCTTTTTTATCTCTCTTAGGCCGAGAGCCCTTCTCCCATGCTTTAGTTTATTTTTCAATCTTTTCTTCTTTCTTGTTGTGTAGTTCAATGATCTCATTTGATCCTATGTTTTACTTACAAGTGAAATGATACATTATAGTCCAATACCTACAATGAATCGAGTAAGTATTTCATAAGAATAAGGAAATAATTTGGCTACCTTACTTACAAGTTAAACATTTCATTCTTAAATTGGGTATGAATCTATTTATAAGCCCATCTTTATTGGCTATGCCCATTAATTGGTTGTTTACCTAATATATAATCTTCGAGGCATATATTCATACTCCAATATTGGCAAAAACCAACATTAATGATTGACATTCTTATGCATAACCACTAACTTGTTAAAACTTCATTCTTATCAACATTAATGATTGACATTCTTAAGCTCTTCCTTTACTTAGTTCACTATGAACTTACGTTTCTACTTCTTTGCTCTGTTATTGACTTTGAACATGTTACTTTCATTATTTATTACTCTCTTAAAGAATTATTTAACATTGAAGGAAGTAGATCATGCGAGCTAACATGAAATCCAGTGTGTGCCCCAAACCGAAAAGGAGTGGTTCAATGATCAAAATGAACCTACATCATGTGAGTTAAACATGAAATCCAGTGTCTGTCCCACACCGAAAAGGGGTGGTTCACTTGCTAAAGTGAAACCAAGTCTAGTGTCTTACCCACACCGAAAGAGGTAGCTGTAAAATAAAGACTTTCTTTGAGCATTAACCCACATAGATCATGTGAGATAAACATGAAATCCAGTGTCTGCTCCACACCGAAAAGGGGTGGTTTCACTGGCCAAACTGAAACCGCATCTTACCTAACTCTCTTAGGTGGAATCCACTGTCTAGTTCCTATGATGGCAACATAGTCCAAAGACTAGGAGATTTTCGAAGATTCTTATCCACCTTGGTGGAACCTCATCTCATGAGGTTTACATATGTTATTGCAAGCTCATTTCTAGGCTATCGGTGCATTGCCTAACTTCCTTTTCTTTATAACTCATAGAGTTGACTCAAACATTATGGATGTTTTCTTCTAGTTATGAGGTTTACATAACTCTTTGGATAACCGGTCATCCCTTTCTTTGCTTGATGAATATCAACTTAGCTCTTACATTATCATCATAGTGCGAGTGAGACTTGTCTCACGGACTCTAGCACCCTCTTATGTGAGTATTTTTTAGAGAATCGATTAAGTGTAATTGAGATTTGTCTCACTTCTTTTAACACTCTATATTAGGTCAATTTTATAACTTAAGCTGTTAGTTATTTCACTACTCACCTTAACTTGCTTAGTGTTCATTGGTAGATTTGTACAATTCTCTATGAAAGTTAGAACTACTTATACAATGCTATTGCGTTCACAAGTTAGTGTGGGTTAGGGTATGTTGGTACTTGTCCCATATATTGGCATGCCCTATGTTATGAGTTCATTGATGTAGAAATTGGTATGACTTTACATGTTTTGGGAATAATATGTTGGACATAGTTTTGCCAGCCAATTTGTTGGTATAAATTACAATTTTTATAGATACTTGTAATAACGATGTCACTAGCCATGCCAATCATTTCATAAATACATTATAATAAACTATCATGCTAAACAAGCCAACTTTTAACCTTAGATTAGCATATGATACAATTCTATGAACAGTTATAACAATTTCATCATCTCGAACACAAGTAGGCATAACACTTAACGTTCATGTAGATAACACCCTAAGTATGCGGATCTAACATGTAGGTTTCATTCGACAATAAAATCATGGAAACATACACATAAGAATCATTTAATACCACATACCAACAACATGCTCGAAATTCATATCATACAACTTGCAAGAATCGGAAATCGGGGAGAACTAGGGAGATGAACATGTGATTCATTGGGAACAACCCTAGTTTCAATATTCTTGATTGCAAAAACGTTTGTAAAGACTCTTGGGGAAAGAATTATAGGAGATAAAACTCATACCTTATGTAGAATTGAATCAGCAAAGATCAACTTGCACAAAAACCTTGAAGAATACCTTGAAATCGCCTAATGAGATTTTCTTTTTTTCTCCCGATTGCTTACTATTTTTCTCACATTTTTCTTCTGTTTTAGTCGTGAGTTTCTAGATCTTAGGAACCGATATTGACTAATTAAACTTAGGATAATTAACTCAATTAAATAAATAAATTATCTAATTACTAAAATGCCGCTCCTAAATTGATTAGAATTAGAAGAACACTTGACTTAACTGAAATCTTGAAATTGCTTAGTGGTTTCGGTTTTGACCAATTAAATTAATTAATTAAGTTGATAATTTAATTAATTAGATAACCTAGTGTAATTACTAAAGTACCCCTAATTTGTTAGGACCATAACTAACCCTTTGGACCATCCTAGGCTAGGTACTAGGATATTTCTTAGTTAGTTACTTGTCTACAATAAGGATTTCGGTTTGACCATTTAAATTAATTAATTAAGTTTCTAATTTAATTCAGGTAACCTAGGGTAATTAATAAAGTACCCCTAAGTTGTTAAAATCATAACTAACCCTTTGGACAATCCTAGGTTAGGTACTAGGATGTTTCTTAGGTAGTTCCTTGTCTAAAGTCAACCGATTAGGTCTTAGGTTTTCGGGTCCCTTGGTTAGTTATTTTTTGTTTGTACTAGTTTATTTAGTTATCTAGGTCAGTTATTTATACCTAGGACCGGTTAGGGAGCTTTGCCCCACATGCGATGACTTGGATGCGTGCCTTGTCCCCAACCGCCCTAACCGAATCAGTTAGCTTGTCCTTGGCCGGTTGCACATGTGTTGCATGTAATTTCCAAACTATATATTATGGAAGGTTCATTTGTAATGTTTACTTGTTGTCCCAATTATCCCCACTATGTCCTTGGGCGCTGCTTAATCTATATGATCATTTTATGTGATCATGTGCTATGGTACTAGGCTTGACACTTGGATGCCTAGTACATATTGTATGAAGGTTGGCATATTAATTTTAGATTAGGGTCTTCATTGCAGGTACAATTCTCAAACAATCGTGAATTAGATTTTAAATACTTGGGTATACGTAGAAATTGTCTAACACCCTTAAGCCAATATTCTCTAATACGCCCACTATTACTCAATATTTGGCATTGGGATGCCTATGTACCCGAATACTTATTCTTAAAACTTAATAGACTCTTCACTAGTCGTGTACATTTTTCTGAATGTTACAATTCTATCATGGGTTCCTGCATTAATGATTTCCAAACATTGAATAATGATTTAATTGATATTGTATTGATGATTTTAACCTAAATTACCTATGAACCCATGAATTGGATGAACCCTAGATTTTAACTATGTTATGGGTTACTTGATATTGATCTAATGTTAATGAATTTTGATGGAGATTTTTTTGGGATTTCTAATGATGTAAGAATTGTGTTTAATTGATATATGGGTTGTCTTATATGGATGAATGTCTATTGAATTGACCTAGTTTCATTGATTATCATAGTTTCTACATTGAATTATTGTTCATAGCCATTGGTAAGGGTCTTATGGTGTTGAATAGGATGATTTAGCATCGAATTAAGGTAATGAGGATGTGGTGGTGGCAAGCTTCCCCATTTCCTTTATTTTGATTTTATTTATACTTCAATTATGTTGTGATTGGTATGGTCCACTTATGGTGGCGGTGCTATGTTCTTTACTTGCAATTGATGTGGCCCTTGTCGGCATTACTTTATGCAATATGATGATCATGTCCTTGTCGATACTACTTGAAGTAATGTGGCTATTTATATAGTTGATTATGTGAAGTATGATGATATCTATCTACTCGTTAAGCAATGTGAAAGTATATGTGACCTATTGATGTATGTAGGTAATCATGTCAGACTATGACTATGTGCTAATATGTGTAGTCTTAGATATTGATACATGATTGTTCCTACTTAACTATATGAGTTATGATGGTTATATTGATAATGATATAGTAATGTATAGGATGGCATTAAGAAGATAAGGTTCATCCTTAGTGCTTTAAAGAATGATATGCTATATGTGATAAAGTGAAAGAATGTAGTGTCTTGTTTGGTAGACTTGTGTCCCTTACTTGATATATGAATCAATGTAATGAGATTATGATATGTCTTCACTAGGTAGGATTACTGCACCCTTTTCATGCATGGATGAAAGATATGTGAGACCTTAGAAAATGATAATAAAGACATGTACGTGGTAAAGGTTATGTAATGAATGTTGAAGTCGAGAGTCGTAATGGTATCCTTCATGTAAATAAATGGTGGACTTAGGGTTAATTGGCTGGAATGAAATCATATTAATCCTTAGAAAAGTCATAATGAGCTATATTAGTCGCCATTGGAAGGTACCCGTGTGGACCTCTTTGGTAGAGTGAATGTTAGTAAGTTATTAACCATATAAGGAAACCTCTACATGTGATCCTTTAATGTCAATTACTCTATGAGAACCTAGGCTAGAACCGATTGATTATGTAATGGGAAGTAGCTCTACTTGAGAATGAAAGTAGAGTACAATGTGCCTCTACTTGAGAATGAGACTAAAGTACATAAAAGCCCTTCATATTCCTTAACCATGTGGCTACATGGGATGTGTCCTAATTCTACCCTTGTAAATTAGAACACCCTCATGTGAGTAGGTTAAAACTCCGGATTCCATGTCTAGCTATCATGGTCTATGTCGGTTTTTGCCTATTCTCATCATGTGGGATACTTACTAGTACTAGAGAAGTTATATAAAGGTTAGGTGGTTGTATAGGACGCTATCTAGATATTGCACAATACGCTTTGAAGGAGTTAATTAGAGTCCATATGTCTTGTCTAAGACCATTACTTGAATGTCCTTTATGTGATGTATGAGTCCTAATGAACTAATGAACTAATGACTTATGTTATGAAGTATGTAGATGAAATAAGTACATATCTAGAGTAATTAAGGGTTTTCAAGTTAAGGTGTGAAGGGGGGAATAGGGATGGCCACTTCATATCTTACCTTGATGCGTCTTAAGAATGACTCTAGTTAGGGAAGATGTTGATTATGTGGACATGATCCAAACTTAGGAAGTCTTAAGGATTATTTAGGTAGTCTTGAAGAGGTCAATCATGGATGTTATCTTCTTTAACTACTTAAGTGAGTCTTTGGATATCCTTTAATGAAGAAATATCATAGTATTTATGTGTTGATATGTTTGATGTCTTGAAGTGTGTGTGTGACTCATTATAAGTAATCTTAAGGTTTGTTTAGGCACATTTAGAGAGGTTGTATGGACGATCTCTCTTTTTATGCCTTAAGTGAATCTTAGGATAGCCTTGAGTGGGATAATTACATACTAAAGGGTGTGTAAACTAAAGTTTAAGTACCTCACTGTATAGTGAATAGACTTCACTGTAACAGTGAATTGACTCACTATTAAGTGACCCTAAAAATCCATTAATTCCCTTAAATGTTATCTTATGTGTTTCTAAGTTGATAAATATTTTTCTTATGATTATAATATGATTTTCTAAAGGAAAAAATGAATATTTCCAATAAAATTCCCTTTTCATGATTTTTAGGCATAATGCCATTCTTTGAACATGTGTTATACTAACTCCATGTTTTATCTATCTATATAGTTCTTGGTAGGTGAGGAGATTTCGGTAAGGAAGAGTTTGACTGTAGCATCGTTCAAGAGAAGTTGAAGTATGTCCTCATTTTACTCGAGGGCATATATGTCTTTTATGTTTTTCATTCAAATTAATGTAATAGACTAGGTATTTCTATATTCGTATTTTTAAGTATGGGTTGTCCCAAGTATTTTTATGTCTTAAGATGATGAGATTCCAAGTATTCTTTTGTCTTAAGATGATGAGATTCCTAGTATTCTTTTGTCTTAATACTGGTTGCAATCCGAGATTGCCCCCAACTTCTAGGGTGGGGTTTCGTGATGTGACAGGTATCCAAGTCATCCAATACATAATTTGAATAATGTATGGTATCCTAGTGAACTAATATTATGTACCAACGTGGTACCCGATCCAATTGAGAATCACACAATCACAACCACCCTTGCTAGACCACAAGTACTTAAGGAGGATTCATGGAATGGGATTTGACAATAAGAAATGGAACATTTCAAATTACTTCCCTTAACTAACTACAGATGTATAGTACAAGCATTACTAGTGGAAAAGTGAACATGCACACATAACGTAAATTGAAAAATACTTCTACCATCACCTATCTTAGGAGACCCTTTCTACATGAATTTTAGCTCATAATTCGATTACCTACATGTTACTACCTATAGAATAACACCCAACAACAGTCACAAGACCAACATTAGTAACCAAGTATGTAACCACCCTAAACCACAACAATTAACATATTCAACCATCCATACTCCACCAAGCTTTAGGTATCTCACCTCAATCTAGAGTGAATTATGCATTTCAATTTAGGTCCAACTACTATGTTAAACCTAAACTACCTTGACACAAAACTACTGACGAAAAAATCTAAACATGAACTTTTGACTCTATGGGGGGGAATTCTAACAAAATTAGGCTTGAAATCCATGGGTTCCAACCTAGAAGGTTTTTGAAGTAAACCTCATTCATGATAAAATTCTTTCTATCCTTTTCCCCGAGCTTCGAACAACCTAGAAAGGTTTTTGGAACAAACCGGTTACATTTTACCATTTAATATGAGGAGTCAAATTATAAAATCTATATTTTTTAGAAACTGGTATCCTCAATACTGTTCTAGCAGCTCTAGCGGCAGTGTCTACAACAATAGTGCCATAGAGAATATATTCTCTCTATAGTGGGATGATGCCAGGATCATATTTTCTAAAAGTTTCATCATGCCTCCATAATTTAAACTGGCAATGTTTTTTCAAAATTATATTTTACTATAGAGGTGTGAATGAAACTAAAATGCAGGTCATCCAAGTTATCAAAGATTACTCTAAAGGAGAGATCCCATTTAACTATTTAGGAGTACCCTAGCAATTTTTCAAAAGTATATTTTACTATAGAGGTGTGAATGAAACTAAAATGTAGGTCATCCATGTTATTAAAGATTACTCTAAAGGAAAGATCCCATTTAACTATTTAGGAGTACCCTAGCAACTAGAAAGCTGAAACTACTAGCATGGCAACCACCAATCTCTAAGATTGTAGCTAAGGTCTCATCTTGGACTACAAACCTATGTAGGAATATTGCAATTACTGAAGTGTGTACTCTTTGAGATCCAGTCTTATTGGAACAAATGTTCATACTACCAATCAAACTAAGAAAACACAATTGAAGGATGATAAAGCTAAAATATACTCTTTAAACCAATCAAAAGAGGCCATGATCCTCGTAAATAAATTTCCCAATGAATAGTCAGGGTAGAATCCCATGGGGAATGATAGATCGTAGAGAATTTCTTTCAAAAAATTTGGATTGTCAAATGATTCATTTGTAATAGTAAAAACAAGTGGGTAGATGGTTCCACCAATTTGTTAAACGGATTTTGTAATCAGTTGTCACATTAAGCTAAAATTTTGGAAAATTACAAGCAATCAAAGGGTGCGGGGATTGAAAATCAATGTCACATTGGGTTAATCATGGTTCTCTGCATTAATGAACATTCATGAGAATGTTAGGTAATCGTCAATGACTCTAATCTTATTTCGATCATTTAACATCCTTCTATATAATCTACTTTCGGTCTCATCTAAATACCAATCTAAACAATCGAATACCTTACTTTTTTCTCTCTTTAGATGCAGAAATAGGGCAAATATATTAGGCTCATAACCACTATTTTCAATCAAGTTAATGATATCAAACCTAAATTGCTAGTATCAGATTGATTACCCACTCCAGTCAATCTCTTCCAAGCATCGACCAGAGATCGAAAGTAGGAATTAAGTTTGCAACCTTAACCCATAGGTTAACCTCATGCTGATTAGCCTAATTACATGTATGAACAATAATAAAATAGAGCATAACACAAAACCCACTACGTTAAATCAACCCCCAACCCCATAATGCACCCTCTAAATCTTGGGGTATTATCTATCCATCACAAGATGTAAGAAATTATACCTTACATAAAAGCAGTCATAAGTTAAATAAAATTAAATAATAACTAGAAAACTCGCTTTTAATTCAACTTCAATTTGTCAAATTCAAGAGCAAAGTTGAAAACCCCAAAACTTACTAAGTATTTTTCACAAGGTAAAGTGTTTCTTTTGAACTTCTGTAAACCAAAACTCTATCTCAAAAGTTATATTCCAAAAAAAAACTCAAATTTCTTATTTTTTATCCTTTGGGAAATTTATAGTTTCCTAAAATTTGGCCCAATAAATCAACACTCTACCCTTTTAGACGACGTTAGTATAGCTCGATGGACTTATTTGGTTATCACAAATCGTGCTTCAGCAGAACTTCTCATGATCTAAGCTTCATGTGCTTGAATCTCAATCGGCAAGCTTGTTTGAGTCTACAATTTAAATTTGGTGTATCGTTGTATACCACCTTAGTTTGCCTTTCAAGTTTACAATTTTCCTCCTTACACTGTCACTTTTGGTGATGATCATCATGATCATCTTTCTATTCTTCTTTATCCAAGAATTGTAAGCCATCAAATAAGGAGAAGAGTGATACATAGGTAGGGCCAACCAACCCTTCATTGAATCAAGGTCATGTCACATCCTAAGTAAAAAATATATGCCTGAAATTCTTGTATCCACGGTGTAGTGTTGAGTGCCCCAGCATGGCATTGCTCTTCTTTCCACGCACTTCCACTTCCTCAATTTGCTTCAAACTATGCACTTTCGCTTCTTTGGTAGATCTTGGGCATATGAACTATGGGATTTGTGCATTCAAGTAGGAACATAGTGGTATTTGTTCTTACTGAGCCCCTCAAACTAATGTAATTGGATTTCCAAGATTTATGGGTTTCACTCATTAGACCTTCCAAGGAGATTCATCTCTCCTCAAGAATGGTATTTTATCTCATTACCTTGAGTCAATTTAAAGCTCTTAGAGTGTTTACCCAAGGCAAAACTAAAGGTAGTTACTTTGGTGGAAAAAGGTTGCACCATTTTGAATGAGATGTTTGTTCTCTTCCCTACAACCCCCTCTTTGGGTTGCACACTCTCTTGGGTAAATGTTTGTGGAGTGGTAGGATGTGATCGTTGAGGAGCCTTTGATGTATCATTGATAAATATATATCCTTTTGCTTTTTCAGCAACAGAGGAGTAGGGAGAGACTCTCTTTCAGATTTTGTATTTGAAGTACTAAATCCTTTCTCTTTGTGTTAGCCATAACCTGTAAAGCACACCCATTTAAACATAGAATCGTTGAAGGTTAATTGAAATCAAGCAAACTTGAAAGCACCGTTCGAAAATAAGATGAGTCTCACCTAATGGAAAAGCAAGTCACCTTACAAGACAGGCGAGCTTCAGTGAGTTCGCAAAATTGGACAATAGCAATTATCAAAGTACACAAGAATAAAGGGAGCAATCAATTCCAACTCGGTGATTTGCCGAGTTGGTTTCGGTGGGGTTAAGATAGACTCGAAAACTGTCTGTGCAAAATGTAAATAAAAATGCATCAAGGGCGATGTCCAATCCAACTAGGAGATTCTCCAAGTGGTTTGGAAAACTAAGTCAATCTCGCCAAATGGGACAGTGCCTATGCTCACATATTTATTCAAAAAGGCAAGTTGGGGATGACATGGTGATACACCTAACCGAGTGCCTAATGTTTATAGCTAATCCCAAGATATGCAACAATAACTATTACCCACCATCATTACAATCAACTACACACTTATCTACCCATAGGTCTTCAAACTTCACCAGATATTCTAAAGTATTACTCAAATTGATGATTCGCTCTAAAGAAAGATATCACTTTGTCAATTATTGGGTAAAATCATGCAATCGAGTAAACTTGGTTACTCATACTACACCCACCTTAAATTCAATCAAGGACTACAAAATTTAAAAGTTTAATTTCAAAAGTTAACAAACACTTTCAAGTTAAGCAATTTGCAGGGAAAAAAAGACAATTAATTCATGGGGTACATTTCAATACCATCATTATAGGGCTACCAAATGAAATAAAAAAATCACATACATAAAATGGCTTCAAGCACATTTTCAAAACATTATTCAAATCTCCAAATGCACAATGAAAATCGAAAACCAAACTCAACTACAAGCAAAACTAAAAATATTTGGAATATAGGACACGGTCGAGTGCTCTAGAAATAAAGTACAATCCACGCACTCACAAATTAAACATTAAGAACTGACAAGCACCCATACAGGGTATCACAATAAAAAGGAAATGAAAGGACTCAAAGATGTCAAAGGATTTTCTATATGAATTTGAAAAGATCATTGGCCTTTTTATATCAGGCGCACTTGGTGGTCATGCCTAATGTCGTCGAGTAGGTTCAGTGAAACACCAATTAGAGCTATAGCTCACCATACCTGAAAGAAAACCAAATTTGAGATTGATTTGGCAGACGCGATAGATTTCGCATAGCGTACTTTGGCGGTTCACCATTTGGAGTTCAAATCGCCAAAATAGACAATACACTTTTCACATTGGCGAAATGATCTGATAGACCCTCGTACTTATATGTGTTTGTATTTTAGACTTTTCTACTCGGAACTTTGTCAGCTGAACCCTCTAACTAAATGAAACTTGACCTTTTAAATTTCTATTACAATTGACCAGGCCTATGTGGCAACTTAATTAATGAGTTGCAACAAACACGAGATTCCACGTGCAAAAAAGAGCATAAATAAAAGAATTTTGATTAAAAATAATTCAAAGAAAAAGAAAAGTAGAATAAAAATAATATTTTTTCAAAATGTTTCACTTGTCTCTTCTTAATTTCCCCCATCCATTTTCATTTTTTTCCTCTTCAACCATCACTCTTCCCATTCTCTCTTTCTCCGCTTCCCTGCTCCTTTCAAATTTCTTTTTTATGTTTTTTTTCGTCAAATTCAAAACGAAATAGTGCCAAAAAAATTAAATCATGGTAAAGGAAAATTCAGAAAAATGGTGTATTAAACCTAGTTTTTGAAAGAAATATTTCTAATTAGATGGAAGTGTATGAGTAAATTGTATGCAAATATTAAGATATGTTAAGCTATTTTTATGGTGATTCATTGACATTACTGGAGGAAAGGGTTTTAGAAGTTTCTCAAGTATCAATGAAGGGAATAATGGTGTGAAAATGAAGAAATAATTATTCTTTAAAAATAATAATAAATGACATGTCATATAAAATCAAATGTAAATAATGACATGTCATTTTCATGGGCGTTTGAAGTTCACACAAAGCTAAAGGGGTTTAAAGTATTGAGTTAAACGGTTCAGTTAAAAAAATGTTAAGTTGAAAGGTCTATAATACAAACTCTTATAAGTATAAGGGTCCATTAAATCATTTCACCTTCCACATTTTCAAACTCAGAAGATGGACAAAATTGAGCCCGCACAACACCTTCGAGGAATCACCATTTTAGTTTTGGCATCGCCTAATATTTGCCTTTGAACCTTTTAACTTCTTTTCAACCTTATCTCACAACACACATTATTGAAAGAAATAAAATAAACTTAAAACTAGGGTTTCCTCCTAAGAAGAGCCTTATTTAACATCATGACCCGGCATAGTTCTCATTTCTATCAACATTCATTTCTGGGATTTAGGACGGTGTCACTAGGAAACATTTCATTCTGCCTTGGATTGAGATGAGTAGTGATCTAGCATAATTGGGTCTACATCTGCTTGATTGATACCGAATGAGAGGTCATTGTTTGAGATAATGTGGAGAAGACATTTTTTCCAATCCTTCAACACTTTGTCGTACCCTTCAACCTTGTTAAGGATCCTTGAGAGCATTTCCTCGGTTCGGCTTCCTTCTTTCCTAGCTGGGTATTTTGGTGAAATCAGGGGTAGGAAAATATTTATCTTTGTCAGCCTCCCTATATCTCCATTTTCCACCTCTCCAATCTTTGCAACCATTATCTTGAACCTTGTTCCAACCTTGCTTCCCACATTGTCATTAATAATTTGTGTGACAACCCTCAATTTGGTATCCCAAATATTGCACTAACTTATTGTATAATGTCTCAAATATGAAATCATTAATTCACTATCAACTATTAGTTCCAACTGTACTCACCGATTTAAGTGAACCTTTCATGACATGTTTAGACAATAAATCGAGTTGGGTCATAGTATTAGCCACATTTTCATATCGTTCATTCTCATTCTCAATTTTTTATTTGCTCATGCTCAAATGTAAAATGGACACTTCATCTTCTCAAGTATGTCATGCTCGATTAACTTTGGTCATGTCATCTAGCAACAAATCAGCCATATCATATGGTTAGCTCATTAATCCTCATTGGACTAATTGATCAACCACACCTTTATTGACTGAACAAAGGCTACAATACAAGTATTGCAACAATAAATCATCCGGAACACCATGTATCGAACATTGTAAAAGTAATTTCTTGAACCACAACCAAGTTCCATGCAGAGGTTCACCTCCAGTGCTCTTGAAATTTTGGATTTGAGTTCTATGATTCATATCTTCGACGGTGGAAATAATCTCTCCAAGAAAGCTTCAGTTTACTCCTCCTGAGAGTGAGATTCATTTGGAAATTCTGTCAACTATCGTGTAGCTTCACCTGTCAAATAAACCGATAATAACCTCAATCTCACAAACTCTTGAGAAATGTTCTTGAAAACATATAGTCCACACACATCGACAAAATTCCTAAGTTGTTCATGGGGAGTTTCATGAGTTAAACCCACAAAATATTTGTCTTAGTTGGAACAATTTTAGAATTGTTCCGGCTACATGAAACACAAACCTTTCAGTTTTGGGAGGTATATGGATGGCTCTCATAGTTTGAACAATATTCATATGCATACTATTCAAATCATCCATTTTATTGTTTTGACCATAGTTAATATCGTTGACACTACCATGGTCATTCATTCTATTAGACCTACAAATCAGCCAACAACAACATGAAATAATAATCTACTACAACTAAGCAAATTTCTCAATTAGAATTCTCAATCTCCACTCCTCAGAAGCGGTGTCTCTTTTTTATAACGCGCAAATATACTTGTTAAAACAAATTTAGAAATAGTGGTTGTCGTCAAAATGAAGAGTCGGAGTTGTATATAATGGGGAATGATATATCTTAGAGAATTCTTGTCAAGAAATATTGATTGTAAAATTATTTTTTTGCAATAGTAAAAAATGGTTGGATGATTACATCAATTTACAAAAAGAATTTTGTTATAAATTTTCACAATTAAACTAAAAGAATTTGATCTCATAGCATCCTTACATAGAATCTCCTCGCGGACTCATCTATATGTCAATCTAAACAACCCAGTACACAAATAGGGAAAATACATCCGACCCATAACCCTCTATTTTCAAGCAAATTACATACATTAAACTTGAATTGCTAGTATTAGACTAATTACCCACTCAAAACCATCTTTTTCAAGCATTGACCGGAGATCGGAAGAAGGAATTAAGTTTGCAAACTCGAACCTTAAGTTAATGCCATACTAATTATTCTTAATTCACCTATGAAAAACAACAAAACAACACATAACGTAATACCCACTATATTAAATCAAATCCCAACATCATAATTGCACCCCTAAATCTTGGTGTTTTAGCCACCATTCATAATAAGTAAAGAAATTGTACCTTCCAAGAAGCAACCATGGGTCACATGAAATTAAACAATTATCAGAGAACCCACGTTGAATTCAACTTCAATGTGTCAATTTCAAGAGAAAAATTGAAAATACCAAAAACTATGAAGTGTTCTTCACAAGGTAAAATGTTTCTCTTGAACTTCTTCAAACTAAAACTCCATCTCAAAAATTCTATTCCAAAACATTGCTTTTTTTCTCTATCCTTTGGGATATTTATAGGTTTCTAAAGTTTGACCCAAAAACTCACCACACTACTCTTTGGGCGATGTTAGTCGAGCTCGTTGATCTCATTTTGCGAATTATTAATCGTACTTCATCTCACCTTCTCTTTTTTTAGGCTTCAAGTGTTTAAACCTTAGTCGGTGACCTCATTTTTGTCTGACTTTGACATTCGATGTATCGTTGAATACAACATTAGTTCACCATTCAATCCTTCAATTTTCCTCTTTGGACTGTTGCTTTTGATGATAGTAAGCTAAGTAAGATTTCTCATTTGGTGAGTCACCTTTTATTTTATTGTTCACCGACCTATCTTGTTAGACACAAGTATTGTGTATTGTCACTTCTTTTTGCATTTCGGTCAGTCTTTCAAACATTCATTCTTGCCTTGTCCATTACCCTTCACAACTGTAAATCGTCAAAATATCGTCAGAATAGGATAAAATTGGGTATTGAAGACACTAATTATTGAGCTAAATATGGCTCAAGTGAGTGAAAATCTACCACGGATGAAAGTATACTGCCGAAGTTACTTGTGGTCAGGAACGAATGAGACCACTAGAAAGGTGTTTGTTTATTAGAGCAGAATATGCCTTTGTGAATCAATAGAAGGGTTGAATATTACTAACATGAAGCTTTGAAATAGAGAAGCCATAACTAAAACATATTGGGATGTATCTAGAAAAAAAATAGTATTTGGATTAGATGAATCCATTCTTGTTACGTGAAGCAACATCAATTTGAGAACATGCCCCTACCCCAGCAAGCTAGTTCGATAGTAAAAAACTATCCTAAAATCGAGAACACTTGTGGGAATGCACAACTTAATTATAATGATAAGAGGAGCATGATTAGGAATATATATACACAATAATTGAGGGATTTACCTAAAGTAGATTGGAAAAACATGATACACCAAAACCCTATTATACCCAAAGCAATCTTCATTATGTGCTACATTTCTAGAATAAGCTTCCAATGATGGATTGGCTGAGTAAATAGGGAATATTCGTCGAGAAGAAGTGTGTAATTTGCAAGAGGGAGCATCGAACAATTGATCACCTCTTCAATCAGTATGACTAAGCTAGACAACTATGGCATGGTTAACAAACCGAATCCATAAATAGTGGTAGAACAATCTCAATTACGAACAAACTCCGAATTGGATAAACAAAACCAACGAGGGGAGAAATAAGCAGGCCAGATGCATGAAGATGATAAAAGAAACTTGTATGGAAAGTAACTCTATGATATTTGTGAAAAAAAGAAATCTTGGGTAGTGGAGTAGAGATTTCTTTTGTATTAGTCACATTAGAGCAGTTGTAGGATTAGATCAATATTTACAACAACTTCAATTTCCATAGAGCAATTAGGGGCTTGTGTCCATTTGAAGTCTTGCTACTCCTTTACAGGGAATTGAGATGTTAATTCTTGTAGTTAAGATACATTTGATTGTGGTAGTCTTGCTGGTTTGTAATGCTTGACTTGTTAAGTCATAAAGTTTGATAATTACAAAAAAAATGACAGTACATAACATTACAGTAATTTTAATTATCTCATTTAATGTCACATTTTTAAGGTTAAATGATAAAATCAGCAACACATAACATTAATAACAATCTATAATGATCGACTTAGGTTATTTTTAAGCTCTCCCATATCTCTTGAGTCCTTGTCTCTCAAAATAAACTCTAGGTCATCCTTCGAAGAATCCCAACAAAAATAGAATAAAATCATTAATAGCCACTTAAGAAAATAGAACATAATTCTAATTTTTATCGGACCTTTGCTATAGAGAAGATGTTTCTCATACCAATATTTATATTATTTTCATACTTAATAAATAACAGTTCTTTTCTACATGTATTAATGAAAATACAAATATTATCAAGTAAACTACTTCCTGTAGTCCTTCTCAAGTGAACTATTGGGGAAAAATTATAGTTCAAAAAAAGAGAAGTTTTTGAAGTATAAGAAAATTATTGGGAAAAGTGAATTTCACAATGTACAAAAAAATTATTGAGACCTTTTTTATATATGTGTTTTTGTAACTAACGGTTGTATTTAATTATCAGTAGCAAAACATTATAATTCAAGTTGCACAACACAGCATGCTTGGTTCTTAGATGGATCATGGTGTACAGTGCTCTAATATGTCTCTATTGCTCAGTCTTTATAGCTAAGTAAAACATTTCTAATACTAGGTTGTTGAGCTCTAACAATAGTTATGCAGGCTAACTCTTTTGCCATACTTTCCAAAATTCTACTCATCTTCACAAATACTTTATTAATTCCTTCAATTCACAACCCATACACACACTTTGCTGAAATATATAGGTTTAAAAATTTGAGCATGTTGAGATTTACCTTTCCCATTTTGAATACTCCATTGTAGAAATTGAGCCTAATCTGCAGATGGAAAGTCTTGCCGCTAGATCCACATAAGCAGTATAATCTATAAACATATGGAAAATGGACATTGCACAAATAGGTTATCCATAGACACAACACACATATTTTAGGTACATCCAAACCCCATTTAGTAAGTCTATCTGTTGTTGCAAACTTCCTATGGAACATGAGCCACAAAATGAAGAAAGCTTTAGGTGTGGCTGCATTTTTAAACAAAAGGCATTTCCATCGTACCCTCGGTTGGCACCCTACTAGAAATAAGTATATTTGTTTGATCAAGCTCCCCTTCCTGCTATTACTTTGTTGCATTTGATTAACTATATTTTTAGTGCACATAATCTTTCTAGTCATCCAACTCTCTTGAATGGGGAGTCCGTATATCTGGTCTTTTATATAAAAATCATGTATTCACCTTATCCATAATTTATCTATTTTACTAGCTAAGTCGCAGCACATCTTGGCCTCCACTATTGATTTGTTGCACAATTGTATATTAGGCAGTCGCATGCCTCCAGCAGATTTAGGGCAAGACGTTCTCTCCTGGGCTATAAGACCATTCTTGGTAATATGCTCCTCTCCAAACACCATAAATAACTTTGACATAAACCATCAATAAATTACTTGAAAACCTTTGCAGGTATAATAAATAATTGTGCCTAGTGAAGTTGAATCCCAAATATCACAATGTGTATAAGTTCTGATCTCCCTACAGATAACAACTTCCAGGTTGTCCATGAGTTCATCTTTATTGTGATGATTTCTATGAGAGGTTTCCAATTTAGAACTGTTAGCTTCTTCGTAATTAGTATAGGTACTTGAAAGGAAATTCCCCCAAGGAGTATCCAAGTTGTTGGATAATTAGTTGTTTATTCTCTAGTGAGACTACTCCAAAATAATGGAACTTTTGCTTAAATTGGCTTATATGCCTATTGAATAGCTTTAATCGGTCATATGTCACCTCTAGAAAAGATTAATAGCTCAGTAGAAAAACATATATGAATAATTCAAGGTTCAGAACATTAAGGGTGGTATTTAAGTGATCTGCTGAAATATTTATTCCATGGCTATAGAAAATAGGAATGGGACACTGGATCACCCTGCCTAAATCCCTTAGCCATCACAAATGGCTGGGAAGCAATCCCATTCACGACAATCTCTTAGCCATCTGATTTTGCACATGCCATCACCCAGTTAGTGAAAATACACAGTAATCCCAGTGTAAAAATCATTTTTTCAATATAAGGGCATTCTACGAAGTTGTAAGCCTTTTGCAGGTTAATTTTCAGCATGCTTTAGGGGAGACATTCTTCCTAATGTAAGCTTTCACAAACTCATGAGCTAGAATTGTATTATCTAATGTTTTTCATCTTGGTATAAATCCATCTTGGCTACCACATTTGATAGTGGACATAACATCATGAAATCTCTATACAAACACATTCTAGATGATTTTGTATAGCACAAAGCTACAAGCAATAGGTCTGTATTCCTTCACATTAATAAGGGTTGTATTCCTTCACATTATATTCTTTCCAAATTAATAAGAACATCTTAACTGCAGTAGTAATATATTTCTTTATGATCTTCCATGTGTGCTTATAAAAACATGTATTATAGCCATCAATACTTGGTGCTTTGTCATTGCAATAGTTTTCAAATCTTCATAAATCTCCTATGATATGTCAGCACATAATACGATTCTTTGTTGTCTCGATAATATCCGCTCTTTCTTCATAATTTGTACATAAATATCTAGCATAGTCATTGTTAAAATTCATATGAGCCCTTTGTAGAATTGAGTTAATGATATGAACAAATTTTGTATCTCCCAAAAGAAGTATAAGCGGTCGTATCAAATAAAGAACCTAAGTTGAAGTTAGGGTCGATCCTACGAGGAATATGGTATGGACTTAAGATAATTTATGACTAATTTTATTTTTAGTCATATTATTTTCATAAAAGAGGGGATTCAGTAATTATTGATTGATTTGTAGTAACAAGTAACAAATAAGAAAAATTCACAGCTTTCTAATATCAATATGAGATGAAACTAGGGATATGTGTTACCCAGTAATTTTAACGCAGTAATCCTAATAGTAGTAAATATTTCCTAGTTTTAACATTCAAGGTTGGTATGTTAGGTATCTCCTAAGTGATTTATCGTCAAATTATATAATTTCACTACACAACTTTATTGGTCTACGACCCTTACGCTCAACCCTAGATTAGCGCTCGTGGTAGGTGGGTCAGACTGCAAAATAAAAGCAGATTATCATGTCTAAATCTTTGTTGTTCAATCCCTTTCATTCAATACTTCTTTGATCTGGTAAGCAGGAGCGGAGCTAGCATAAAGTTAGCGGGTTCATCTAAACCTCTTCGGCGGAAAATATTACTATTTATCCACAGTTAAGAATATTTTCTACATGTATATAGTAGATGTAAAACCTCCTTCAATTAGTTCGTGGTTTACTTCTTAATATTTTGAATCTCCTAATTAAAAATCCTAGCTCCGCCACTGATGGTAAGTAGGAATGAGACGATTTCTAACGTTTTGCACTATTAAAAACATTCAAAATGAAAGGATTAACAATATATGCATAAACACTATTTCAGAGTTACTTAATTATTAGTCATACATTATTTATTACACATGATTCCCACAACCCTAGTTGTGGATTTAATTATTTATGCTTGGGTTATCACAATTCATAATAGAGTAAGTCTTAAGAATCATGAACTTAAAATTCGAATAATAAAAGCAAAAATCTTGAATTGAAAATCAATTGCAAATTTCATAAATAAAGCTTTAAGGAAGTGTTCGCAAAATAATTCCCAATGTCAAAAACAAAGTCTCCAAAAAGGTATAACCACCCAAGACAAAAAAATAATAAAACTAATATTTATAGAAACTAAATCCTAAATCAAATAGGAAAAGAAAGTTTAGGAAATTCCAATTTGGGCAGTGTCGTCGACGGCTGGCCACCCACTCTTTGTTGATGGAACAACGATATATGTTTTCCACCAATGATCATTAGTTGGACAAAATAATGTGGACACTAATGACAATCACGAACTATGGCACTTAGGTGTAAGCACGGTCTATCATGTTCAACCGTTGTTCAAGTACAAAACTCATCTTTTTGAATGTCATCGATGACCCATCAAAGACGGTCTGTCGTTAGAACCACAGCCCGCCAGTAACGGCTGTGGTTCCACCCTTTATCGGACTTCCTTGACCTCTCAATCTACGCCTTCACCTATGGTTCTTCAATTTAACGACGACTCGTAGGTGGGCTTTTCTATTGCCAATTCTTGCTGCTTCAGTCAGTTTCAAAACTAACTGCTCCAAATCAATTTCCTGCAAAATTAAATTAAAATACCATCACATCTTATAAAGAAATATCTAAAAATCATGAAAAACTCCACATCCAATGCATCAAAAATACCATAAACTCACGGTAAATCAACAACCTCAACTTAAAACTGTTGCTTTTCCTCAAGCGACAAAACAAACTCTAAATGAAACTAATGAAGAAGGAACAAACAAACTCAAGGAATCACATGGCATTTCCTACTGAGCACCCTCTTTGACTATTATCAGCACAATGCAAATCTTCTTATTCAGACTTAACAAGCTAATTCATGTAGACCAAAACGTGACATAGACATACTAATGGACATCATCACTACACAAACAACAATCACCAAGATACCAATCATTAACAATGTAAGTCAAGACCTTACCACTATAGGATTGCCCTTATTTCTACTTTGACTTTCAAAATTTGTTACGTAGGATAATTATAGAAATTTCTTAGCTTGTAACATTGGTTCAGGGACAGGTGTGGTATATTTAGATATTTAGTAACTTTTCTACCCTCATTAACATTACATTGGCTATTTTACCTCTTGCAAAACTAATTCTGACATTGTCTAGTTTTTTAAAGTCTTTTCCTTATGATTTTCTTAAGCACAGGTGTGACTTTAACTTGAAAATCTTGCTTCATTCATCTTTTTTCATATTTTTATTCAAGCACTAGTCCCCGGGCTCGTGCGTTGCACTTGTATCTCGAATGAAAATCAATAAAAAAAATTAAAAAGTACATAATAAACTATTAGGAGAACATGATATTTTTATGATTGTTGTCTCGATATTTTTGATCTACTGCACAATAGATAAGTCTCAAAAGCTTGCCTATCTATGAGCAATTAAATGTACATACAGTCATCAGCAACGAAAAATAAATAAAATTATGACCAATCAAAAAGTGATTAGATATCAATATTTGTAAAATATTCCAGGAAAAGCACAAGAAGTTACAGAATTAAAAAGGAAAAATGTGATGTAACATAAAGTCTTCTTGTATTCTTAATGTCTGTCGTTACAAATACAACTACTTTCTTATAGAATTTCAGATATACCTAGACTTAAATTTATAGGATTACAACTACTATCCATGATTGCTAGAGAAGACTTGAATTGCTACATTTGGGCAAGAAAATGTGATTAATTTTGCTAGCAAACAATTGCAATTTCATTATATTATTAATAGTTTAAAATTTTATAAAGCATAGCTTCTTTTTTATGGGAAACTATGCTTAGAGAGTTTCAAAAGGAGTTGATCATCATTCAGCATGAAACTATATGTGTGCAACACTCTTTTTTATTTTTTTAATATTGTGTGATTATACCTTTGAAGAGAGATATTAATTGTACTGATTAAAATAATTTGAAAGTTATCATTCAAATGAAGTTAACAAACCAAAAAAAATCTAGACTTAATAAGATTGTACCTGAAAATTAGAAGTCACTTTTGTACCTGCTTAACAACAAAAGCTTATGGTCATATAGTATAGTCTTGAAGATCTGTTGGTAAAAACTCTTTGATATTCCTAAATTACTTAATTTGATTCCTTTCAACTTCTCATAATTAGCAGAATATGTTTTAACTTCTATATTAATTGACAATTTATTATTGTTCATCCATTACCATCAAAAGAAAGAAACAATTGAGTATAATGATATTTTAAAAGGAATATACTATTTTGTTGTTCCACACATAGTAATTGAGTAGGACTGCTGAACTTTGTATTTTGCTCCTCTATTATGTAGTTCAAATATTACTATCTAATTAGATATTTAATTTATATTTTGATTAATTATTTTATTACATTTTAATTTAATATAGGGGGAAAATAGTAGTCGAACTTTGCATTTTGAAACTTCCTACTTTTAATAATACTAGTTCTGGAAACGTGCCTTGCACGTTTGACCTCTGTTACTGTTATAATTTATATAGGCCCAAGGTATAAAATTGTTCAACATTGTCTGACGTACTCCTATATGTCTTTTTGTGCATATAAAATAAACCTTTTTTAGAGTTTTATTTTTCCTAGAACTTAAATATCAACAATCTTTTTTGTGAATGATGAGCAAATTGTAATTCTAGAACTAAGCCCCATGGTTGAAATTTATTGGGACATAAATACTCCAACAATCATTAAAAATAAAAACAATGAATGAAGGACACAAACCAATAAGAAAAATAGTGACCAACAAAAAGATATTACAAGAATTATTATATTATGTGTTTCTTCAACAACCATGAAAATAAAAAATTAACGAAGGCACAAATAAATAAGGAAAATAGTGACCAATAAAAAAATACTCTTTAAGGAACTATTAGATGATGAAAACAAAGTGTGGTGGATTAATATTTTTTATTCATTCTATAAAGAGAGAAATTAAGTACATGAAAGGTTTGTGCATGAATGTGTTTAATGGTAGAAGCTAAAAAGTTTTAACAATCAAATTCATTAAGAAATGGAAAATGATAAGTTGTAACATCTAATCATGTATTTGGTCTAGTTTAATTGTCATCATTGATTTAATTTTAAAAATTAGTAAAAGATTTTTTAGTTTAAAAAATTGGTGAAGGGCATTTTTCGTAATTCAACTTTAAACTTAAAATCTTTCCGCTTATAAAAATATATGATATGAAGATAGAAAAATGGTGGGTTGGAAAATTTAAGAATTTGAATCATAATGTCTAGATGCGTGAATTTAAATTTAATAATTATTTAATATTAAATTAATTATAACATTAATATTTAATGTAGTTTAGGAATAAAATAAGGGTAGAATGGTAATTCAACTTTTAAGTTAGGAGCTTCCCACTTATGATAATATATCTGATTATCATTCTTTTGTTTCGTTTTTTTAATTCATTCACACCATTCTCTACATTTCTGCTCATCTTTTCTTTTTCTAGAAGTAACTCTTTTCATACCCCTTTTTTTGTAATGTTCCTTCACCATAGCCACCTTAAACTTATGTCTTTTGCATGAGTTGAGGTGCACAATGTCCTAGGTAGAAAAAGGGTCAAGATTAAGGTAATTTATGAATTAGCCACCCTCAACTCAGGCTTTTAGCCTCAGTTGAGGTGCACAATGTCCAAGGATGGACCAAGGTCAAACACATTTTTAAGGAAGGTAAGATAGGTCTATTGAAATAAATAATTTTCTTTAGGCTCAAAACATTTGGATCAAAGGGAGCATTTATTTATTTTGGTTTATTGCTTTTAGGCTTAAGTGGACTCAGTATCAACAATATCATGTGATCATTTCCCAATTTCCGGTATAAATCTTGCAAGACCAATGGGGAAAGTTCTTGATTGGCGCACATTATATGAATATACAAGCAACCACATACACAGATAGCACCTTGTTTCACTATCAAATCATTAATACATCTAGTTCAGGTTATAGCCTAAGTCATGATGTCATATCGTTGTCTTTCATTTCATATAAAGATCCAACACATTCAACTCATCAATCCTACAATTGTAACACATATCATCAAAATCTGGAAGGGTGTTAATTTTCATGTTTTATCGCCATCATGCTATCATTTTAGTCTACTTCTACATTTATACTAAACATGGCAGTTCAATAGAAATTAAAACATTTCTTTTGGGAAAAAGAGCACATGCAAAAAAATCCCAAGAAAGAATTGTCAGTTGAGTTACTCACACTTCACCCTAATACTCACAATTCATTCACCCCACCCCAATAGAAAATATGGTGCAATGCTCTATGAACATAAAATAGAATATAATACATTTGGTGAGACAAACCTATGGAGCATAGATGCTGATGCCAAATTAAGAGGCGGATGGGATCAGATGCTCGGAACCTACTAGATCTGCTTGAGTGATGCTATCAGTAATGCCCTCAACAATAGTGGGGATATCATTAGTAGTGCATGTCGATTCATATGGACCCACAGCTAACTCACTCACGCTCTGCTACCTCAACTCGTCATCAAGTATAGACTGTTGTTGGGCTACAGTAAGATGTTGGTTCTCCTTTTTTCTACCATGTATTTCCTCCTCTAGATCAGTAGTGCGCGCATAAGTATGTGTGTGTTTTTCAACCACATGATAGGGGTCAACAGAAGTGCATCCTCTCTAAAAATTTCACTCCACACATCATCACCGGCATCTACCTCAGGTGTAAGCTCTAGTACAACCTCCTATGGAGCAGATAAAGCATCAATATCAGCTAAGAGTTTCAATCACTCTTTCTGGACAGTAGTGAGATAAACACTTGACCCAAGTTGAGGCCCCTACATCACTTTAAGCTCAAATACATCTATCCTCCGATGCACTACCTGAATCGTCACATCAACGGATTCCTCCATTCGTGCTTACGACTCCTTAACAGTATGATTTGATCAAATACAACCTTAAGTTCACTTGACGCTTCATTGATCTATAGATATTGAAGGTTACTTTCCTTACTTATCTTACCTCTTTCCATATTAACTAAAGCACACTGAGTAGCAGGGAACAGTCTTCCTTAAATGATAGGTAGTTCAAATTCAACCTCACAATCCAATATCACAAAGTCCGCTGGAGAGATGAACACCTCTACTTTCACAGGGACATCTTGAAGCACCCCAATAAATTTCTTAAATGTTTGGTGAGCCATAAGTTACTTCATTGTAGTCATTTTTGGGGAACCTAAGCCCAACTTCATATATATCGACACTAGCATCAGATTAACACTAGCATCCAAGTCACATAAGGCCTTTGTAAAATGCTACATACCAATAGTACATGGAATAGTAAATGCATCAGGATCCTCTTTCTTCTGCACTAATGATCTAGTAGCAATAGTTCTACATTGCTACAACTTGTCCTCACCTTTGAAACTGATGCTATCTTCTTAGTCACAAAATTCTTTATGAACTTTGTGCAACCTGGCACTTGTTCAAGTGCCTTAATTAATGTAATATTTATGGACAACTTCTTCAGCATAGTTATGAACGTGTAGTACATTCCTTCTTCTGCTTTCTTCGCCAACCTTTGTGGGAAAAGAGGTGGAGGTCTCGGCATAGAAATGATCTTTTGTGTCACCAGATCCTGCTTCTTATTTTGATCTTTTGGCTCCTCAACTTCATCCTATTCTTGCTCTTTCTCACTTTCCACTCTTATTGGCATCAAATGGTCAATAATCTGATTTCCACATCTCGTAGTAATTTTCATTCAATGACCATAATTCTTTGGATTATAGATACTATTATTGGGTAGTGTTCCTTATTGATACGGATTTGCATTTGCGGACCACTGGTTCAAGTGTTGCTCAATCTGTCGAATAGATACAACATCTGCCTCAACTTTCTAACTGATACCTGATAAATTAGCACGTATTCCTTTCATATTGTCATCAGTTGAGTCAAACATTTTCATCGTCTTGTTCATTATATCTTCAATGCGACCCATACTCAATCAAACATATATATTCCCATGTGGAACATAAAGTCCACTTTTTTCACTCTTGTTTCCCTTCCCATTCCGGTTATAGTTGTTGTCATAATTAAAGTTCCCACGACAGACATAGTACCCTCCATGATTATAGTTACCATAGTTCTGAAATTTATTTGCTTACTTTTGTTGACAATTATCCAAATTTGATGCTTAGGAATTTGTCTAGGAACCCCTCACCTAATCATTCACATGATTTGTGTCTTCATCATAAATGTACTCACCAGCAGGTGTTTCTCTTTTCAGGTAGTTCACTGCATTCACTTTATATTCACTTCGACTCACATTTTTCAAAACCAAGCCAATCTTTGTTCTCAATTAGTACACTTTCTCATGAATATCATCATTGTATTTATTTGGTTCAGCTTGTACAAAAAAACTACTCCTTTCGGTATTAGAGTTTTTAGTTCTACATGTCTTGTTATTCTTAGAGATCTTTTTAAGTTTTTCTACTATCTCTTGGAATGTGATTTCTCTATAAGATCCTCCAGCAATAGTATCTAACACAACTTTCCCATTATTATCATGCCCTCTGTAAAAATAATCTATCAGTGACTCGTGTCCATGTGGTGGTAAGACACACTCCTCATAAACCCAATGAAACTATCCCAAGAGCTTCTCACCAACTTTCCATGCAATCTTACGAAGTTATTGAGTTTATATTTATGATTCAACTTCTTAAAAGCTAGAAAATACTTCTCCACGAACACTCTGTTTAACCGATCCAAAGTGGTAATTAAGTTATATGGTAATTCATACAGCCATATAATATCATCACCTGTCACCAAAAGTGGAAACACCCTAAAACCGATTGCATTCATGTCCAAATCTCTTAGCTCGCGCTACTCATAGAGACAATCTTCAATTTGCATGTGAACATATGGATCCTCCAAAGGTAACCCAACAAACAACCCTCTAGATGTAAGAATTTGCATCAAACTTCTAGTCACCACAAAAGTGTGTCTAGGATGTAGTGGAGGAACAATTATAGCCATAGTCGATCCCGCATCATTCTGTTGTTTCCACAGACATCCGATGTTGGTTGGTTTTGCGCTCGTTTAGCATTTCAGCTCATGGGTTTCCATGAAAATGCATAGGAACTTCCAAGACTCTTGGAGGTTGCTATCCAACAACATCCCCTTGGCCCACGTTGATTGGATCATTTTGTACCTCTAGATTAAGACCTCTTTTATCCATTTGTAACACCCCATATCCAAAACAGACCAAAAATCAGTTTTTCCAGAAAATCTGCAGGTGCAATCGACGGTGGCCATTGACGGACTGTCGCCTAACCCACGGTCCGTCCTGCACATCCGTTGATTGAGTCAAAAACCTCCCAAAATCCCAGTCCAGAAAATTTGACCAAGTGTCAAACGATGAATTGACCTACGGTCCGTAGTCTGAGACCATAGATCAACACCCCATTTACTCATTCTCTTATACGAACAACGATTAACCAGCACGGACCATCGTTCAACTTACGATTCATAGGTATGACCGTAGGTGAGAAATAGGAGACTGTTAGGGGGAAATACATTTGGGTAAACTTAGGATGGTCATAACTCTTAGCACAAAATGAATTAGGTGTCCCATGACATACCCACAGATAGATAATTGAAGTTTTCCATAGCCACCAACCTTGCTAAAATCAGACCTTCGAGTAAAAAGTTATGCCCATTTTGTAAGGTCCTATCGAATAGAACCAACCAACGGACCCAAACGATGGACAGTTGATTGAACGACGGACCGTCAGTGTAGATCGTCGTTGTACCACAACAATTAATTCAAGGGTATTTTGGAATTTTCCCACTTTGTTTAAACCCTAAGATACATTGTTTTGACCCTAAATCATTATATTTTAGTAAGTTTAAGACTAGAAACATAACTAAAACTTACCTAAGTCAAATCGTTGATCAAACTTAGAAAACTAGAAGCAACAAAGGAGAAAAAGGTCAAGAAGCCTAGTTCAATGATGCAACAAGGTTCCAGTTGTTCCATCCCAGAAATCTAAGTTTTTCTACGTAAATTTAATCATCATGTACGTGGAATTCACTAGTGGATAATTTCACCCATTGGGTCCCTAGTTTTCAGTTAGATTCTTAATTCTCTTATCATTATTAAACTCAGGGTTTCTAAAAATTCATGAATTTATTATTTATATGTTTCAAATCAGATTGTAAATTTATTATTCAGTATGTCGCATGAATTTCAGGACCCTAGCTATGTATTTCTTTAGTTCTTGAATTACACATGCTAGGTCATATATTTCAGTAACTTCAGTTATACAAGCCTTAGTTAAAAATGCATAATTACCAGATTAATTGTTGCATTCTCAATTTGCATGTTCAGGTTTGAGCTATCATTTATTTACAAAAACACAGTTATAATCAGTTAATTACATAATTCATGGGTGTAGCATAATACCGAGTTGGACTAGGGTCTAGCGTATTCAATCAGTCCGAGAACTACTAGCCATGTAGGTAACTCCCCTCTGTGGGCAATCAGTTTAGTGATCACGCCAACATGCATTTATACCTCTGGAAGGGTATATTGGGTCCTCTCGATGGGGCGTATACATCGGACTCCACATTTAGATCATGTGGTTTTATTATCAGTTATTAGTAGCTCCTGTAGTTCTGTCAGATTCTCTTGCATTGACGATTTATCAGTATACGTGATATAAATTGGTCATTGCACTCAGTTAGCTCAAGAAGTTAATATATCATATACAGATCATTATACTTGTTTTTGTGCTTATTCAGTTATCTTTTATTTCAGCTTTATTCTATCCACATGCTAAGTATCTTTCAAGTACTGACACATACATGCGCTACATCTTCTCGTTATATATCAGGTTCTCAGCATCCAGATCACGCATAGATCGATTCCCAATCTTCAGTTCAGTATATTCAGTAGTGAGTCCTAATTCTCCAAGGACAATAGTCATGAGTTCATTTCAGTCTTTTAGTCATTTAGTTTCAATTTTTGCTAGACTTAGTTGGGCTTGTCCCAGTATTTCTAGTCGAGTACAGGCTTATCTCAGACATAGTTAGTTTCAGCTTAGTAGTGAGTTAATATTTTCTTTGTATTAAACTCATCTATTTTCAAATATCTCAGTTATAGAATATGGGTCTTTCCCCATATTTTCATTCTAAGTATGATTTATCTTCCCCAACAGTTTATTTTTTTTAGTATGTTCATGATCATGCCAGCAAGGTTAGCTTGGGATCATTTGTGGTCCTAAGTTTCGTGTCCGCATCTCAGGGGTAGCTCGGGGTGTGACAAAACTTTGTATCAGAGCACTAGGTTTAAGAGTTCTAGGGTGTTTGAAAAGGTGCACTAAGTAGAGTCCTTTTCATGGGTGTGAAGTTCACCACATCTAATGAGAGGGAGGCTATGAAGTGTTTTAGGAAAACTTTATTTTTTTGTTACTCTTATCGTGCGTAAGGTATGATCTTATTCCATTCTAACTTGACGTTCTACATTTCAGATCATATCTCCTCGTAGAGCTAATGCTAGGAATGCGAACGCCAGAAATGCAAACACAACTCCTCCAGCCCCAGATCCAGAAGTCTCAAATGCTGAGTTCAGGAATGTCATATAGATGTTGTCTAAGAGTATGACCAACTAGAAAATTGGGTTCATGCTCATGTGAATGAAATTGGTGGATCACTAGCAGCAAAGGGATGTGACTTTGTTAAGATGAATCCGCCTAAGTTCTTCGGATAACAATCTAATGAGGAACCTCGGAATTTCTTGGATGAGATAAAGAAGATATTTGAGGTAATGCAAGTCACTGGGAATGATCGGGTTGAGTTGGCATCGTACCAGTTGAAGGATGTTGCTCATATTTGGTACACTGAGTGGAAGGAGAATAGGGGTGCAAATGTAGCTCCTATCACTTGGAATTGCTTTGGTGAGACTTTTCTAGAAAGGTTTTTCCCAATAGATTTAAGAGAAGTAAAGGCTCAGGAAGTCATGAACTTAAGGCAGGGAAACATGATAGTCCAAAAGTATGGGCTGAAGTTTAAATAACTCTCAAGGTATTCTCCTCACATGGTTTCTAACTCCAGCTCTCAGATGAATAAGTTCTTGTACGGAGTGTCACATTTGGTGAAAACTGAGTGAAGAAATACTATGTTACTAGGATATATGAAAATCTCTAGGCTTATGACTCATGCTCAGTAGGTTGGGAGTGATAGGCTTAGGGAACATGCTGAGGAGAACAAAAAGGGTAGGATTGGGATTTATAACTATTCTCAACAGAAATTGGGTGGTGGAAATTGCTCGCAAAGTCAGCAAAAGTTTTTAGCTCCAGCCCCTTCATCAGCTAGTGTTCTATCCTTCATGAACAGGTATGGACAGAAGGGTACAACACCAGGATCTAAGTATAAGGGAAGTGTTTCAGGAACCAATACATACCCCACTTTCCCTAAGTATGGTAAGAACAACCGGGCGAGTGACTCGCATGAAAAGAAGAATGTTTCGGGTGCGGACAGTATGGTCACAGGTTGAGGAATTGTCCTTCTAGACAGGGTCAAGAAGATGATAATTGTAGATCTCAGTCTACAACTTCGGAAGCACCAGCAAGTCTCCCAATTCAACAGGGTAACTCATCTGGTACATGTGGTGGTTAGCGCCAGAACAGGTTGTATGCTCTTCAGGCTCGCCAGGATCAGGAAAGTTCTCTTCATGTAGTCACTGGTACATTATGTGTCTTTCACCTTGATGTTTATGCATTGTTAGATCGAGGGCTACTATTTCTTTTGTAACTCCATACATAGCAGACCAATTCAGTGTTATTCCAATAACTCTCTCGAAACCTTTCTCAGTCTCTACTCCAGTCGGTGTCCCAGTTATAGCTAGACGGGTATACAGAAATTTCCCTGTCACAGTCTCTTAGAAAGTCACCTCAGCAAATTTTGTCGAGTTAGAAATGGTAGACTTCGATGTTATTCTAGGCATGGATTAGTTACATTCATGTTATGCCTAAGTCGATTGTAGAATTAGGATTGTTTGTTTTTAGTTTCCAGACGAACCAATCTTAGAACATCAGGGTAGTAGCTTAGCGCCTATGGGTCTATTCATTTCTTACCTTAGGTCCAAATAGATTATCGCTAAGGGTGATCTCTATCATCTAGTTCAGGTTATGGATTTTAGCTCTGGAACCCCAACTCTTGAACCAGTTCCAGTAGATAGAGAGTTTCAAGAAGTTTTCCCATAAGATCTTCCCAAAGTCCCTCTCAAAAGGGAAATCGACTTTGGAATTGATCTCTTTCAAGATACCCAACCTATTTCTATTCCTCCTTACAGAATGGCTCCACCAAATCTTAACGAATTGAAAGAGAAGTTGAAACACCTTCTAGATAAGAGCTTCATCGAACCTAGTGTTTCACCATGGGGTGCACTAATGTTAATCGTAAAGACGAAAGATGGTTCTCTTAGAATGTGCATTGACTATAGATAGTTTAACAAGGTCACAATCAAGAATAAGTATCCCATCCCCAAGATTGATGACTTTTTTGACCAATTTCAACGTGCTAGCCATTTATCAAAGATAGACCTTAGATTAGGTTATTATAAGCTTAGAGTCAGACATAGCGACATTCTGAAAAACAGCCTTGAAAGCTAGGTATGGTCATTATGAATTTGTAGTTATGTCATTTGGACTAATCAATGCTCCTGCAGCTTTAATGGATTGGATGAACAGAGTGTTCAAACAGTACTTGGACTTTTTCGTTATCGTCTTCATTGGTGATATCCTCATTTATTCTAGGAATAAGGAGGAACATGCGAGTCATTTGAGAATTGTTCTATAGACTCTCAAGGATCTACAGTTATTTGCTAAGTATAGCAAATGTTAGTTCAATAATGAAATTAGTCTAATGAAAAATCCTTATTCCCCGCTAGTAGCATCAAATTTGATACGCCCAAATTACACATCTTGAAGAAGTATAAGAGGTCGTTGTCAAATAAATAACCTAATTTGAGTTTAGGGTCGATCCCATGAGAAATATGGTATGTACTTCGGCTAATTTATGGTTAATTGTCATTTTAGTCATATTATTTATCTAAAAATGAGATTTGCAAACAAATTAATTGTTGATTCATTTTTAGTGACAAGTAACAAATAACAAAATTCGTAGTTTGTAATATTAATATGATATGAAAATAGCGTATACGTATTCCCCACAAGTTCTTAACACAACATTCCTGACAATAGTAACTTTTTTCTTGTGTTAATCAGCAAAGTTTGTAAGTTAGGTATCTCCAAAGTGATTGATCATCCAAGCAAAGAATTCAAGCACGCAAATTGATCAGTCTATAGTTATGTCACCAAACCTCATCCTTAACCCCAAATTAGCCCTTGCGGTAGATGGGTTAGGATATAAGATAGTGGATTATCACGTGTAAATACTTTTTGTTCAGTACCTATCTAATTTATTACCTCCTTGATCAGGCAAGTAGGAATGAGGTGAGTTCTACAGTTATGCATTGTTAAAAAGTATATAAAACGAAAGGATTTCCAATACATGCATAAACACTATTTCAGAATTACTTAAAATTTGTAATACATTGTTAATTACTCATGGTTCCCAAAACCCTAGTTGTGGATTTAGTTATTCAGGCTTGAGTAAGTAATAAGAATGATGAACTTAAAAGTTGAATAAACGAAAGCCAAAATGTTATGGCTGGGAAGTACCCTCTAGAAGCAACATGGCGTACTTGACCTCTCGGTGGTATTATACAATCTCTTAGCATTCATTCATCTCATTATCATTAAAATTTGCGGAAAATTTAGAACTTTTTCTTAACACTAGACTAAAAAGTCACTCCATTTAAAACCATCAGTACATAGTTAGGACACTAAGTCTCATCTTGCCATCTTAGACACAACTCCAATAGAATAAGGATACGACCCTTAACAATATAAAAGAATATTTCTATACTATTATATGAACTTAATATAAATTATTGACATGAAGGCCCTTGAATCATTATGGACACACTTGAACTTGGGAATAATAATCCAAGCTTTTCATTATAGGAAAGATCCTCTAGTCATCATCATTTACACTTTGTGCAAAAAGATGAATAAGAATGGTGTTAGTACAAAAATGCACCAAGTATGATAACTATGCAAAAACATTATTTAAAGAGGATATTTTGTTAGAAACCATGCATAATGTCTTTTGGAGAAACATCATAAACATTTGATACAATAAGCACAATATAGTTTCACATGCATCATATTAGACATGGATGTCATTCATAACAACACATAAAGTAATTTATCACATTTAAGGCACATTCAATATCTCAAATACATTACCTTTTTTAACTTGACTCCATTACCTAAAGCAACCCTCAAGTAATACTTAATGCAATTCATGAGTAGTGTCCCATTCCACCATTCATACCAAAGTATCACCTTAAGGTGACCAAGGTGAACATTTATACAACCATCATCAATTAAAGCATGCACATTCATAAAGACATGTCATATCATGAAACACAACCTTCAAAAAAGACAATCACCTTTGAAAACCCCAAGTCACACTAGTGCAATATGCAAGTAGCATTCCATAATACTATTCACACCAAGTGTTCCTTACGAAGTCACCCTAGACTTAGGCACATCACATTCAATAACATACAACACATTCATTTAACCTTAGACATAAGACCCACATACTTCATAAACCTCATATAAGAACTCATTCAATTATCATATCATAGTCATAACCCATTTAGCCTTTATGCACATCTCAAGACAATTATACAAATCAATATTACTAATATCACCATAATGACACAATAGTCAACATTGCATATTTATAGTTCATTTCATCACCACATCATAAGGCCTTACTCATAATCTCAATGTAAGACTACTAGTGCAATGTATATATGAAGCCTCATAACTTCGCACATCCAAAGTAAGCAAACAAGGAGATCACAAGCATTGCATTTTACTTCATACATCATCATGAAAAGTATAGTCAACAACATGCATACAAAGTAAGACCTTCATCATGTAGACCTGTATGCATGTCACTATAGGAAATATAGATCTATTTCAGAGATTGGACTCTCTTATTGTGATTAGAACATGAAACACAGATTATACACTATTTACGACACTACCAAGTGTATACACCATAATAACCTCCAATTAATATAGATTCAAAACATTTTGAAACTCTAATTTACTTTATCCTGGAAGTTATATTAACACCATAATGTCATGCATAATATATATATATATATATATATATATATAGAGAGAGAGAGAGAGAGACAACTAGGGAACTCCTCCTAGAATTCCTTTCTAAATATACTTGCAATGTGTAGGTAAAGTCCCATTCCCTTCCCTACACTAAGCAACGTCTCTTAGGTATTCCAACTTCATTTTACTTTCGCAAAACATTGCAATAACAAACATTAGACCATGTGAGCTAAACATGAAATCCAGTGTCAACTTCTCACGCCGAAAGGAGGGCATCCTACTTGCCATGGTAGAACATATACATGATAATAACATCTAGGTGGATCCACTTGCTATGGTTCCTATGTGGGTACATAGTTAATGAAATAGGAGGCTTTTACTAGAAACCTCTTTACGCTAACTAGCATTGTAGTTTCCACCTCATGAGAGCATACGGTAAACCTACCTTCCTTTTAGGAAGGAACATCTCTCATTTTCAAGTTCAATCAGTGTTAAGTTAACTTCCCTTTTTGAAGAGCCTTTAAGTCTTTCTTAAACATTTGTTCGTAAGATAGGCCATAGGAGATTAACCCCTTATATAACAAGTACATACCTCATAGGTTATATGATGAGAATGTTCTTTCATCTAAACCAACATCTTTTGAGATTTTCCTTTCACATATTCTAGTTTACAGTACAATTAAGGAAACCATCCAAGAGACTCCCATTCACTAGATTATCACTAATTCTTCATTCATCCATTAATTTGTGTGTATAAATATGTGAGAAATTCGTTCCCATAAACACCTTTAGACTATACATGTTCAGAATTCATTAGTCATATACTTTACATACATATAATATATAAAGGTGCATGTGAGAATTATTCTTTTAATTGACACCATGAACATATCATACTCATAGTTATGCATGAGATGTGTCTGTGTACATTGGTCAACATGATCATATAATAGCAACAACATTGTTATTGATGAAACCACCTTCAAAGGATCACAACACAGTACAATATCCCTAAGTCATAAGCAACTCATATATAAAGCAATTAGGGACTACAAACCACACACCCACATTCCATCATAGGAGATAATAGTTGATTCAACATTGAATAGAAAACTCCTAACATGTAAAGGAGCACACATACTTATACGGTTATATTAATAGGGCTCATTCTACAATAGTAATCATCACAATCAATCATATACAACATACCCTACCTTAACATCCTTATTCATATTATACTTCACATTATCAATACACTTAAATCATGATACTAGAATTAAGGACTACACACATAACCATCATACTCATGATCATCATAATATCAATTCACTTTACATTTATATCATTCAAGGACATGATCACAACACATATAGATAGACAAGAAGTAAACACACTGCCACTATAAGTGGACAAAACCATACAACATCAATTTCAATACTATAGAAAAGAAGTTAGGTCAACTTACCAATTCTCCAAGCCATTATCATCATATATAAATCCTCAACATTTCATATTCAATTGATATAGATTGAAATAGAATTAAACAATACATTACAATCTAGGCATAATCCAATTAACATGCAATCTAGATCACAAAACCCACTTTATAGGCTAAATGAGAAATTAATAAGTTCATGGGTTCTTCAAGTAATTGCATTAAAATTCATTGCAAAATGTTTTTTAAACATCAAGTTATCATCGCAATTACTTTGAAAACCTTTTGATAATAAACCCATGTTTAGATTGGAAATTTGGAAATTTGATCTTAGCATCACATTGAAAAATCTTTGATAGAACTCCTTAGATAAAAGGTTATACAAGGATAAAGGGTTACCATACCTTAATATAAGAAAATCCCACTATATTTGAGAATAAAGCACTTGGATATCAATCCCCTAGATTGACCTTGAGTTTTGTCTCCAGTGGAGTTCTAGAGAGAGTTTTATTTGAGAGGTAAAGCTTTAATTTGAAGAATGAATGAAAATTTGGGGTTTCAAGGTTTTAACTAACTTAAAATACCATAAAATAGATAAAATAACCGTCCACCTTCTAATTGAAACGTGGGGTGAATTTCCCAATTCACCCCTCACTTTGCTGAGACATTGCACAAAATGCAAATTCACTGACGTACACCACGGATGGAGCGTCAACTGGACGACGCCTCGTCCTGGTGCTCCATATTCTTGGTAAGAGGCTCCTAATTTGGATTCTAAGATCCAATGACTAATAGTGAATTTATGCCCCATTTTTGGCGGGGCGTCATTCGGTTGAAAGGGCGTCAAATACAGCCGTGGTTCAAGGGTGTCTTGGCAGCTTTTGGCCAATGTTTGTGTCCTTCTCAAGGACCTTTAGGTGGTTCTTGGGGAATAGTACCCCGAAATTTCAACCCTAAACATGAACATCTATATACTAGGGTCCCCTCCTATCATTTTATACTCCAACCAACACTTCTACATAAGGCAACATACAAAGGCACACTAGCACACAAAAGAGTAGTTTCTAGATTTCATGGTCGTGCTTTGACGTTTGACCTCAAACCTCTTCAAACCAACCATTAAAAATTGTGTCACACCTTCTAAACAAGTTATTAAGTCTTAAAGCACATGTGATGCTCTAGACCATCCTAGTTCATTTTTTAGAGTCCTAACACAAAATCTTGAATTGAATATCAAACACAAATTTCATTACCAAATCTTCAAGAATTAATTGTCAAGAGTGTTCATAAAATAATTCCCAAAGTAAAATACAAAGTCTTCGAAAGGGTCTAACCACCTATTACCAAAAACTAAAACTAGTATTATAGAAACTAAATCCTAAACCAAGTAAAAAAGAAAGTTAAGAAAATTTGGGTTTCGGCAATATTATCGACGGCTGGCCACCCACCTATAGTTTGTTGATGGAAGGAAGGTCTGTGAATTATACCATTTCTCATCACTTGAAAAACATTGTGTGAACAATAGCCACGGTCACGCCCTACCACCTGCAGGTCTAAGCACGGTCCATCATATTCAATTATTGTTCAAGTATTGGACCACATCATCTCTAAAATCATCAACGATCCATCAACAACGGTACATCATTAGACTCACGGATCTTTAGTAGCGTAGTAGTTACACCCTCGATCAAACTTGCTTGAAGTCTCAATACATTCCTCCACCTATGAGTCATCAACTCAACAATGGCTCGTAAATGGGCTCGTTTGTTTCCAACTTCCTTTTGATTCAAACTTTTTAAACACTAACTGTTCCATGCCTATTTCCTGCAAAATTAGATCAAAATACCATCACATCAAATGATAAAATGTCAAAGACTCATGCAAAACTCCAATTTTAATGCATCAAAAATATTGTAAATATAACACCCCAAAAAGTTTTAAGCTAAGACTCGAATCATTTTTCTTTATGAGTAATATTTTATAGAGGAATTTAAATTTTTATGTATTTCAAGGTCGCTAGATGTATCACCTCGTGTTCAAAAAAGAACTAAAAAGAAATTCATTTAAGTGATCTATAAAATCTATTAAATAAAGGGTCAACTTCAAACGACCATTACTTTTAGCACTTAATGAGTTAGGTGGCCCATGAGGTATCAAATCGGAGATAATTGAATCCTCTTCCAAATTCACCGGGTTTGCTAAAATCTAAGTTCGGTAAGCGAGATATGATTATTTAAGTGCAGCCTCTCTAGATAGGGCTTTTTCACCCAAACTAATGAGGGGTATTTTAGTCTTTCGCTTACCCCCCCCCCTCCCCCCCACCTTAGTCTAGTTTTAAGTACACTAAATTTAGGTTCTACACTGTTTAGAATCAGTTCATTTACCCCCAAAATGTTTAGGGTTTTAAAGATAAGATTCAAGAGGAGAAAAAGTTTAAGGTTTCAAAAGTTCGTCCAACATTTCGCCAAGAACCTAGTTCTTTGAGGAATGTAAGTTCTCATAGTTCAGTTCATTCACCCACACGCCAATCATGTAATTTTTATTCGGAATTTAACTCTTGAGGTTTAATGATTTTAGTTCTTGAAGAATTTTTGAGGTTTTAGCTTCATTCCTTGTTAATGAAGTCTTGTTGAGTTCTTGAAGTGAGGATCTTGCAAATGAGTCATTGTTTTGGTAGTTATTGATTGTAATTTTGATCTAAGCGTGTCTAGTATATGAATCTAAAATAATACTGAGGAAAAAATTCAAATATAGAAGAGGTAAGGCTAGAAAATTGAATGAAAGATGTGCCAAGGTGGATGGCGTGGAGTGACTAAGGTGTTCTAGGAAAGGGATTCTGAAGTTTAAGGGTTGGCGCTCCATGCTACTTAGTGCGCCAGGATTTCCAAGTCCCCTACTCTTCTACCTTTCTTTCTATTTGAGTCATATTAAACCATGTCATTTTTGGTTTTTTTCAATCCTAACTACATCTAATCATCGATAAATCCTATATATCATAATGGTGATGCTTGAAATTATAATTCAAATTCGAGGTGGAGTTAAGAGTAAAGTTTGACAAAGTCCCTTTGAGTCTCTTCGAGGAGTCTTCTACAACTACTTATAATTGATTCAAGACTCGAGTGAGTGAAAATAAGAATAAAAAGTATATTTGTGATCCTACATTATTATTGAAATCCTTGAGTCATTCATGCCCATACATCCCTTAAGAACTCCATAAATTGAGTACATTCAAGAGGAGTGGTATCTTCAAGTTCTAATTTCTTGAGTATTGTGTTCCTAATACATTTTAAAAATATATGTAATAATTATAAATTACTATATATTATACATGGAGTTCCTTGAGTTTATTTCTTCATGCCCATAATGCTTCATAAACCCTATGAGTCGAGCATTCTTCAAATGAGTAGTATTATTGAGTTCTAGAGTTGTTGAGTTTCGAGTATTGAGCACTATATATGGTTATTGAAAACGTTGAATTGAGTCGTTTATATGTATAATTCGACATGAACCCTATTTTGTGAAATCTTTTACATTTATTTATAATTTTTTAAGACTTGACTAAATGACGATGAGGAGAGTTGAGTTACTTTTTCAAAATCAATATATGGGAACCACATATATCCAAGAGTAAATGTTTTTAAACTTCAAATGAGACCAAGTGTAGACTTCCAAATGAGTTCATGAGGAGTTTGAGCACTATATCTTATGAGAAACTTTTGAGTAATAATCATAAAGTACAAGGATAAGAAAATGTTTTACACAAATGATCATGGATTATATTATTGGGAGTAGCATTAAGTACAGATACGGGAATGAGTTCAGATATCTCAAAGTTCTCATAAACCACGTATGCCAATATAGACAAAGCACCATACTTTTTAGATGACTCCTTATTGATTTTTAATCATATCTTAGTTGATCCACTTAGTTGAGGATGTCTTATACTCTGGAAGGGTATAGAATAGTTCTGGAGGCTTAGTGAGATGTTATATCATCACATAGATCATAGTGATGGTTTTCGATTACAGAATCTCCCAAATAAGAGATATTATTGTACTTTTTCATACAATTGAGTTATTTTCTACTAATTTGAAAACCCTCCATTTTTTACATCTTTTGTTATGTGTTTATCCTCGAGTATCATATCTTTGATTTGATTATAAGTTGAGTTGAGTCAGTTTGAGAAAAATAACTATGGCTTTTTTATAAGTTTAAGCTAATGTTTATGCTTCAAAATTTCTCTTGCATGCTCTTACATTCCATGTACTAACGTCATTTGGGTCACATCTTTTAGGATGTAGATACAAGTATTCAGGGTCATCAACAGACGCTCTGTTGATACTACTTACTATTAAAGTTAGCTTTGGTGAGTCTCCTTGCTTTCGGAGGGTTCCTTTTTTGCTCTCAGTTATTAGGATGTTGTGGTACTTGTCCCAATAATCCTTCTATAATAGTAGAGGCTTCATAGATAAATTAAAGGTCGAGGAGTTTATAATTATTTAATTTTGTTGTAATGTTTTGAGTCCATGAGGAATTTAACTAATATTTGTTAAATTACTTTAAGATGATTATTGAAGGGTTGCTTAAATTTAGTGTTTTACAGTTATTTGGCATCTTCGGTCTTTATATATTGTTGAGTTTGTCTTCTGATGGATAATGAGTCAAACCAAGGGTTTTCTTGGGAACCAACAATGGTTTTTGAGTGTCATATACGTCCACGGTGCAGGCTCGGGGTGTTATAAATTTGGTATCAGAGCAAAGAGTTCAAGTATCCTAGGGTGTCTATGAAGCCGTATTAGTAGGCTCTTGTTTATGGTTTTAAGGTTCCCTATTCTATAAATGAGGGACTACATGCATTGAAGAAAAATTTCCATTTTTCATACACTTAATAGTTTAATAGAAATATGTCGTAAGGAGCTTATTCAAACTTGTGCCTTTCTTAGATTCATTTGACCAATGCTCATACTAGAGGTGGTTGAAAACCAAAGTCAGATTTCTATCGATGAGTTTCTATTAAAACAAATTGAAGAAGTCATGAGCCTATAGAGGGACTTGAGAGGAGCCTATGAGTGAGTTAAATATTGAGTTCTTAAGAATGTACTCACATTCATATGAATTATGCGTTTGAGATAAGAGTGAGTTGTACTCTCTTGTCTAAACCTTATTTAAATTTATATACTTATGAGGACGTGTGTTGTAGAGCTTGGATAATATTTTCACCCTAAAATGTAGCATGATTACGAATTATGAAAAGTAATAGTAAAGAGTGACCTTAAGTTACAAGCACGCAAAGGTGTAGAAATCAATAAAAGAAAGACATTGATGGGGCAGATTATGTTATTGCAGTCGTGCAACCACTCAGGTATAAGTAATGAGTTCCTTTATGAGTAGAAAAATGAATAATAATATTGTAGAGATTTGTTGATAGAAGGAAGAGGACTTTACTAGTAAGGATGAATTAGAGTAATTTTTAACCAGAATAGAGTTTATGTCGATGTGCAACCATGTTAGAGAAGACTAACTACCTACGGCGAATAAGAGAGTGTAGTATTCATAAGGTGATAGACCCCATATAGGATAATGATTTATTTGACTAGAGAAACACATGGTATTCAGAAGATGATAGAATTATGTGAGAGATTATGCGAAATAAGTGAGTAAATAGTACTTAAGTTATGAAATGGAAGGTGAAGGTAATCTGTAGGTAGATGGAGAGCTCAATACTTCTTACCTACCATAAGATCTTAGTGGGCGAGTGTTTCTTGGATTTTGTTGGTGGTCCCAAGTAGATAAGGTGTGAGAAATCATATTGCTATATGTGTTTAGTACTAGTAACTAAGCTTGAAATTGATATGCGTGTCAACATGATGCTGATGGTGTTCGTTATGAAATTTTATTTAGTAGGTTTGACCTGAAATATGGGAGGACATAAAAGTGGTACCTTTCAATAAAAATGTGGTATATGGCCCATAGAGGAGAGAAATGAAGGTAGAGAAATCAGAGGTACACCCAAGATGGTATGTGGCCAGACGAGGTCCAAATAGAGGTTATGACTTTTTTATGTGTGCCTAGTTTGTATAATTGAGCTTTCAATATAGGACAAACAGGTAAAAGTTTGGATTTCCTCAAGAGTTTAGATCAATCGGCCATAGGAGTGAATGAGAAGAGGTCAAGAGAAACGTCTTAGAAAGAAGTCTTAGTATATGTTTATTGAGAGTTCGATAATCATGATATAAAATTTTCTCGAGTGTTAGAGTAAAAGTAAATGTAGACCCATTTATAGATGATGGAATATGTCCATATATTTCAAGTGTCATGTTTAGACTTAGGGGGGAGATGATAAAATGAGAAATCAAGTCAAGTGTTGAGAATAAGATATTTATGGGTTCAAAAGAGTATGGGTGATACCTTTTTTCATAGATCTTTTTAGTAAAGGAATAATGTTAGAAGATAAGGTTAATTATCTTATCCTGATGATGATGGTATGATAATTCCATCTAAGGTTATAAATGAGTAGGAAGAGAAGGATGAGGTTTTACTATAATAAATAGTTAAATTGAGCCCTTATATGGTTCTCAGTAGTAATGCGAGAAATTGTAGTTAGTATGGTAGAGATGATGAGAGAATGAGAACTTCTTAAGGAGATGTTTAGTAGGAGTCCATGAAATTGTTAGATTACTAAGATTGAATGTGGTATTGTTGAACATTTGGTGGTTCTTGATATGAGCCTAATATTGTATAAATGTGGTGGTAAAGAGTAATATTCATGTGATGAGATTATATATTGAGGTATAGAACCCGAACATTAGGATTTGGGGTTAAGCTTGAATAGAGTAAGAGCATACCATTAAACTCGGACCTTGGTAAGAGTAGTCATGAACCCTTATGAGACATATAGATTGCAGCCAATGAGGTATGGTAATAAGGAAAGAAGAGCATAGTTGAGGAATGTCGCCAAGCTTAACAGGTAATTGTCCAATTTTCCTAGGCAAAGTATTCATATTCTTATTTCATGTCTATACTTTTTTTTCGGATGAAGAAACATCACAAAGAGTGTGACTAAGTTCATAACAACATCGTTTATAACTTAGGTTCCACGGGAAGTCCCAACTCTTAGTATAAAATAGTTTAGCCTATGTTAGTTGGAAAATTCATGAGTCAGAATATACTGTAAGAGTAACCCCGTCCCACTCCTAGTACAGCCGTCATTCGAGGATGAATAATTCCGAGGGAGAGATATTGTAACACCCATAATTTTTTTAGTTGAGACTCGAATCATTCTTTGTCATGAATGAGATTTTACTGAGGAATTCAAATTTTTTTAGTTAGGTATCAATGTCCCCAGATTTAATACCTCGAGTTGTAAAACGAACAGAAGAGGAATTCATTCAAGCCATCTGTAAAATCTTTTAAGTTTTGGGTCAACTTCAAATAAGCATAAATTTTAGCATATAATGAGTTAGGTGACCCATGAGGTATCAAATCGATGATCTTTGAGTATATGGGAACAAATTATTCTCAAGAGTAAATGTTTTTACATTTAAAATGAGAGGAAACTTCGATTCCTACATGAGTTTTTGAGGAGTTTTGAGCAATCCCTCTTTTAAGAGAACCCTTTCAGTAATAATCTCAATGTAGGAGTATGAGGAAATGTTTTTACACACATGAGAATGAGTAATATTTCTGGGAGTAGTATTGAGCATTGATATGGGGATGAGTTCAAACAATTCAAAGTCCTCATAAACCAAGTATGCCAACATGATTAAAGGTTTATACTATTTAGATGATTCCTTATTGCTTTTTAATCCTAGATTAGTGGATCCACTTCGTTGAGGATGTTATACTTTGGCAAGGTACGGGACAGTTCTTGTAGGACGAGATGTGGTATCATCACATAACTCATAGTGATGGTTTTCGATTAGAGAAACTCCCAAGTAAAAGTTATTATTACATTTTTTGTATACAATCGAGTTAGTATTGTATCTTCATATACAATTGAGTTATTGTCTATTGTTTTGAAAACTATTCATATATTGCATTTGTTATTTTTATTTTATCCTTGAGTATCTTGAGTTGTGTTGAGTATCCTCAAGTGGAGTTTGAGTTGAGATGAGGAGATGTAAGTATGTTTCTTTTCTATCAATTCAAGTTTATGTTTATGCTTTAGAATTCCTTTTATATTCTTGTAATTTAATGTATTGATGTCATTTGTCCTACATCTATGATGACGCAGATACAAGTATTCAGGATCATCAGCAGATGCTCTGTTGATACCACTTATATTTCGGTTAGGTTCAGTGAGCCTCCTTGAATCCGGAGGGTTCCTTTTTTTTCTTTCAGTTGTTAGAATTTCATGGGTTTTACCTCGATAATCCTTCTAAAATAGTGTAGGCTTCCTAGATAGTTTCAAGGTGGAGGACTCCATCATTATTTCCTTTGTTGTTGTAATGTTTTTGAGTCCATGAAATATTAACTAATACTTGTTAAATTATTTTCAGATTATTATTGTAGTTGAGTTTAAATTAAGTTTTTAAAAATTTTGCATCACGATTTTTTGTACATCGTTAAGTGAGTCTTCCACTGAGTAACGAGCCAGGACAAGGGTTCCTTAGGAACTCACAATGGTTTTAGAGTGCCAATTATGTCTTGGGTGTAGACTCAAAACATGATAGTAAACTCATGGTACACGAATAAACTCATCTTTGATATCCTTAGGTTCTGTAAACAGTTCTCCTGCTTGAGCTCTAATGCCCCTAATTTGCTTCCTCTAAGTTCTTTCTTTTATGAAATCACTATAGTACTTATTATTTTCATCCCAAGTTGGATCCACTTTCATCAGTATTTCTATTTACCACACTTTTCTTGATCATGGACTATTAATCCAAATTCATCAATGTATCTTTCTCTTGGTGTCACGACTCAAGCCTACACCTTGAAAGTGACACGGTGTACAAGACTCCAAAAAGTCTCATACAATCCTCATAACATTCATCAACATAAGAGCATAGGAAAATAGAAAAAAATTAAAAACTTTTCATTTACAATTGAAGACGTTATTCATAAAAGCAAGCTGAAGTCATTTTGTACATTGTTTCAAGCCATCTAGAAACATAAGACTTAAAACTTTGGGACACGGCCCATACAAAGGCTCTAAACACAATAATAAAATACATAAGGGAACAAGATGGGTTTTACCTCGAAACTGTGAGGACTCACAAAGTCTTCAAATCCAAGCTCCTTAAAAAACTATCTTCCAAGCATAGAACACAAAATCTCCGAACCCTATATTTGGCAAAACAAAAGGATAAATATGGTTAGCACAATTAATTACTTTATAGCCATTCAAAAATTTACTTAAAGGACATTTTAGTTGGAAGTCATACATTTATGCCATTTTGATAAAACTTTGTGAACTTATTACAAGTATAAGAGGCATAATGTATACACATACAAGTCATTTCTTCACACTTGAACATAATCAACATATGAACCACTTTATCACATTTAAGCCTTCAGCTTAAGTAACCCCAAAGCTATACTTTGTGTAATGTATGAATGGCGTCTCATACTACTACTTACCACATTAAGGCCATCAAATTTTAACTTAGCTTTCATCCTTTAAACCTTTAGAATATACACATATGTAAAGAGAATAAACATTTCATAAGTCATATCAACACTTTTAGAATAAACATTTCATAAGTCATATCAACACTTTTAGACCATTATCTAGTGAAACCTTAATTCATACTTGAGCAATGTATTAATAGCATCCCATACTACTACTTACACTAAGTACTCCTTTGAAGCCAACAAAGAGAAGGAACATTCATATTCATTAATTCATGATAAGAAAAATAAGGCATAAAATACAATACAAGTAAAGCATGCATTATTACACTAAGCTTTTAAGTCAACATTCTTCATTAGTTTCATTAATATCACTTTAATTCATTTAGAGCACATTCATTCCTTAAGAGTGAATTCATTCATAGTCCATTAAGACCTTAAAGAACTCACTATAGTCCTCTCAAAGCATGTTCGTGCAGTGCATGTATGACATCCTATATTACCACCAACACTTCATAAAATTTCTCAAGAAAACATAATGCACATATCACATTATGAGAATAAGTGTTTAACTGGCATAGACCATGAGAAATAACACATGGAATTCGGTGTTCTGCCTTTACACCAAAAAGTGGTGGTCTACTGCCTTAGGTAAACTAGGTAACATTTAGCTTTGGTAGAAACCACAAACTAATGTCCTATGTGGGCACATAGTTATGGGATAGGGAGATATTCATTGGAACCTTACCCTAACATTGAGAGAGTTCTCAAATTTACCATATCTGCTTGGTGCTTAGCCTACATTCCTATTGAGTATTTCATTCACGTGAACATTAGTGTACTTGATATGGCCACCAACATTAGGCTACTGACTCTAAATACATTAAACAAGAAAGGGAAACCAACATTAGGTCTACTTTAATATATCTCATTGACATTCCAAGAAGGGTACCCTCCACATTGGGTCTACCAATACAAGGTTCATTATGTCACACATGGAAGGGTTACCACCTCTAGGTCTACCAGTCCAAGGTTTATCATTCATTAGTTTTTAGACCCATCATGAAAGGCTACCAACACTATGTCTACCAGTTCAAGACTAAGCCTAGAATACTTCATTATTCATTCATAAAAGGGTGACCAACTCTAGGTTTACCGATTCGTGATCATTAAATTTATTCATTCAAGCAGGGGTGGATTATAGAGCTAGGATAGGGGCAAATCGAAGGACCATCGGGATTGGGCCTCGGTTTTCACCCCCCTAATCAAAAGAGTTGAATAATGGTTTTTTCGTGTTGTCGGTCAGTATGTCTTCAACTAATTGGTCTTGACCGCATCTTCCCCTGGAGGAGTAGTAGCATTGTTTTCTCTATGGGCATCGCTTACCGGAGAGCGGATTCTTTATTACTGACTTTTCGCGGTTGATCGCACCTCGCACCTAAAGGAGTCGGTCCACCCTCCCTGGCCGGAGAGCCCCCAGGACAAGGAGGATGACTATACCTACCAATTCAATATACTTCAAACAAGATCTCATTCATCATTACAAGAAAATAATGACTTAAGCTTACCAATTCAAGATATAATAATTAACATTACTTTTATTCACACAAGAATAAGGTGCACAAGCTAACAAATTCCAAGTCTACATATACATTAAAAAAGAATCCTTCACCTTCGATCATCATCATTCATGAGTGTTTAAGTGAGAATAAAACTTCAATCGTAAGACTATTGCATTATAACCATGATCATTATACTTTCATTGAATTAACATACATAAACTTCTCATCATAGTCCTACATCAATTCTCCACATGTATGGGTACAAAGAATATAACCATAGATTCAATACCACAATATATATATAGTAATCAAAACAATTCCACCATTCAAGTGGATCAACAAATCAAGCACAATTCTACTTTAACATGTATTTTGATTCCAACTTGCCCTTTAAGGGCCATACTTCTAATTCATCAACCCATTCTATAATTGACATAACACGCATGGACACTAACTCAATTTAATAACTAAAACATCATAGAGTCTATTAGAGTATTCATCCTGTTACCATTCATTCAAGCCAACATTCATGAAATTAGGTTTTGGGGAAGTAGGTTCATGAGGGATTTCTTCAATAATTCACCTTAAAAAACAAATTCATCATTTCATAGTATCAACTGATCATTTGAGATCATTTTATTTAAGAACCAATGGCTTGAGTGAAACCCTAGCATTTTGGGGAAAGTTCATCTTTGAAAAGAGAGTTTTGAGAGAGCCTCTAGGGTGATAGCTAAAAGTAAAGTTCCTCACCACCTTAGTGCGACCAGCCTAAAAACATTCACTTGAACTGCAAAGACTCGCTTTTTTTGCAGGAAAGACCTTTTAGAATTATAATTAATGTCCCGTCTGCACTAAGGCGATAAGGAAAAAGAGAGGGGCCTTTAGTATGTGGCAAAAAAGGAAAATATCACATTCCAACTAACGTTTACTAGTAATTGCATCCCCAAGAATAAAAACTACCATACATCTATATTGTTTTCCTCAAGAAATTGGAAAAGAAATGGTTGGTGCTTGAACCCCTAGCTTGACCTTGACTTGCTTATTCAATGGAGTTCCTAGAAAGAAGAATTTTGGGAGGGAAGGGTTTTGATATGAGTGCTTTGAAATAGTGAATTTGAAATAATGTTTTAATACTCTTAAAATACCATAATTGACCCAAATTAACTTCCCCATAGATATGCCGAACCAAACTAGAAAAACTAGTAGTGACTCATGACCACCACCCACGGACCGTGGGTGGGACCACGAGCCATCCTGACTATGCGTGATTGGTCGTTGTAACATGGTATTGGGGTCTTTAACATACGGAGGACATACACAAGGTGTGGATGGACCTACAGTGTGTGGACCCCAACAGTGGGTCACCCTGATTTTGGTAACTTTCTTCATTCTTTGGGTTTTAAGGGGTTTGGCTAAGGGTTATCCTCAAGAACCCCTGGGGTAATGCTCCTTGGGGAGTCTTACATTTATGATTGACCCCTAAACAAACTACGCTTGACATAACATGTAACAACGTAACTCATAACCTTAAAACAAACTCAAAAAACATTAGTTAGGCTCTAGTTTCACCTATTCATTTTACAGGTCGTTACACTTGGTCTATTAACTCATTAGTAGCTTGTGAAGCAATATTCACTGACCTTTTTTTCATATATATATAAAATAGTTAAGAAGCTCACTAAATGAAATATATATATATATATATATATATATATTTCATTTAGTGAGGTTCTTAACTATTTTATATTATTAGTAGAAAAAATTAGGAATAGTAAAATAAATAACTTTTAATTTTTGTGGTAAATATATTTTTTATTAATATGTTGAAACTCAAAAATTGACTTAATAAAAACTTAAAAAATAAAACAAATATGGTATGAGAAGAAGACTTGGCGGGAAGGGAGTTGTAGGAAAAATAATAAATTCACTTTTAGAAGATAATAAATCTTACTCTCTCATTCCATATTAACTGATTTTTTAAGGTTTTTGTTATAAAATAATATATTGTTCATATCCACTACCCAAAATGGTTACTACATTACTTCCCTCCATTATTAAGATAATCCACTACTCCAAAAAGTTACTACATTACTTCCCTCCATTATGAAGATAACCTCCACGTTTATGATAATTATTTTTGTAGCATTTCACCTCCATAACCTCCTTCTTTATATTCATGTTTAATGTCACGTTTATAACTAACCTTTAGTATGCCTCTATGTTACACTATAAATAGAGGCATAAGGATTCCTATTGGATACACTTTGAAGAGTTGGTGAATACTTGAAAGAAAGAACGTGATATTATATTGTCCATCTTGTCTTATATTATTCTTATCTTCATCTTTATATTGTTCTTTTGTTCTTTAGTTTTACAACACCTTATCAGCACGATTGTTCTGCTATTGAAGTATTAAAGCAAAAAAAAAAAGGTAAAAATATTTTGCATTTATTTTTCTCAAGGTAAATTATTATATAATTTATTTTATATTTTACTTTTGATTCTGCATCATTAATTTTCTTACCATCTCAAAATCATATGAGTCCAACAAGTTGCTTTTACTTTTAGAAAACTTTTAATTTGATCACTTATATATTTAAAAAGTAAAATTAGTTTTTTAAGTTAACAATTTGTAAATAAATTGTTCTTTATGATCTTGTTTTATTGAGTTATGTCACATATACATATTGATTGGATTAGTATTGTTGGTTACTTTTGCACCTCTTTATTTTTCTTTATCTAAACATTTACTTGTTGAGTTATTAACATATTATTTGTACTAACAAAGCTTATTTTGTAGTTATTCCAAAATGGTTTATAGTAATCTTCATAACAATGTTGACAGGGACTATTAAAACGTTTGAATTTATTTTAACTTGGGACTTTTATATGATTCTAACATGTTGTTTTATTTAACTGATTTTGTTCATTTTTCTTGTATATCAAGTCAATTCAGATAATATTTATAATTTTTGTTAAATTATTTTTTTGGTAAATTCATTTGATATATTAAGGCATCGGTTGAGGGTAAGACAGTGAATTCAGGTTTCACCGCACCAAGTGGGTAAGACATCAAATTAAAGTCTTGGTGCACCATGATAATAAGTAGTTGGGTTCAATTCTCATTGATTTATGACCAAATGTGTCTTTATATGGGTAATACATTGGGTTTAAGTCCTAATACATTATAGAAATGACACGATGATGACTAGCATAAAATTTTATACTTTTGACTGAAAGTCATGAAATTTACACAATTAATTTACTTCATTCTCTTATGTGAATGTGGCGGTGTATTAATATATCTGAAAAATGACAAGTGGTTGAATGTATGAATATGGGTATGGTAAAATGTTAATGTTCATCATTGTGATAATTAAAAGGAAGAACATTATGGATTCTTAAGATGTTCCTTCAAATGTGAAGGAAATTTTGTCCATTAAAATTGTATAAAATGTTATTGGACACATTGTACTTATGATCGTGATTCAAATGTGAAGGTAATTTTTAAAGGCAATTTTTATCCATCAAAGTGGTATGAGAAGTTGGGCAAATTGGTGTTGTTGCAACCCAATTTAAAAAGTTTTGTAAATCCTCCATCAAAATAAATGAATAGAAAGTGGTAGTACATTTGGTACATTTGACCTCTTAAAGTGATGTTGAGGTGAGTCACATAATGTCAAAACATGACAATGAGTTTCTAATAAAAAATTATGGAACATGTACAAATGGTTATGGTCCATTTCTTGAAGAAAATGTGACTTGTGTTTGTATGGGTAAGAACATGTTCATATATTGTTTGATGAATGTCACATCTCACCTTTAGGGGAGGTTTGAGAGAGTTGAAAGAAATCTTTTGACATAAACAGTCATTTTGGTCATATATTTACATTCAGTACTACACAAATATTGTGGTATATTATAAAATAAACTATTAAAGGACAAAAGTTCTTTCCTATAAACATTGTGGCTACGACCAAACAAATTTGTCAATGTTTGTCAAGAAATAAGTCTTGCATGTGATAATTTTAACCAAGATCAATAATAATTATTTTCTCCTTGAAGGAGATTGTAACCGTGAGACTGGTGTTCTGAAATTTGTGATAGTACACAAAATTAGTTGAGAGTCCAAAATAGTTAATTTCTTACTATCCGGAGAAATGAAATTGTTCATAATATTAGGGTTGTAATGAGCGTCAAAAGAAACTTTTTAAGTTTTTGGAAAAATTGAAAAGAAAAAAACTATATTGAGACTATAAATTATGGAAAGATTTAATATCTTCAAATTACTACAACAAAAGTGGATTGTAAATATTTATGTATAAGATCACCTATTTTTCCTTTTGTTTATTGCATATAAACATGGTCATGCTGATGGAATCACATGCAAAAATAAACTTAGGATAAATATCAGTTGGCATAATCGGTTGACCATTTCGGTTTAAATATGTTGCACAAGAATTGAGAATTCATGTTGTTATATGTTGAAGAAATAAAAGATTCTTCAAGAATTCTCTATTATATCTTGTTCTCGTGATAAAATAATAATTGTACCAACTAAGGGTGGGATTGTATCACCTGAAATTACTTAGAACATATAAAAGGTGAATATGGGTCTGTTCACCTGCCATGTGGACCGTTTACTATTGTGATTAATGGATGCATCTATGGGAACATATAATTTTATCAATCCACAATGTATAAAGATGGATCCCCAATTGAGGTTGAGGGTGAATGTTAGATTTCCTAAAATAAGGGGGAGATATGTGTAGCAGTTGAAAGTTATGTGTGGTGTGAATTATCTATATCCTCGTTTTAAAAAAAATGTGAACTTTAAGTTCAAGAGATAATTTATTTGCAAAAATATTGCAACTAATTTTTCAGATGTATTTGCTGACCCAATATTATAATTAAGCTGCAAATTCTCCAATAAATAGTCCTTGAAGGACAGAGTATATGGTACTTGATATACCGTGGTTTTACGGTACTCTCAGTGCTTTTTCCTTATGTTTAGTGTGTGTCTAAGGCCTCTTTGAAGTAGTTTTGATGTATTTTTCTCTGTGTTTGGAGAAAAACTATCCAGAACGAAAATGCTGAAGATTGTGCTCAAATTTGTAGAAGTAATGACCTAAGAAGCCATCGACGATCCGTCGACTCATCGACGGTCCGTAGGTGGCAACCGTCGTTTGAAGATTTATGCTGCTAAGGAAAGATCGGGATATTCTGAATAAGTGTGGGGATACGGAAGGGATGACGGTATGTCCTCTCATCAACGGACCGTTCTAGCAAACCATTGGTGTTAACAGAATGTAGCCCCTGTACCTGATTAAGAAAAGATTCCAAGTATGGAGCAACGAAGGTCATTGATAGACCGTAGGTCAATTGACGGACCGTCGTTTGGGTCCGTCGATGGTAACAAAATGATGTTGAATAGAGCACCTAAAAAAGACTTGAAGTATGGACTTGCGGAGGCGTTGACGGTCTGTCGTTCCCTAAATGGTCCGTCGGTGAGGTCATGACTCGAGACGCATTTTGGACAGAAGTTTTCCTTATTTAGGTTTCCTTTTATTTTTAGGACTCTTTTATAATAAATAGGACTAAAAACCTAATTTTTGGGGTTAGAATTTTTGTTAATTTTCAGATTTGTATTGTTTGTTGTTGAACTTTGGGTTTTGGGAAAATACTTCACTTTTTCGGAACCGATTTTTACAATATTTTGGTTAATTCAAGTGATCTTCTGGATTTTTTTCAAACTTGTTAAAGTAAGTACATGAATTCTTGTCTAATCAATATGAATTGTGTAATTCTTAACATGGATAACTAAATCCACAACTACGGTTGTGGGAACCATGGGCAACTAATAAAGTAGAACTACCTAAAATAACATTTCTGGAATAGTGTCTTGCTTGTATTCATAATTCTTTCATTTAGAAGTCTTTTTAACGATGACCAACATTAGAATTCGCCTTGTTGCTACTTGTCGGACCAAGGAGGTAAATAATAAGAAAAGAATTATCAACGTAGATTTAGTATACACTATGTAATAGGCTAGTGTTGATTGGTGCTTAATATGAGGTAAAAGGTAAGGATTAGTAAAGTACACATACGTAGCCAGACAAAGGTGTGGAATGAAATTCACTATTTGTCGGACCAAGGAATTAGGGATATATAACTTACCATTTTTCATGCATGATACTAGGCAACAGTTGTTATAGCTAGGGTTACTGCGTTATGAACCTATGGGGAACACTCACACCCTAGTTTCTCTCATCACTTGATAAATATCAAATATTTGAACTATCTACTTGTTTGCTTAGACTTAATTAATTTCTTTTGTTACACAAAATCCCCCCTTTTATTGTTAATTTCTGAAAAGGACTTGACTAAATAGAAGTAATCGTAGATTAAAGTTAAGTCTAAACCATTTTGTTCGTGGGATCGACCCCAACCTAACATTTTGGTTGTTTACTTAATATGACCACTTATACTTCTTTAGGGAAGTATAGTTTGAGCGTACTAAATTTTGGCGTCGCTGCTGGGGAAATTGACTTTTAGATTAATTTTAAGAACATTACCGAATTTTAGTCAACAATTTCCTGGTTTTAATTTTTCTTTTTTTTTTGTTTTTGTCTATCGCAGGTCTAGCTTTAGTGTATGCCAAGTACACGGAGTCGCGGAGAACTAATACTTCCACTTGATCCAAAACTAAACCGCACACTTTGAAAAATGAATATTCAAAACAATCCTGCGTATATCAATGATGAGATCAACCCTCAACTTCCCCCGCCGGTTGATGCTTATAATCGAGTGGTTGTTGATAACCCTGGTGAAGGTTATTCGAGGAGGCAACCTCCCACTCCACGCCCTCAAGATTACTATAGGGGAAGTGTTAACATCATTGACTTTGATGGGCCACTTGTCCTACCTCCTCTAAAACATGGTCATACTTTCGTGGTTAATAGTAGCTTAATGTAGTTGCTCGCCGCTAGAGTTCTATTTTTGGGGATACCATGGAGGATTCACATGCTCACATCACCAAACTAAGGTCGGTGTATAAGAGTTGTGTAGGGAGGCCATATTTAGACATGGATCACTGACGGGTGAGGCCGTAATTTGGTTTACTGAGTTTCCCTACAATTCAATCTATACTTGGGAGCAATTAGGGATGTGTTCCTAGCAAGGCATTACCCAGTTTCTAAAAATCTAAAACACAAAAAACAACATAGGGTGAATACACTTGTGGATTACCAGGGGAGTAAGAAGCAGGTTTTATTAGGATCCGTTTTAACTCATTCTTAAGGAAGTGTCCCAAACCAACGCATTGATGATCAGTCACTAAAAGAGTACTTATATCGGGGCACAGATGATTATAACTATACAAGAAAATGCTTGCTACGATTGCATATGGTTCTTATGGGGAGTTTATTTTTACACATAGATCATTGAGAAAAATAGAGAAAAATATCCCGTTAATAATAAAGCTTGGAGCACTAGGTAGTCGGATTACTAGGATAAAAACTTTTGCCAGTGCAAGCTTCAACCCATAAACCAGCCGCAGATGAGAAAGATGAGATTCGTGAGAGAGGGCTCCAAATGGCAAACTGATGATCTTGGGTTGGTGTTTAAAACATGTCACAGTGGGTGCAGAAAAGGTAAATGCGGTGAACTATTTGGCTAAACCACAACCGGTTGATGAGTACTACTATGAAGAAGATTCTTATGTAGTGAATGAGCAGATAGGGGGTTTCCGGCCGAACGCCCAAGTGTCCAATTAGGAGAATTGGAGCCAAGCTCAAGGAAATCAAGGTCAGAACTATGGGAATTACAACCGAGAGGGTCACTATGTTCAAGATGGAAACTACAACCGCTACAACAACTTCAAACAGGATAACTATGGTAACAAAAATGATCCAAGTGGGCCCTATGTTACACCTCAAAATTGGTAAGTTACTCCTAGGGTGGTGGAGGTAGTATGGCGCGAGTTGAGGATATGTTGTAGGATGAGGAGGTTTGATGCTAGTGATAAGAATGTCAAAGAGTTGAGAGGTGATTTAGCAAATATTGGGCAAAAGGTGGATGCATATGCAATCTCAATCAAGCATCTTGAGTCTCAAATGGCTTGAATGTCTTCTACTGTGAACCCACGCCAACCGGATACTCTTCCTAGCAATACTGTCCCAAAATTGAAAATGATGGGACATGTATGGCATAGTGAGATCAATACTCGAGGCGGGTAAGATAGGACCATAGATCCACTATGCCGTTCTGAGCGTAAAAGATGAAAAGAGAGGAGATGAGCGGTAGAGGAAGTAGTAGTGAGTTGGTATATAAAATAGGGGAAAGAGCTTAGAAACCCCAAATAAGTGACCCCTTATTTCCTAGAAACACCGCCTCCATTCTGCAAAGATGTGAAATGAAAAAGACAGATATGGGTAAAATACCAGCATTTTAGTATATGTTGAAAAAAGCTTTCCATCAATGTCCCTTTGATAGAAGCTCTTGAAACAAATGCTCGGTTTACGCACGTTCATGAAATATATGGTCACTAAGAGAGATCAGTTAGTTTTGAGGATAAGTGATCGGATGGTTGACAAACACTTGTAGTGCTATGCTACAAGGTTCTCTTGTGCAAGATTAGAAGAAGATCCGGGGCTTATCTATTCCCATGTACAATCAGGTTCGTTACAGTTTGGTAAAGAATTATGTGATCTTGGGCAGCATAAATCTCATTTCTCTCTCGATTTACGAAATTGGGTTTGGGTGACGTCTTTTAAGCCACTGCGATGCGTCTTACTGATGGTCAAGCGACAGTGAAGAGGCATATTGGGATACTCCATGATGTGCTAGTGAAGTGGAGTCATTTTGTTTTTCGGGCCGATTTTGTGATTCTTGATTGGAGGAACTTTGGGTGACTATTATTTGGGAGGTCGTTCCGTGCTACCGGTCGTTGCTTAGTTGATATGGATAAGAGGGTAGATGAAGTTTTGGTGAACAATGAAAGAAGCGACTTTGAACATTGGTAGGTCCATGAGGTTTTAGAGTGGAGTGGTGAGATTCCTATTCAGTATTGTGATATCATAAAGGTTGGAGTTCATTTGATGGGTACAAAATAGAGAGCATCTGTTGTTGAGGGCACTAGCGGCAGTGAGTGATCATAAATTTGAGAGTGACTGTATCAAAGAGTAGGGTAATAGTTGCGGCCACTTGATCGAGAGTTGATGTTTGATTCAATGAAAGAAATTGGATTTAGATATTGAAGCATCGAGAGCTCCCACCGATGAAACATCTCTTAAGGGAGGCTAACAAAAATTGGAGCTTAAGGCTGCTACCACCTCATATGAGGTATGTATATTTGGGGAGGGAAAGGTGCAAAACTTGTCCAGGTAATTATTGCATCAGATTTGAATATGAAACAAAGTAGGTGTTTGTTTGGAAGTATTGAAGGGTTCAAGAGATTATTGGGTGGAGTATTAGTATTGAGGTATGATTGATACATCCGGTGTTTATTCACAAAAATCCAAATCATGCCTCGAGTATAAGCCCCCTATTGAGCAACCAGAGACATTAAATCCAAATATGCAAGAAGGTAGTGACAAGGAAATTATTTAAGGGTGGAGCTAGAGTCATCTAATCGCTGCTGATAGTAGTTGGGTATGCCCTGTTCAGTATGTGTCCAAGAAGGGGGAAATGACTGTGGTCCTACTGCGAAAAAAGCGATTGTCAAATGAGGATGGTGACCGGATGTAGAGGGGTATGGATTACGTAAAATTGAATGCATGGACAGAGAAGGAACCAATTTCCTATGACATTCATGGGATAGATATTGGATAGCTTCCAGGAAAAGGTGGGACTGTTTTTTTTGTATGGTTATTCGGGTTACAACCAAATCTCTATGCACCAGAAGATCAAAGAAAAAAACACTTTTACTTGTCCTTAGGGAATCTTGGGTGTAAAGAGGGATGACTCTTCAGGTTGTGTAAGACAACCGGCTACTTTTCAGGATGTAATGATTGTCAGATTCTCATATATGGTGGAGGAAACCATTGAGGTATTTATGGATGATTTTTCGTGGTTTAGTGAATTGTTTGATCATTGATGAATCACTTGTCCGAAGTTCTCAAAGTGTGAAGATGTGAAAACATTGTGCTAAATTTGGGAAAAGTCACTTTTGGTTGATAGAGGGTATTGTATTGAGCAGCGAATCTCAGAGAAGGTATATATGTTGCATTGATACGCTCAAATTTAATTCTCACTGAGAAGTAAAGCGCGGTCGCAGTCAAGTAAAATAACCAACTAGTGAGGTTGGGATCGTTCCACGAGGGAAAGAGTATAGACTTAACTTTAACTTGTTATTACTAATTGTTCGGGATTAAATTCCTTAGAAAGTAAAAAACATAAAACGGTAAAAAGGGGGGGGGGTGTTGTTCTTCCTAATAAGTAAAAAAGAGCTAAATGAAATTGAAAGAGACACTTAACAGCTTTTAATGTGGGGTTTTAATCAATAAATCAAAGGAAACTAGGGGTTACGTGTGCCCCACAGGGTTAAAAATTATAATTTCTAACTATAAAAATTCTTCCAGTATCTTGCATGCAAAGTGATAAAGTTATGTTATTTCTAAATACTGGTCCGTGCTCATCTAGGAAATCTCACTCCGCACAGTGGCTGCTACGTGTGTTTCATTGCAAACCCTGATCGTTACCTCATAATTAAGCATCAGTATTCCGATTATTTGACAAGTTTACTACCTGTACAAATCAATACTATCCTATTAGATAGTATAACTAAATCTATGTTAATAATTCTTTTCCTATATCTACCTCCTTGTCCGGCAAGTAGCATTAAGCGAGTTTCGAACGTTGATTCATCCGGTTAAATACGACTTCAAACGAAAAAAATTATTTAATACAGAAGACCTATCTAGAATTTGTTATTTTTTAGCTGGGTTTATCTCAGATTTGCCTATGTTCCCCACAAACACTAGTTATGGAGTTTAGTTATCATCGCCATAAACAAAATATTAAATATATTAAAAAAAGAATCATTTGTAACTTACTTCAAATGAGAAAGAGTAAAGTCAAAGAGATTGCTTGATTAAGCACATAAAAATTACTTGTAAAAATCTCCAAAGAATCAAACACTAATCAATACAATTCTAATTAAAATATCGAGTTTAATATTGTAGAGTTCATAATTATCAGGTGTTAACCTAAAAATGAGGTTTTTCGAAAACTATTTATAAAAATACACAAAACAAATTAAACAAGAATCGAATTATGGAAATCTGCCAAAATCGCCGGCTGGTCGACGGAAAAGCGAGGACCCAGTCGTGCATGACGGACCGTCGTGGATACGTCGTCCCATACTTGGTCATTTCTTCAGGCTCCTTTCTTAATTACCCTCAACGGCAAGTGTGACGGACCGTCATTAGGCACAACGGTTTCCGTCGAGTTGTCAGTTTCAAAAAACTTCAACTCTTGGAATTGGGTACTGGGGGATAATTCTCGATCTTCACGACGAACCTGCAGGACGGGCCGTTAATAGCCATGACGGACCGTTCACAAGCTTCGAATTTCCCATTATTGTCAGACTTCCCATCCTCCCTTAGCAGCTTCTCTCTTCAAATCTCTCGCATTGGCTCTAGACAGATTTACTGGCAAAACAAAGAGAAACATTTGTATAAAAATTAGCACAAAAAGGGCTTTGGGACACACTAAACTTAAGGGACAAAGTATTTAATTATAAAAAACCGTTGAAAGCACGGGTATATCAACACCCTCAACTTAAATTCGTTTTTTGTCCCAAGCGACGCACTATTGAAATACGCACCACACAACTTTGTACCCAATAGTATCATGTTTATCCTTTGCAATCATTTGGCTATCAATCTCGATTATCTCATCAAATCTATGCATGATATTCACTATTAGGTTTGAATTTGTGGGATGAACATGACACAGACACTAACCATGCAATCTAAAAATATATCCTCTTCAATTCTCACCGAGGTGAGACCATCTGGTATTGCAACTAATGTCCTCCACTTTAGAACAAAGTCCTCATTTTTCACACAATAATTGATTTCGTTTGAGTAGAAGGATTACATTTAAAACCACTCGCTGGCTCAGAAACAAAAGTCACACTCAATTCATACCATTGCAATAAGCTTGCCCCTTTTTCACTCTGCCTAAGTTCGCTATTACAACCCTTAGGATTCACGATAGGAATTTTTTAGTGGTATGTTGTATGGTAAACATAGGCTCAGGGTCAGTAAGGGTACATTTTTAGGTAACTCTAGTGAATTTTTGCCCTCCTTGACATATCAGCTAAAACAATTCATTCTTTATCATTTAGCTCGCACAAGCTCTCATAGTCTTTTTTTTTTTCCCTTTTGCTCAATTTATCTTCTTTTCTTCATTTGTGGTAAGTGACTCTCTTCTCTTTTTTTTTTTTTTTTTTATATAAATCTTGTATACGTTTCGTCTTTTGTTTTCTTTTTCTTTTTCTGTCAACTACTTTGAAGTCACTTACCTTTGTTCTTTCTCTCTATTTGTTATTTCCAACCCCACTTTCCAGAGCATTCCTCGTAAAGCCACCCTCAACTTATGGCTTTGCCATGAGTCCAGGTACACAATACCCAAAGTTGGGTCAGGGGCCAGAACGAAGGTTTTTTACTGCATTAGCACCCGCAAAACTGTTATGCTTTGGGCATAAGCTGAGGTGGTGCAAGTGTCCTAGGAGGGACCAGGGCCAACACGGTTGTTCCCAGAAAAGATCAGTTCGGGTTGAAAAAGAACGTCGTAATGAAAGCTCAAAATTATTTGGAATCAAAAGAAGGGATCCTTTCATTGGTTTCTTTTATTTGGGTAAGAAATGGGCTTCTTTCTTGAATACGGGCCTATGATCCTTTCCTAATTGTTGTTACAACTTCCTTTTAGCAGGACTAACCAGCAAGTTCTAGCTCTAGTACCATAGTGGACTATTCAAATTTCCTCACACTCTCACTTAACATGTCAATCACTTTTATACCAAAGGGAAAAAAAATCATTAGACACCTAGTTTGAATTAAAGGACTTAGGGTATGCATGGTGTAACTCTATTTTCAGCTTTAGAGCCACACAATTGTCAGTTACTATGCCTTAGTCATGAGTATTTTCAGTTTTCAGGATATTCATTTTAGCCATCATGCTCAGAATTAAAACTATTGACAAAAGATCTACACATGCCGGTTCAACAAAAAAAATAATAGTCTTTGGGGAAAAAAGAACTCAGCCAAGAAGAAGAAAAACCCCAAAAAGAGGATTGTGAGTGGGCTATCGACTTAACCCCTAAACTCACTTTCCATTACCCACCACCAAACAAAAAAACATGCAATTATCCCCCAATGCATAAAAAAAAAAATCTAAAGATAAGAGGGGTAAGGTGAAGCAAAAACCTTGTGGGCATAGAACAGCGATGATCAACAAGTGGTGGGTCCGGTTTCCCCCAGAAAACCACATCCTCTGCAATCTGCGACAACCCTCAGTGGTAGTACTCAGCAACAACCAGCACCCTAAGTAGTTGGCTCCTGGTTGTTCTCTACAGTGCGGGAGCTTGACGCCCCCAGCCGCTATCTGCGGAAGCTTGAATCGGTGTGCATCCACCTCAGCAAGTGAGGCTTCTCCTCGACGACCTCCATCTTATCGGCGCTCCTTCTTCCTGCTCGCGCCTCATCCCATGAAGACTCCTTGCCTCTGAGCAACTCTCTCTCGGGAAGATGGGGGAATGTCTGGAGTATTGGAAACAAGGCCGCCAAATCACAGTATCCTCAGCAGGCTAGACAGACTCCGGAACTCTCATCTCTAGGATCGTGCTGATGTCTGCCACGAAGGATGTCTACTGCAGCCTGCAGCGTTGACCATCTACGGAGGGGATGGGTGGGCTAACACTCTCAATTCAAGGCATCTATTGCGCTGGTTAACTCAGCAATATCGCTGCATTGCCTCTCATACGCGCTTTCAGAATCAGCCAATAGACTTCTGCAATCCCCGGCGGATATGATGCAGAGAAGAGTGTTCCATTTTGTGCCTCAGTTTTTGTACTCGAGCAAGTGGGGCACGGTTTGTGTCGGGTAGAGGGGTTGTGCTACTTACACAGGGATAGACTCGGACCGGGGGTAGTGTCTGTGGATGTCGGTGTTGTGTGCGCTGTGCAAGCCTGGGCCACGTATCCGAAGATATCTGCTAGTGGGGCCATCTCTGACGGGGCCTCGAAGGTGGGGCCCACTCATTGGTCTCGTCTATGATGAGGCGAAGTAACGGTACCCGGCGGGTGTTAGCAACTGATCTATGTGCAAAATGGGCACACCTGCCAGACCTGCAAAGGGAAAGATCATGCACAGAAAGGGGGTAGGTGGTGGTGACTTTGAAGGCCCTTCTCGTGCATGACTGCCTTGAGAAGCCATGCATGGTCACCTCGAAAGCCGGAATATCATCCGCCGGCATAAGCCAATGCTCGATATCAGGTGACTATGTTTTAGCACTGTGGCGGGAAAGGCAGGAGTGACGCCACGAGCAGCCAACAAGAAACTTGGCGACGAACGTGAGGTTGGCCTTTTTGATGGCCACTTCGGCTCGGGACCCAATCGGACACCCTCTCCGTTCGAACTGACTAGTGTAGGGGGGACCATCCACCTCTTGGTGGTCTCCCTCAGTGACTCTGTAGGAACTGTCCATCCTTCCCACTATCTTGCCAGCGATAGTCAAAACTCGGCCGTAGGCTGTGTGGGTCCTGTAGCATTCCACTCTCGCAGTTATAGGAACGGCGGGATGGCTGGCAGGGAAATGTAGACCGCATGCCCCGGACGGAAACCTGCCTCCAATGGGCCTGTTTAGCGGGAGCAGCCCGAATGTCGAGTCTGGGACGGAGAGCGTACATAGGACGCGTAGACTCTCGGACCATCTACTCGCCCTTGATGTACCAAGGGACGTGCTGTCCATTGCCAAGCGATGCCTGGATGAAGAGGTTATGAATCTCTGGCATCGTGGAAGGCTCATGTGAAGTACCCGCCGCTCCAGGGGGGCAGTGTGCGAGTCAGTCCTCTTTGTCGTTCAAGAAATTTGCGTCGGGTAAACTTGAAAACTGGCCGTTCGACACAACACCGGGTTTGGCTGGTTCAGCGGCTGGCACGTGGGGACCGGAACTGGTGCTCAGGATGTGGAGTCTGAACGGTCAGCCTCATCAGACGAGGGCCGAAGGTGCAGCTGTAGCGGGTTACGGGAACCTCAGCAGATCCTGAAGATTCCTCGGACAGGATACTCTAAGGAGCTAGACGCTCCTCATCGTTTGTGGCTGACCCAGAGGGTGTGCCGGTCAGTGTGCGATCTCATCGATGGGAGGGCAGTCAGTGACACGCGGCGCCAACTCTTGGGTGTGGCTCTGGTGGCACGTGTAGACGGGAAGGGGCTGAGGTGCCTGGGAGCACATTATCAGGGTACCTCTATCATCAGACCAGTTGATCAATCGGGCAGACGGGGGCCCAACAGACTTGGATCGCCGCGGGAGTAGGCTCGTCTTGCTTGGGGCCATAGTAGATAGTACCTGCAAAAGGATCACATTAGTACCGAGTAATGTCAAAAACGACAGGCAGCTCATATGACATTTTGTAAATTTGAAAAATAGTTGTGTTAAGTAATATTGAAAACTGTATCACACAACGGGACGATGACGGTCCGTCGTGACTATGACGGACGTCATGAGGACGCGTGTTATACTTGGTATATGTATTGTATAAAGAACCCTGAAGGAGGGATCTTAACCCTCGTGACGGTTTCCAAGCAGGACGGACCGTCGTGGCCCCGTACGACGGTCCGTCATAAGAGTCCGTCGTAGGGACACTGAAAAATTTGAGGGACACTTAGAAACCAGGGTCCTGCGACAACCATGACGGTTTCGCGCAGGACGGACCGTCGTGGGTATGACGGTCGCTCACAAGAGTCCGCGTGAAGACCTTGAAAAAGTTTGAGAGACCCTTAGAAACAGGGTCTCTGACAAACCATGACGGTCAGCGCAGGACAGGGACCGTCGTGGGGTATGACGGTCCGTCACAAGAGTTCGTGTAAGACACTTGAAAAATTTTGGAGATTCCTTTAGAAACCGGGTCGTGAAAACCATGTACGGTCGTGCAGGACTGGACGTCGGGGGTAGGACGGTCGTCACAGGCGACGTTGGCAGGGGTGGCTAGGGCTGCTGCGACGGACCCTATGACGGTCCGTCGTGTAGGCGACTGGCAGGTACATCGGGGTCTCATTCTGAGTGCAGTCTTAACTTGGGGGGTGCCCTACTGCATGCCCGATAAGCCAAGGTTGTGTAGTTATGTAGGCATATATGTGGCGATACCACGACCTAAGAACCCTTACCAAAGCAAATCACCTATGGTTTGGGTTATAAACATGGAACATATGACATTTGAACCTGTTTAGACATAAGCAGATGGATAAAGGCAACCTAGACGACTAAAAACTAAGCTAATACTAACTAAAAAACAAAATGCAAGATAATATCGATAAATGTAGAGAAACTACCTGGAAATGGAGAGAGACAATGGGAAGATCCGGCAAGGTAAACCCGACGTATGAGATAATGATAAGGCATGAGATGATTTGTGGAGCAAGGAGCAGTGAGGGGAGGAAGGGTGGATGGAAGTTGAAAGAGAGGGAGATGATTGGAATAATGAAGTAAAGGGGTGGGATATGGGGGTGTGGGTGTATGAAACGATTTAAATGTGAAAAAGGTCCAGCAGCCCGGGGAGGGGTCGGGTAGATTTCATAATCAAGCGACGGTTCCTCGACGACGGACCGTAGCTCGTTTGTGAGGGCCTCGAGGTTTCCGATGTGTGGGTGCCCTAATAATTCAGAATGACAGAAATGGTACATGGAGTGACGGATACACACGACGGCCGTCACAGTTGCAACGGTCCCGTCGTGTATACGTCAGTGGCTACTGCGAAGTAAGGTTGCAAGCATTTTCAGGTTGATGTGCATGCAAATTTTTAAACCATAATAGAAAGAAAATGATACAGTATTAAAAAAGACGAAAGTTATGGGTTGCCTCCCAACAAGCGCATGATTTACACTTGTCGCGGCAACGACTGGGGGACAATTGATTACTCAACACTTAATCAAGATGGTACGGCCTCGATACTTCATTCGCCGGATTCAGCGATGCCGAGTAGATTTTATGCGCGTCCATCTGCACCTTGAAAACCGCACGCCCTCCTTGGTTTCCAACTCACTGCTCAGGGGAATAGTGGGTAACCGTTTTGTAAGGACCCGTCCATTTGGACTGAGTTTGCTGGGGAAACAGCACAATCTGGAATTGAATAAAAGCACCAAAATCCCAAAACCATAAAATTCGTGTTTCAATTTTGTGTCATGGTACTTCTTCTCTTTCTTGTAGGGCTTGAACTTTCATAGGATTTAGGGCGAAATTAATCAAGTATTCAAAACCCATTTAACCTGTGCTACTGCAGATTCGCTCCAATCCATTTTTAATATTATAGCCCACATGCTTGATGCTCTAACTCAAACCGGTGCTGGACAAGCTTCCAATATACAAGGTGGTATGGAGAATTGTACCAATGGGAGTCTTATATCTGTACGGTAGGCATGCACGAAGATGGTCTACTGCAGCCTGAAAGAGTGACAAATCTACCGGAGGGGCGGTCGGGCAACACTCTCAATTCAAAGGCCTCTATGCGCTGGTTAACCTCAGCAATATTCCGACTGCTGAATCTGCCTCCATACGCGCTCAGACTCATAGCAATAGACTTCTGCCATCCTTACGGCTGGATTATGATGAAGAAGATAGGTCACATTTGTGCCTCCGTTTTGATACTACGAGCAAGTGGGGCCGGGTTCTGTCGGTAGAGGGGTTGTGTTGCTAACGAGCGATAGACCAGGACCGGGGTTGGTGTGCGTAGTGTATGTGGTGTCGTGTGGGGTGCAAGCCGGGCCACCGTAGTCCGCAAAATACATCTGCATAGTGGTGGGCAATCCTGGGACGGGGCCTCGACGTCCCCAGCCGGCGGCCAAACTCATTGGTCTTCTGTCTTGATGGGCCGACGTCAAACTGGTACCCGGGGGGGTCGCAACTCGCATCTATGTGCAAAAATGGGCACACACGACAGACCATGCAAAGGGCAAAGATCATGCACAGAAAGGGGTAGGTGGTGGTTGACTTTGAAGGCCCTCTCGTGCATGCATGCCTGGAGAAGCCCATGCATGGTCCACCTCGAGACGGGATGTATCCAAGCCATACAGCACTGCTCGATCTAGGTGACCTATGACTATAGCAGCTGGGGGGGAAAGGCAGTCTGAGGCGCACGAGCAGCCACAAGAACTTGCCTGACAACGAGTGAGGTTGCCTTTTGAGGCCCCCTTCGGACTCGGTGACCCAATCGGCCACACTCTCCCGTCGACTGATAGGTGTAGGGCCCATCCACCTCTGGTAGGTCTCCCTCAGTGTTCTGACTCTCGTAGGAGAAATGTCCATTCTTCACTATCTGCCAGCGATAGTCAAATCCGGGCCGTGTGATGGGGGGTCCTAGTAGCATACTGACACTACCACCCCTACGCCGTATATGGAACGGCGGAGAGTGGCAGGAGAGGGAAATGTCGCTCGCATGCCCCGGACTCGAAACTGCTCCAATGGGGACCTGTTTAGCCCCCCCCCCCCGGGCAGAGGCCCGCACTGTCGATCTGCGGATCGGAGAGTCGCACCTACATAGGATCGACGTGATAGAACTCTCGGACCATCTCCTCGACGGTTGTACGTCCCAATGGACAGAGCTGTCCATCCAGCGATGCCTGGTGAAGAGGTTATGAATCTCTGGCATCAGTGGGAAGCGTCCCTGTCGTAGTACCCCGCCGCTCCAGGGGAGTGTGCGAGTCATTACTCCTTGTTCGTTCAAGAACTTGGCGTCGGAGTTGTAAACTTGACAACGGGCGTCGACCAACCACGGTTTGGCTGTGTAGCCGGCTGGTAAGAATTCTAATTATGAGAAATCTGCACAAACGCGGCTGGTCGCAACGGACACGCGACGGAGCCGTCGTGGTCGACGGACCGTAGTGGACTCGTCGTCCCCATACTTGGTCATTTCTTCAGCTACTTTCTTCATTTCCCCTCAACGGCAAGTCGTTGTGACGGACCGTCATAGCACACGTCCGTCGAGTGTCGCGTTTCAAAAAAACTTCAACTCTTGGAATTTGGGTAATGGGATCACTCTCTGATCTTCACGAAGAACCTGAAGGACGGGCAGTCATAGCCATGACGGACCGTCACAAGCTTCGTAATCCCATATTGTCAGACTCACCATCTTCCTTCCGCAGCTTCTCTCTCAAAATCTCCGCATTTGGCTTAACAGAGTGTCCTGCAAACAAGAGAAAACTTGTATAAAAATTAGCACACAAAAAGGGCTTTTGGAAAACCCCAAGAAACTTAGGACAAAGTATTAATTATACCGTGAAGCCACGGCTTATATCAACACCCTCAACTTCTAAATTGTTTTGGTCCTCAGCGACGCACTATGACTCCCACACAATCTTTGTACAATTAGTATTCATGTTTTATCCGTGCAATCATTGGCTATCAATCTCGATTATTCATCAAATCTATGCATGCATCACTATTAGTTTGAATTTTGTGGATTCGAACATGACACAGACTACCATGCACTACATATATACTATTCAATTTCTCACCGAGGTGCTAACATTCTGGTTATTGCAACTAATGTCATCACTTTAGAACAAAAGTCCTCATTTTTTCACCACAATGTATTTCAGTTTGAGTCATAAGGAATACATTTAACACTCGCTCTCGAGAACAAAGTCACACTCATTCATAACTTATTGCCATAAGCTGCCCTTATTTATTTTCACGCTTAAGTTCCTATAAAAACCATTAGGATCACGATAGGACTTTTAGATTTAACATAGGATCAGGGTCAGGTAGGGTCATTTTTAGTAAACTCTAGTGAATTTTGGACCCCTCCTTGACATATTGCAGCTAAAACCTTCCCTTTTTTATCATCTTATCTCGCCAACCAGTCTCTCCTATTCTTCATTTGTCAATTCTCTTCTTTATTCATTTGGACGGGACTCTCTTCTCTTTTTTTTTTTTTTTTTTAATATAATTCTTGTATACTTTCTTATTTTTGTTCTTTTCTTTTCTTTCAACGACTTTTGATCACTTTACCTTTGTTCTTATCTCTCTTTTGTTCTTTCAAACCCCACTTTCCAGAGCATTCCTCGTAATAGCCACCCTAAAATTATGGCTTGCCATGAGTCAAGGTTAAAAACCCAAAGTGGGTTAGGGCCAGAACGATAGGTTTTTACTGCATTAGCCACCCTCAACTTATGCTTTTGGCATAAGCTTGAGGTGCACACTGTCCTAGGAGGGACAAGGGCCAAACACGTTGTTTCCCCGAAAAGAAAGTTCGGGTGAAAAGAAAGGTCTAATTAAGCTCAAATTATGGATCAAAGAAGGATAAACTTTCATGTGGTTTCTTTATTGGGGTAGAACATGGGCTTTCTTGAATAAGGGCCTATGATCCTTTCCTAAGTGTTTGTTACACAACTTCCTTAGCAGGACTACCGGCAAGTTCTAGCTCATACCAAATAGTGGACTATTCCAATTTCCCTACTCCACTTAAAATGTCATTTTCCCACTATACCAGTCATTAGACACCTAGTTGATTAAAGACTTCGGGTAAGGACAATGGTGTAACTCTTTTCTGCTTAGAGCCACACCAATGTCACGTGAATATGGCATAGTCATTGCGTTAGTTCGTTTATCAGGGATATCATTGAGCCATATGCTAGAATTAAACTAGTACAAAAGATCTACACATGCCGGTTTCAAACAAAAAAATAATCAGGTCTTTTGGGGAAAAAGCCGGAAAAAGAATTAGGCAAGAAAACCCAAAAAGAGGATAGTGATTTTGGGCTACTCAGACTTCACCCTAACCACCAACTCCCCACTTTCCATTTTTTAACCCCCCCCCAAAAAAAACATTGCATTATCCCCAAGGCATAAAAAAAACAATTAAGATTAGAGGGGTTAGGTGAAGCAAACTGGGCGCATAGCACTCGTCGATCAACAGTGGTGGGTACGGTTGTTCCCAGAACCCAATCCTCGTGCAAATCTGGACACCCGCGTGGTGTCTTCAGCAACAACAGCACACTCAGTAGTCCTCCTGGTGTATTACAGTGCGGGAGCTTGAGCCCCAGCGCTATCTGCGAAGCTTGATCTGGTGTGCCTCCACCTCAGCAAGTGAGGCTCATCCTCGCGACCTCCATATCTCGGCGCTCCTTCTTCCTTGCTCGCGCCTCATCCCATGATCGACCTCCTTCGCCTCTTAGCACTCTATCGCGGGGAAGAGATGGGGGACTGTCCTGGAGTATGAAACGAAGGCGCCATACAGTATCCGCAGCAGGCTCGACAACCTCCGGAACTCCATCCTAGGATCGTGCTGATGTCTGCGACGAAGACATGTCTACTGCAGCCTGAAGAGTTGACACATCTACCGGAGGGGCTGGTCGGGCTCAACACTCTCAATTCAAAAGGCATCTGCGCTGGTTAACCTCAGCAATATTCCGCCTGCATCTCCTCTCCATACGCGCTTCAGACTCAGCAATAGACTTCTTGCCACCACGGCTGGATATGGCAGAAAGACGTGTCCATCTGGCCTCCAGTTTTGTACTCGAAGCAAGTGGGCCGGTGTCGGTTTTTAGAGAGGGGGGTTTGCTAATAACGGCGATAGAATCGACCGGGGGGTTGTTGGTAGTGTCTGATGTGATGTCGGTTGTGGGCTGTTGTGTCAAAGCATGGGCCACCGTAATCCGCAAGATTAATTGATAGTGGGGGCGATTCTGGACGGGGCCCTCGAACGTGGGGCCAACTCTGGTCTCTCGTCTTATGATGAGGCCACGTCAACGGTACCGGCGGGGTTCGCAAAACGATCTATGTGCAAAAATGGGCACACCGCAGACCTGCAAAGGGCAAAGATCATGAAAAGAAAGGCGGTGGTGGGGTGACTTTGAAGGCCCTCTCGTGCATGACTGCCTGGAGAAGCCATGGCATGGTCCACCTCGAAGCAGTATATCATCGCCGCCACCATCAGCACTGATCGACTAGGGGACTATGTTATTGCTAGCTGATGGGGAAAGGCAGAGTAGAAAGACGAGTACGCAGTAGGGACGCACGAGCAGCCACAAGAACTTGGTCGCACGAAAAGTAGGTTGGCCTTTTTGATGGCCACCTTCGGCCTGGTGACACCAATCGCACCATCTACTCGACTGATGAGGTGTGTGTAGGGCCATCCACCTCTGGTGGTCTCCCTCAGGCTGACTCTAGTAGGAAACGTCCATCCGTTCACTATATGCAAGCGTAGTCAAACTCCGGCGTGATGGGGGTTCCTAGTAGCATCTTACACTAAGCAGTTTATTAGGAAGGCTCTGGCTGGCAGGGAAATGTCGACCTGAATTTGCCCCGGACTAGAACCTGCTCCAATGGGGGCACCTGTTTAGCGGCGAGGCAGCCCGCCTGTCGGATCTGGGATCGGAGAGTCGCTACATAGGACGCGATAGAACTTCGGACCTCTCTCGCTTGTATTGTGTATCGTCCCAACATGGACGGCTGTCCACTGCAAGCGATGCCTGGTGAAGAGTTATGAACTCTCTGGCATCGTGGAAGGCTCCTGTGAGTTTACCCCCGATCAGGGGGAGTGTGCCGAGTCATCTACTCCTTGCGTTTCAAGAACTTTGCCGTCGGAGTAAAACTTGAACACTGGCCGTTCGACACACCACCGGTTTTTGGATGGTCACGGGATGGAATGGGGAACGAAACGGGTGCTAGGATGTGGAGTCTGAACTGTCTAGCCTCAATCAGACGAGGCCGACGCTGCAGCTGTAGCGGGTACGGGAAACTCAGCAGATACTGAAAGATTCCTCGGACAAGGGAAAGGAGCACCCCCCACTCATAGGAGCTAGACGCTCTTCCCGTTGTGGCTGACACAGAGGGTTGGTGGCCGGTAATGTGCGCTCCTCATCAGATTCTGGGGAGGCTAGGGACTACGGCAGGCGCCACCTTCTTGGGTGTGGCTATGGTGGCGCGTGTAGAACGGGAAGGGGCGGAGGCTGACTGGCGAGCACATATTCAGGGGGTACCTCTCTCATCAGACCCCGTGATCAATAGTGCAGACGGGCGGCAAACAGATATGGATCGACCGCGTGAGTAGGATCACGGTGCTTGCTTGGGTGCCATAGTAGATAGTACCTGAAAAGGGATCAATATTAGTAGAGAATGTCAAAACGACAGGCAAGCTCATATGACATTTAAAATTTGAAAATTAGTGGTGTTGTAATATTGAAACTGATCAAACAACGCGGGCCGCTGACGGCGTCGTGAATATGAGGAACGTCATGAGGTTAAGTCGGTGTGATTACTTGGTTATATGTATGCTATAAGGAACCCTGAAGGAGGCGATCTCTAACCATCGTGACGGTCAAGCAGGAAGGACCGTCGTGCGACGACGGTCCCGTCATAAGAGTCCGTCGTAGGGGACACTTTGAAAAAATTTGAGGGACCCTAGAACAGGGTCTCTGACAACCATGACGGTCGCGCAGGACGGACCGTCGTCGGGTATGACGGTCAGTCACAAGGTCCGTCGTTAAGACCCTTGAAAAAGTTTGAGAGACCCTTACAGAACAGGGTCTCTGACCAACATGACGGTCGTAGTCGCGCCAGGACGGACCGCGTGGGTTGACGGTCCGTTAACCCAAGAGTCGTCGGAAGACACTTGCAAATTTTGAGAGATCCTTAGAAAGAAACAGGGTCTTTGACAACCATGACGGTCGTGCAGGAGGACCGTAGCTGGGTTTATGACGGTCCGTCACAGGCGACGTTTGGCCGGGCGTGCTAGGGCTTGTGCGACGGACACCTATGACGGTCCGCGTGTAGGCGATGGCGTCAAGGGGGCGGTCTCATTCTGAAGTGACAGTTTAGACTTGGGGGTGCCTACGCATGCCCGATAAAGCCACATGGTTGTTGTAGTTATGTAGGCCTATATGTGGCCTATACCACGACCTAAGAAACTACCAAAGCAAAATCACCTCTGGTTGGGTTATCAACATTCGGCACTCTGAAACATTTTGAACCTAGTTTAGACATAAGCAGATAAAGGAAACAATAGACGACTAAAAAATAAGCTAATACTAACTACAAAAACAAAATGCAGATAAATATCGATTAAATGTAGAGGGACACATACCTTGGAAATGGAGAAAGAAGACAAATGGAGAATGATCATGGCAGGTCAACCACCGAAGTAGATGATAATGATAGGCTTGAGGCTGATTTGTGGGAGCAAGGAGAGCAGCTGAGGGCGAAGTGTGGAAGTGAAAAGAGAGGGGAGGGGAATGAGGGGAATAATAGTAATGGAGGGGTGGGATTGGGGGTTTTCGTGGGGTATGAACGATTAAATTGTGAAAAGGGTTCCAGCCGGGGTCGGGGTCGGGTCGGGTAGATTTCATTAATCACGCGACGGTTCCTCGACGACGGACCGTCGCGTTTGACGGGCGTCGTAGGTTCCGTGTGGGTGTGCCCTAATATTCAGAAATGACAGAACTGGTACATGGTGTTGTGGACGGATACCACAACGACGGCGTCACAGTGCAACGGTCCGTCGTTGTATCAGTCAGTGGCTTACTGCGAAGTAATGTTCTGCCCAGAATTTCCTGGTTGATGTGCTGCAAATTAAAACCCAATAATAGAAAGGAAAATGCTACCATTATTAAAAAGCGATATAAGTATTGGGTTGCCCCTCCCAACAAGCCGGCCTGATTAATGTTCGCGGGGCACGACTGGTGACACTTGATTACTCAAACTTCATCAGATGGTACGCCTCGGATCACTCATTCGCCGATTCAGCATGCCCGAGATAGATTTTATGCGCTGTCCATTTCACTTGAACCGCTACGCCCTACCTTGGTTTCCAACTACAACGCTCCATGAGGGACTAGTTAGGGTAACCGTTGTAAGGACCCGTCCCATTGGGAATTGGTTTGCCTGGAAACAAGCACAATCTGGAATTGAACAGCACCAAACCACAACCATAACTTCGTTTTTTCAATTTGTGTCATGCGTACTTTCATCTTTTCTTGTATAGGGCTGAACTTTCATAGGCTTTTAGGCGAAAAATTCATCAAGTTCATTCAACCAATTTAAACCTGTGCTATGCAGCTTCGTCCATACACTTTTTACTATTCATAGCCCACATGGCTTTAGCTCTAACTCAACCGGTACAGATGACAGCTTTCCCATAACAAGTTGTTATGGAGGACATACCAAATGGGAGTCTATATGCTGTCCGGTAGGCCCAAAGAGCATATCAAGCCTCCTTGGACCAATACGTCTACTAGCGTCAAGGTTTTGGACAATATATGTTTGATCTCTCGATTCGACACTTCAACTTGCCCACTAGTTTGAGGGTGGTAAGGAGTGGCCACATTATGGGCGTACCCCCTACTTTTCTCAATAACCCTTTGAATAATATGTTGCAGAAGTGGGAGACCCCATCACTAATAATAGGCCCTTGGGGTGCCACAAACGAGAGAATATATTCTTTTTCAAAAATGCCAAGTAGGACACTCTTCCCTTCATTTGTTTGCGAGTGCTATGGCTTCGACCCATTTAGATAATAATCAACTGCTACTAGAATGTACTTCATCCCATGAGCACTCACGAAAGGGACCAGTAAGCAATTACCCCACAAATCAAAGAAATCAATAACAAGAATGGGGTTTTAGAGGGAGGTCTTGCTTTCTTTGAAAAATACCCACATCCGTTGACATTTCTGTCACAGATTTAGCAAACCATGAGATCTGATGACGAGTTGGCAATAGATAACCACATTTGCAATATTGTGAGCGGTTCGGAGACCACTGTGATGTCCGCAACAGGTTGGGTAAGAATGGCATGCCTACAATACACTAACATTTCACATCTGGCCACACAAACGCCGGATAAGCCGTCGGCACAACCTCACTATACAAGTTGGTTCATCCCAAAGGAAAACTTCTTCACATAGTACTGAATTTTTTCTTTTGATGAAAGACAAGCTGATGGAACAAATATCACTAGCCAGATGTTCGCAAAATCTTTGCGACCATGGAATCAAGTCTTGTGAAGCAGCCAAACATGTTCATCAGGTAAAGTATCATCAATGTCGTTTATACCCTAACTCCTATCATAGCTTATCCTCTAGACGAGGATTAAATGATCAGCAAATTGATTTGGCAGGTCCCTTTTCTATCCAGCACTTCAAAATCAACATTCTGCGCAGTAATACCCAGCGATTCAACCTTGGTTTCGAATCTTTTTCGCCAGAAAATATCTCAAGGCTGAATGGGCAGTTGATGAAATATAAATCAGTACCTAGAAAATAGGACGCGAAATTTCTCAAAAGAAAACAACTACACTAGGAGTTCTTGCTCAGTCATGTGTAGTTATTCCTGAGCTTCATTTAGGGTTTACTAGACATAGTAAATGGGGTTGAAGGATTTTGTTTTTCCCTCTATCCCAGTACTACACCAACAGATACCCCACTAGCATAGCACATACCCTCAATGGACGCTCCAATCCGGGGAAATGATTGATAGGCGCAGCACCAATTTTTCTTTTAGTTCACCGAATGCCTTAAGACAAGATTCATCAAAACAAAAATTTACAATCTTTCCAGCAGTTTGCACAATGGGTAAGCAATCTTTTGAAAAGTCCTTTGACGCAATTTCGGTAAAAACCGAATTGCCCAAGAAGCTTCTCACACCTTTCAAAGAGATTGCGTGGGGGCAGTCTCTCTTTACCTCAACTTTACTCGATCAACCTCTATGCCCTTTTCTTGAAAGCGCTTTGGACCCAACACAAATACCCTCTTTACCATTGAATGAACTTTTCCCAGTTAGTACCAAATTGAAGTCTTCACATCTCTAAGAAACTCAGATAAATTATTTAAGCAATGCTCGAATGAATCACCAACCACCGAAAAATCATCATATTAAAAAACATCTAAGTATCCTCACCATGTCAGAAAAATATGACCATATACATCTCTGAAAGGTGCGGGGCATGCACAACCCAATGGCATCTTCTGAAGCAAAAGTCCCATATGGACAGTGAAAAGTGGTTTCCTGGATCTTCTGGGTGCAATAGAAAATCTTGTTATACCGATACCCATTCAAGAAAAACAATACCACCCTATTCCGCAAGGTCTATCCAAATTGATCCCATAAGGGCATGGGAAAATGGTCTTTTTAAGTCCATGAATTCAGTTTACGATTAATCATACACACCCTCCATCCATAACCGGTATCATCTGGAAACAAGTTCATTCTTTTCGTTGGGGACCACAGGTATTTTTTTCTCTCCCTTCCCTTTCTCTTCCCTTCCCCACCTTTCTAGGTACACACTGAAGGGGACCATACAAAATACTATCGGCGATTGGATAGATACTGCCGCATCCAACCACTTGATTAATTTCCTCTTCACAACCTCTGCATAGGAGGATCAAGTGTCTCTGGTGCTCAATTCCTCGGCTATGATCAGGCATGAGTGGAATTTATGAGAGCAAATAACAGGATGTGATCCCAATAATGCCCAATGGTCAAACCAAGGCTATTGAACCTTTTGAGTACCTTCACCAAACTCTGAACCTTGTTGTTATCCAAGTCTGATGGCAATGATTACCGGTAAAGTGTCACCATTCCCTAAGAATTCTAACCTAAGAGATGATGGGAAGGTTTTTAATTCCAATTTGGACGCTTCCCATATAGATGGATTTAGCGGGTGGGGATTCGCGATTCTTCTGTCAGATCTCAAATTTCTTCCGGTTTAAACCGAACATCACCTCGGTAAAGAAGCCGCGGGACTAAGACTCAGACTCTTCAATACCAATCGCTATCAAAGTTATTATCACTGCCGCTAATGCTTCGACACCTAGACGTTATTCTATTGTGTCTCAAATTATAACCATGTTGTAGGATATAGCAGATTGCCGATTGGAGGTACACCACTCTGCCTCATGGGAACCGACAAACATTAAAGCTCACTTCTAAATAGTGTTTCAACGAAATTCATTTGCCCTTTTCCATGTCTACTACGGCTCTTAGTAGCAAGGAATGGCCCTCCCAAGAAATAATGGGCACTTCAAATCGACCCTCGCAATCAAGAATAACAAAATTGCTGGAAAATATGAAGACTCACTTTTACTAGCACCTCGTGGAGTTCCATATAGGTCATTTTACTGTTAGATCAGCCACTCAGTAGCCGCATCGAGTGGGCTTTGGGTCACCCAAACCCAACTTCTTGTAAACGAGAGGGCCTGAGATTTATGCTTGCCCCCCAAATCACGTAGTGCTTTCGCAAAATGAAATAGCCGATGGTACAAGGAAAGTAAAACGCAACCGGATCTTCTTCTTTGGACCAGAGATCTTGTAGCAATAGCACTACAATGCCTGCCATTCTTCATAATCTCAAACAGTGACCGATCTTTCTTTGTAAACCAGACTCTTCATAAATTTGGCGTAACCGGGGCATTTGTTCTAAAGCTTATTACCACAAGGGGAATGATAGAAAGTTGCTTCAAAATTGTTATAAAAGCCGGTATTACCATCCTCAGGTCTTTTTCAGCTAATCTCTGAGGAAAATGGGGGTGGTGTTGCCTAGGTATTAGAAGTTAATTTTTAGGCATTTCAGAATCTTTGCCAAAAATGTTCCCCTAAATTCAGCATCCAAACTTCTACCACTTTATCAGATTCTGTTGTCCCTTATTACTCATTCAGATGCATAGGTGGATCAATGGTTGCTTACCCCCCGCGAGTGAGTAGTAATAGTTAATTGACATAACAATGTCCATCATTTTTAGGATTTTGGAAAGTGTTGCTAGGAAGAGTGGCCGGTTGCCGTGTGTTCACAGTTGACAGATAATTGGGCCAATGTAATCAAGTTGCTAATGATATTGCAGGGGTATCAACTTTTTGCCCCAATACCCGCTAAATCATTTCTCAACTCTTTATTGTTGACTAATCACTAGCAGCGAACCCCTCATCATTTATGCAACATATCCTACGATTGTGACATACTACCTCACCATCCCTAGGAGTAACTTTCCGATTTGAGGAGGAACTAGGGTCATGTCGTTTCATTACCATAGTTACCCCTGTTGAAGTTGTTGTCCGATGTTGTAGTTCCATTTTTCCCTTTCTGACATACTGACCTCACGATTGTATTAACTAGGTCGACTTTGGTTCCCTTGACCTTGGCGCCAATATCCTGATTTGAAGCCTGGGGCCGTGGTCGGAAACCCACCACTGTTCATTACTGCATAAGAATCCTCCTCATAATAAACACTCCTCAATTGAGGTGGTGGTTTAGCCAAGTAGTGCCTGCATATTAACTTGTCTGCACCCCCAGTGACATGTTTAGTTTTACCAACCAGATCAGTTCTATTTGAGCCATTTCTCACGAAATCATATGTGGCTGGGTTGTGAGTGGTGTGCACTGCAAAGGTGTTTCTACCTTGTGTATCAGATTTTTGTACTCCAAGCTTTGTTATTCCGGGGTTTTTTCCAATTTTTCAGCGATCCTGCATAAGGACATTCTCCATACGATTCCACGCTATAGTCCAATAACGCTTTGTTGTTATCATTCTTGGCACCCTATAGAAGTTTCTTTCAGTGACTACATAATCTATACGGTGATTTGGAAACTTCTCAAGAATGAGGTGAATCTGTCACGAGGAAGACATCCCTCAGTGATTCCAAGTAAAGATGGAGTTGTATGGGAGCTCAGTGAACCACATAGCCGCCTCTCCCGTCGTTGAGAGAGGAAAATCTGAGCCCTATCACATCTAGATCCAAGTCAGGCAATCCCCACCACAACTTTTGCACACTGCCCTTCCCTTAGCAGATGGGCATTGTGATCCTCAGAGAAGGTAGCCCTGAAAACAAACCTCTGGCAGTGGAGCATTTGGCATAGACTACTAGTTACCACAAAAGTGTGGGACTGTGGGTAGAGGAGCAAAACCAGTGGCCCATCCAAATCTGCCTATGTTATCATAGCCTCTTGTATTATGCTTGGGGCGTGAGCGGGATTATGTCCCCTTGTTGATGTTCACCGAGCTTCAGGTAAACATCTGACACTTGAGCATACAACCGGAGCTGGGTGTTTTCTGGTTTAGATATAATCATTGATTCCCAAATTCACGATTCATGTTTCGCAGTGTAAGCTAATCGTGATCGAGGGGAACAATGGTTCTTCTTCATCTCCGTGTGATTGGCCTACAAGGAGGATAGTTCTGAAAAGATCAAAAACAATTAAAAACAAAGTAAAATCAAGAAAAATATCAACTAAACTATAGTAATAAGTTAAAATTAATCTAAAAGCTAAATATTTACACGGGCAGCGGACCGCCAAAAGTTGATACTCTCAAATTTACTTCTCAACTGAGAATAAAGCGGTACGCGTCAGTTAAATAACCCAACTAGTGAGGTTGGGATCGTCCCACGAGGAAAATAGTCTAGATTACACTTGAATTGTTATTACTATGTTACGGTTGCTAATTCCTCTAGGGAAGAAAAAACATCATTAAAACTGTAAAAGGGGGGTTTTGTATCTCTAATAAGTAAAAAGAACTAATGAAATGAAAGAGACACTTACAGCTTTTAATGGGGGTTTTAATCAATAAACAAAGGAACTAGGGTTTACGTGTTCCCCACAGGTTTATAACTTGATAATTCTAACTATACATCTTTCATAGTATCTTGAATGCAAAGTGTAAGTTATGTATTTCTAAAATCCTTGGGTCCGGCATCTAGAAATCTCACTCCGCACTTGGTCCGGATACGGTGTGCTTTCTAAATCATATCGTTACCTTCATATAAGAATCATATTCGATATTGACTAAGTACTACCTGTGACCAATCAATACTAGCCTATTGTTGTTATACACTAAATTTATGGTTAATAATTCTTTTCCTATTATCTACCTCCTTTTCGTCGGCAAGTTAGTATTAAGGCGGATTCTCACGTGAATATCCATTAAAAAAGACTTTCTAAACGAAAGAATTATTAATACATTGCAAGACCACTATTCTAGAATTGTATTTTAGCTAGGGTTATCTCCTTATTTGCCTATGGTTCCACAACCCTGTATGGAGTTTAGTTACTCATCGCCATCACAACTTATTCAAATATAGTAAATAAGAATTATGTACTTACTTCAATGAGAAAGAGTTAAAAAAGTCCAAAAAGATTGCTTGATAATCACAAAAAAGGACTTGTATAAAAATCTCCAAAGAATCAAACACTAAATCAATAATTCGAATAATAATATGAGTTCTAATATTGTAGAGTCAATTATTCAGGTGGCTAACCCCAAAAACGGGTTTTTAACTATTTATAAAAATACAAAACCTAATGTAAACAAGAATTCTAATTACTGGAAAATCTGCCAAAACGCCGGATGAGGGCGATGGACAACGCGACGGGACCGTGTGGCAGGACGGACGTCGTGGACTCCGTCGCTCCCAACTTAGTCATTTTTCTTCAGTGCTTCTTCATTCCCTAAACGGCAAGTGTGACGGGACAGTCATAGGGCACAACGGTACGTCGAGGGTCTCGTTTCAAAAGAATTCAACTCTGGAAATTTGGGTACTGGGATCACTCTCTGACCGTCTTCACGACGACCTGCAGGGACGGGCCGTCATAGCCAGACGGACGTCCCACGCTCGTAATCCCACATTTGTCAGACTCCCCATCTTCATTCAGAGCTTCCTACTACAACAATCTCCGCATTGGATCTGGACAGATTTCCTGCAAACCAAAGGAAACTTGTATTTAAATAGCACACAAAAGGCGCTTAGTTGGACACACTAAACTTAAGGAAAAAGTTTAATTATACCGTGAAGCCACCGGTATATCAGTGATCGAGTAAAGTCGAGGTTATAGGAGACTTTTCCACCAACTCCGGAAAACGGTGTGTCGTGAGGAGTTCCTTTGGCACTGCGGGTTTCTACGGAGGGGCTCATCAAGGATTTTTCAAAATTAAATGCCCTCTGTGCAAGTTACTTGAAAAGATCGTAAAGTTATTTGAGATCGTGTCTTAAAGTCATTTGTGAGTTGAAGGAGAAATTAGTTGTTTTGCGCACAAACTCTTTCCCCGGATTGGATTGAGTAAGACATTTGAGGTGATTGTGATGATTAGTGGGGTTGCACTTGGTGAGTTTGGGTTCAAAGATAGAAGCGATAAATCCTTCACCCTATTTACTATGCCAGAGTAAGCCTTAATGATCCCAAGAAGAAACCAATTGTGACTGAACAAGAGCTCCTTGTGGTGGGTCCTTCCTTTCTAAGAAATGTTCGCTCCTATTTGCTTGGCACAAGAGTTATAATTGCATACTGACCATTATGCCTGAGATATTTTATGGCAAAGAAGGGATGCAAAACGAGGTTGATAGTTGGGTGGGATTATATATGGCAAGAGAATTTGACTTTGAAGTGGATAGATAGAAAGAGACAGAAACCCAAGTTGCCAATACTGTCCCACTAGAGGATGAAGCTTGAAAGTATGTTGAGAATTGGGTGAAAAGGATCAAAATTGATGATACTTTTCCCTGACGAGCATTGTATTGGCCGCGTCTCAGACTTGATTCCATTGGTTCGCTTTGATTCTGAACATTACCTTGGATAGTATATTTCCCATCGGACCTTGTTCCTTTGATTAAAGTTAAAAGTTCATGAGTGATATGTGAAGAGTTCTTTTGGATGAGCCATATTATATAGGAGTTATGCCGATGGGCTATTTGGTGCTGTTGTTGTGTGTTGGAAGTTAAGATGTTGAGTGTTTTGGAGGATGCACTCCTCGTCTGTGGGTAGGGCATAATAGTGTATCGGTCGGTCCAGCACATAAAATCCTTGCAATGTGGATACTATTGGCCAACCCCATACACCAAGATGATATGAGGTTTGCCAAGCCATGTGATAGGTGCCAAAAGAGGGGGAGTGTTTCTAGACGGCAAGAACTCCCTTTAAATCTTATTCTTGTAATTGGTGGTTTGAACGTGTGGGGTATTGACTTTATGGGCCAGTTGAGAGTTTCTCATGGATTGAAGTATATTCAGTGGCGGTTGATTATGTGTCAAAAATGGGTGGAACCATAGCACTTGCAATAAAGAGGGAAGAAAGTCACCGCCATTTTCGAAAAAGAACATATTTTCAAGATTTGGCACCCCAAGGGCCCATATTTCGTGATGGGGGGATGGCAGGGATCCCCACTTCTTGCAACAAGTTGTTCAAACGGTTGTTGGGAAATATGGAGTTCACCACAATGTGGCACGCCATAACCCATCCATCAGCACTATGGGCAGGTTGACGGTGTCAAACAGGGGAAATCAGCAGATTCTGGCAAAAATACAAATGCGAGAGTAGTCAACGGATTGGTCAAGGAGGCTTTATGATGCTCTTTGTCCTACCGAAAAGCATTACAAGAGTCCCATAGGTTTATCTCAATATCACCTTGTATATGGGACCATGTTTCACTTGCGGTGAGTTAAGATAAGGCCATTGTGGGCAATGAATAAACTGAGTGGATGGGAATGAAGCAGCGGAACAAAAAGTTTAATAGGTTAAATGAGATTGATGAAAGTTTCGCTTGAAGGCACGTTGCGCTTGAACGGCATATGAACGTCATCCATCTACACAAATGAAAATAGGAAGAAGTACAAGACCAAAAGATTGAGACAGAAGCGCGATTTTGTCTGCGTTGGAGATTTGGTGCTTTGTTCAACTTTAGGTTGCGCTTATTCGGGCAAACTCAGTCCAATGGACTGGTTCCATTCTGGATCACCAGTTTTTCTCTTATGGAGCGGTGGAGGTGGAGAATAAGAGGGTTGTTTGTTGTTTTGTGTTTGTTGTAAGGTTCAGGTGAACGGGCAATGAAATAAAAATCTACCTGCGGATGAAGAAAAGGTGAAGTGCTTTTGTGGGATTGAGGCATTACCATCGTCTTGATAAAATCTGAGTAATCAAGAATCTTGAATCATGTTGCGACATTAAATCAAGCTTTGATAGGGAGGCAACCCAATATGTAACCCCTAGCCAACAATAGGTTTTTTGTGATTTTATAGGCGTAGTTGCATTATTTCTGTTTTTCTCACTAATGTCACGTATGAATTTTATTTTATTTTTTTAGAAGTCTTGTCTAGAGAGTAAACTAGGGTCCATGTATAAAAAGTGTCCAAAAAATAGAAAAAGATTAGATCCCAAGTTTGTTTCTTTAATTGTTCTAAGTTAGGGCATATTCGATGGAGCAGTCGATGGACCGTCAACTGACTTACAGTCCATCGTTGGGAATCATCGGTTCCTCCGACCCACTAACCCGACTCGACCCAACCGGCTATAAATTAATTTTCAAACTTTTCAGTTACTCCCACCCTTTCAAATCCATTTCCCAATCGTTTCCCTCCTCATTTCCCTTCAAACTTCCCCAGTCACTCACTCATTTACTCCCACTTAAATCATTCTGATTTCCCCTCTTCCCCAAATTTCCACAAATTCCTAAAGCTTTTCTCTCCCAAACTCCCATCTTTTTCTGTCCTCTTTCCGGTTGGTGTTTGCGGTTGCTCTTTTGGTGTTTCTTACTTGCAAGAATTCACCCACATAGTCTCCCCACTACAGTACACGAGTATGTGTCTCTCTCATCTTTTTTCAATTTTATGTTCTTTATTTGGAACACATAATTTTGATATGTGGGTCTTGACTTGGGGACGAAATTTGATGTTTAAATTATAAAATGGGGGTCCTTAGTACCTTAGAATGATATAAAGTAACTGGGTTGGGAGTGTTTTTGTCTCAATGAACTATGCTAGTAGTTGAGTAGTTTTTCGACTTAGGTCTTGTTGAGTATTTGGGAATCAAAGAGTAAAATTGCACTAATCAAAGCATTAGGATTGACGAAATAGTATGTTACATGCTATATGAAATTGTTGTGTCTTGTTTCATTGCAAATTGCTCTTTGGGGGGTCCAATAATGGCTTTATCTAACCTAGAGTACGAGACCCTAATCGACGGATCATCGGTAAATTGACGGACCATCGATGGTGTCCGTCGATGGCACTCCCCAAATTTGAGCAACTTTGGAACGACGGATGTGGTCGATGATCCGTCGACTGATCGACGAGCCATCCTGCACATCCTCGTCTTTAACAGAACCCCATTTGCTAAGGGTTCCTATATTTTAGTCTAACTGTCTACTCATGGGGGTGGTCGACGGTCCGTCGTCTGAATAATAGACTGTCTTGCAGGTCCATCATCTGCAATAGAAACCTGTTTGCTGAGGGTTCCTAGATTTTAGTCTAAGTGTCTACCCACGCGGGTGGTCGATGGTCCATCATCTGAACGACGGACCGTTTGGCAGGTTCGTCGTCTATAATAGAACCTTTAGTCCTGCAGCTTTCAAAATTTTTGCTTAAGTGTTCACCGACAGACCTCATCAATGGACCATAGTTCCATCGACGGACCGTCTGTTGTGCCCGTCGGTCAGTTCTGTACTGGACTGTGTTTTGTGTTTCCAAGTTTGGTCTTGCTTCTATTGGGTGTGTCAGCTGTTCACACTGAAGATAATAACTATCTTTTGCAGGTACCAATGGCCCCTAAGACAGACTTAGTCTACTCTAGAGGACGTTTCAAGTTCGTTGCCCACGCCGGATGGTGATAGGCTCGGACGATGATCATGACCCAGAATACGTGCCACCAGGAACCCGTACACCTACACGTGCTGCTAGGACCACCCAGAGAACTCCCAAGAAGGTGATGTCCGACGTAGTCACTACATCCTAGTCTAATGAGGATCGTATACTGATCGGCACACCGCTTGGGTCTGCTGCAGATTCTGAGGGAGCGTCTAGCGCCAAGGAGGCTTCCGGGTTTGAGGAAGTGTCATCTTCCCATGGTGCCACTACTCCACCTATATCGGTCCATTTTTTCTCGTCTAATGAGGTTGACAGTGCGGATTCTACTCAAGCACCCTTGACCGACGCCCCCGCACAGGTTGCTGATTAGCCAAACCAGTGGTGTGTCGAGGGACAATGCCAGATATACAGGGATGCCAAACTGCTCAACGACAATGGGGTCATGACTCGGATTCTGACAGTTGAGTGGAAAGTTTTTACCGAGAGTCTTCCCACGATGCCAACTATACATGACCTCTTTACCCGCCATCGTCTAGAGTGGTTGTCTAGGAGCTTGGGCCATTACAGCGAGGAGGTGGTGCGAGAGTTATATGGTCTAACCCTGCCAAACAAGCACCACTTGCGGATGTCCGTGTCCGCGGCAAGCGGGTGGATATATCCTTGCCCACCATTTGCAGGTTTTTATATGGTGCTGACACTGATGCCACCAGGGCCCCCCTCACTCCCGAGTTTGACTATCGATTAAAGCTGATAAAGGACAGCCCTTTCCAGTGTGAGAGAGTGGTGCGAGTGACCACCAAGAGGTGGATAGCCTAGAACATCTCCATGGATGGCGAGGGTGTTGATTGGGTGATGGAGCCCAAAGGAGGAATATAGAAGTCCAACCTCACACTCACGGCCAAATTCTTGTGGCTATTGGTCCGTCATTGCCTCTCCCCACTGTTTCTAATAATATTGTTACATGGGATAGAGCAGTGTTGATAGTTCCCATGGTTTCTGGGTTCGAGGTGGATTTCGCGTGGCTATTGAAGGCGGTCATTCATGAGAGGGACTTCAAGTCCACCACTACTAACACTTTCCCTTGCATGATTTTTGAGTTGTTCAGGTCTGAAAGAGTGCCCGTGTGGCACATTGATGTGCTCAAGACCTTGATAAGCATAGTGGATATCGGTCTCGTTGATGTACCCTGGTTTCACGGTATTTTTAATATTTTTTTCCTTAAGTTTAGTGTGTGTCCAAAAGACTTTTTGTGTTGATTTTTATGTAATTTATCCTTATTTGAAGGAAATCTGTCCAAAAATGAACGGGGAAGTTTTTGAGCGGGAAATGCATAAGAGACCACCTACGGAGCTTATGATGGTCCGCTGAGTCTGTGACTCCGTAGGTGGCATCGAGTGAGGAGAGAAGATTCTAAAGGAAGATGGGGAATTCTGACATAGTGTGGGATTAAAGAAGTCTGTGACGGACAGTCATAGCCACGACGGTTCGTCCTGCTGGTTCGTCGTAATGATCAGAGAGTAGTCCCAATACTCAAATTCCAAGAAGTTGAAGTATTATGGATCGGTGACCCTCGACAGACCGTCGTGCTTGGAACGGTCTGTCATACCTATTCGTTGAGGGTAATAAAGAAAGACGAAGAAGAATTTGTGAAGTATGGGATGACGGAGGCCATGACGACCCGTCGTGACCACGACAGTCCGTCACGAGGTCCGTCGACTCAGACATGTTTTGACAGATTTTCAGTAATTAGAATCCTTCTTTTATTAGGTTTTTATTTTTATCATAAATAGTTAAAAAAAAACGTCGTTTTTTGGGTTAGACTTTTAGTTAGATAGTTCGACTTTTTGATAATTTTGAGGTTTGTTGTTCAAGTATTGAAGGATTAATTTTAGTAATTTATACACTTTTTCTGGAATTTATTGTTGGTGCTTTTGTTGATTAATCAAGTGAATTCATGGATTTTATTCTTTCTCATTAAAGAAAGTGCATGAATTTTTATATTAAATATATGAATTGTGTGATTATGACCATGGGTAACTAAACTCCATAACTAGGGTTGTGGGAACCATTGGGTGAAATAATGAGGTAAAATCTAACTAAAATAGGCAAGTTAGGAATAGTGCATTTGACTGTAGGAGAATTCTTTCGTATAGAAGGTCTTTTGAATGGATGTCCACATGTTAGAATCGCTTAATGCTACTTTCCAGAATCAAGCGAGGTAGGTATAGGAAATAATTATCAAACATAGATTTTTAGTGTACCACTATCTAATAGGCTAGCCCTATCGGTGGTACGAGGTAGAGTTAAGTAATAAATTAGTCAAAATATCGAATGCAATGCTTAATAAGGTAAAGGTAAGGGTTAACATATAGCAACCACACGTTGCCGGGACAAGGTGCGGAGTGGTGAAAACTTTTCTAGATGTAGGACCAGGATTAGAGGATACATAACTTCACTTTACATGCAAGATACTAGGGGAAAAGAATGGTTATAAGTTATGAATTATAAGTTAGGAACCTATGGGGGGGAACACTTTAAGCCCTAGTTACTTTTTTAATTGATTAAGCTCCAAGATTTGAATATGTCAGTTGGTTTACTTAATTACTAATTATGTTCATTTTAAGTTCGAGTTGGAAAAACCCCCTTTTATGTATTTTGTTTTCTAAGAAAATAGTTGACTAAATAATAGTAATAATAGAATAAAGTTAAGTCTGAACTATTTTCCTCGCGGGATCGACCCCAACCTCATTAGTTGGGTTCTTTACTTGATATGACCGCTTTACTTCTTATTTGAGAAGTAAGCTTGATCTTATCAATCATCCAAGATGAGGCACGACCGCTTTACTTCCTATTTAAGAAGTAAGCTTGAGCGTATCACTCATCCAGGATTAGGACAATGAGCTGGCTCCCAACAGAGGGCCCCGAGCAAAGGTGCAGCCGCTTGTTGAGAACATGGCATCCACGGTAGAGCAAGACCAAGGGGCTGATCAGGCTACATCAGAGCCTACCGACACCACCCTGATTGATTCTATCCAGGGTACTAGCACCGATCTAAGCTCCTCCCGCTCTACTCCATATGCAACACTAGTCCGGCTTTCTAGGGTCTAGAAGTTAGAGGACCAAATGACCACACTTCTGCATCACATCCAGCCTTGGATGCAGAAGTCTATTGCTGAGGCAGCGGATCGCATCGAGAAGAAGATGGTCCAGCGGACGGAGAGGCAGATTATGGAGGTCCACCAGCACCTTGACGCATTTGATTTGAGGGTTCTCGCCCGGCCATCCCCTACTATAGATTTGTCGACTCTCCAAGTTGTTGTGGCAAGTCCGAGAGCAGATATGAATGCCATACTGGAGGCCCGGGTTCCCGAGTCTGAGGCCCCATCTGTGGAGCCTGCTGAGGATACGGTAATGGTTGCACAATTCTCCACCACTGTTGTGCCATCACCTCAGCCACGTGAGCATACCAAGAGGCACGACTAGCGAGGTGAGAGAGTTGAGGACTCGAGCTAGGGATAGGAAGAGAGAGAGCATATGTAGTTGGGGCTGGTTTGAGGAGAGCCTCGCGGATTGATGAGGGAGGCCTGGTAGATGAGGGCTCAGAGATGGGTTGGGGCGTATAGACCAAGATTGTTGATTTGAGATGAGCAACTATTGAGGGTGTGGTTATTGCATGCGGACAATACGGATGCGTTCCCTACTACACAGTGAGCGTTGTTCCAGAAACACGAATAACCCACAACCAGGTGTTGATTCATCAATGCTTATGCGCCTCAGGTTGCTACCTATCACCCATTTATATTTTTTATGCATTGGGGACAATGTGCTCTTGTGTTGGGGGTGGGTAAATGGAAAAGAGAGTGCTAGGGTTGAATTTTGAATAGCCCAACTCAAGATCCATTCTTGTGGTTTTCTTCCTATTGTGTTTTTTTTCCAAGAGACTGGTTATTTTAATGTTGAACAGGCGGTAGTATCTCTTATACCATTAGTAAGATATGACATAGGAACATGATATCTAAATAAAATGATATCCTAATTTTAAGAAAATACTTGCATGATTAGGCAATAGTGAATGATTAATGTGCGGCTCTAAGCATGACATAGAAATACACCACTGCTTGACCCTCAATCTAAGCTCGAACTAGGTGTCTGGTAATCTGGTAAGGTAATTAGGTGTTAAGTGAGTGTGAGGAAAGTTGAATATTCCAACGTTGGTACTGATCCAGAACTTGCCCGGTTAGTCCTACTAAAAATAATCTGTGATAGACAATTAGGAAAGGATTGTAGGCCCTTGTTCAAAGATAGCAAATCTTTAGCCTAGACAAAATAAAACCAAATGAAATAATCCCTTGTTGATCCAAATGATTGAGCTTAAAATGGACCTTTCTTTTTGACCCAAATTTATCTTTTTTGGGAACAATGTGTTGGCCCTGGTCCCTCCTTAGGCATGTGCACCTCAGCTTATGCCAAAACCATAATTTGAGGGTGGCTAATGTAGAAAATAAAGTCGTCTTGGCCTTGACCCAACCTTGGGTATTGTGTACCTTGACTCATTGCAAAGCCATGAGTTGAGGGTGGCTATTATGAGGAATTCTCCAGAAGGTGGGGATGAAATATGAAGAATAGGAGGAGGAAAAGAAGAAAAGAAAAAGTGACTCAAAGAAAAAATGACAATCCAAGTGAAAAATTTGAAAAAAAAATTTAAAAAGAAGAGTCATTTACAACAAAAAGCGAGAAAGCAAGGCCAAAAGAATATAAGAAATTAAGAAATGGTGGAATAAAGACGAAAAGGTAGGATGCTTAGCCGTTATATAAAGAGGAGGAAACAAGTCACTAAAAAGCATCCAAATATACCTACTGAACCATGAAGCCTCGTTACAGCAAGAAAGTCCTACGTGATCCTGATATTTAATATGGTTGAAAATAAACAGTGAAAGAAGTGCAAGCCTATGGCGACCAAAGTACCAATAAGGTGAGAAGTTTATTCTGAGAGTGAGTGTTTGAAAAAATAATAATGATACTCAAATGAAATCACTATGTGAAAAAAAAGAGGATTATTGGTTTAAAATCAGGACACTAGTTGCACTATGGGGACAGTTGCACCTTGGTGAGAGATAAAAGAGGAGAGGTGTTGGTGCATGGTGAGTATGTGTCATGGTCTGATCCACATAAGCAAACCTAATAGTGATATCATGCATGAACATAAAGAAAATAATCGGGATTGATAGCAAGATGATTGCGAAAGATAAAATAAGGATACTTTTGTACAAAGGTTTCTGTGGTGAGTCATAGTGCGTCGCTTGAGGACAAACAACGTATCTAAGTTGAGGGTGTTGATGTACCGTGGTTTCATGGTACTTTCGATGTTTTTTCCTTAAGTTTAATGTGTATCTAAGGCTTCTTTGAAGTAGTTTTAATGTATTTTTCTCTATGTTTGCAGGAAAATTGTCCAAACAAAAATGTAGAAGACTGTGCTGAAATTTGCAGAAGTGATGACCTACGAAGCCAACGACGATCCGTAGACTCATCGATGGTCCGTAGGTGGCAACCATCGTTTGAAGATTTATGCTGCTAAGGAAAGATAGGGGAATTCTGACTAAGTGTGGGGCTACGGAAGGGATGACGGTCCGTCGTCTCATTGATGGACCGTCCTGGCAAACTATTGGTGTTAACGGAATGTAGCTCCAGTACGTGATTTTGAAAAGATTCTAAGTATAGAGAAACGGAGGGCATCGGGAAAGAGGTTATTGGACGGGGTCGTCGTTTGGGTCGTCGATGGTAAACAGAAGATGGAGAAGGTAGCATCTAAAAAAAAGAGTTTGAGTATTGGACGACAGAGGCGTCGACGTCGTCGGTGAGGTCGTTGACTCGAGAGTGTTTTGGACAGACAGAAGTTTGCCTTCATAGGTTTCCCTTTATTTTAGGACTCTTTTATGATCAAATCGGCCTAAAAAACCTCATTTTTGGGGTTAGATCTCTTTTGTTATTTTAATATTTTTTGTAATTGTGGTTGGTGAAACTTTGGGTTGGGTTTTGGAAAGAAAAATACTTCTTTTCCGAAATCGATTTTACAATTGATTTCTAGATTTTCTCAAACTGTTAAATTGGAGTACATCAATTATTATCTAATCAATGATGAATGTGTAATTATTAACCATGGGGAAAAACTAATCCACAACTAGGGTTGTGGGAAACCAGGGTAACTAACAAATAGAATAGATAAAAATAACAGTCTAGAATAGTGTCTGTGCATGTATTGTTAATTCTTTCGTTAGAAGTCTTTTAACGGTGGACCAACGTTAGAACTAGCCTTGTTGCTACGTGCCGGACCCACGGACGGTAGTAATAGAAAAGAATTACAAACGTAGATTTAGTATAACTATCTCATGGCTAGTGTCGAATGGTGCGAAGTAATAAACTAAGTCATACATCCGTTATATGCTTAATATGAGGAATAAAAGGTAAGATTTAGTAAAGTACACACACGTAGCCAAAACCCATGTGGCGGAAGTGTAGTGAATGTGCATTAGTAGCAGACCAAGGAATTAGGATACATAAACTTATTAATTTGCATGCAAGATACTAGGAAAGAGTTGTATAGCTAGGGTATTGCGTTTATGAACCTATGGGGGAAACACTCAAACCAGAGTTTCTCTCATCACTTGATACACATCAAAATATTTGAACTAGAGGGACTTGTTTACTTAGACTTATTAATTACTTTTGGTACACAAAAAAAATCCCCCCCCCCCTTTATTGTTTATTCAGAAAGGACTCTGAATAGCTAAAAGTAATTGTATATTAAAGTGGAGTCTAACCATTTTTTCGTGGGATCGACCCCAACCAACCTTGGGGTTCTGGACTGCTAAGACCGCTCTATACTTCCTATAGGGGAGTATAGTTTGAGGCGTATCAGAAGACAGGGTGTGGTGATAGACTAAATGATTCCCAAAGTAAAACATTCTAAGAAGACAGAGAAGAAGAGGAGCAAACATGACATAACACTTCTAAAATATTGGCAACTATTAGGGTACCTTGAAACGATGAAAAATTGAAGAGATCTCGATAGTTATATCATATTGAAATCGTAGGAAAACAGGAGAGTGCAATGGTGATTGGAGATGACCCCCCCCCCCAGTAGCAGCGAATGCTATAAATGGTTACGAGGATCTTAAAATTAAATCTGTCATATAGTGTGGACAGATAATGATTAGCCAAATAATATGCACTATTCAAGTATAGTTTGTTTCACTTGGAAAAGTGTTGTTTTTGAACTTATAGTTCATAGATCAAAATATATATTAGTGGGGTACAAATTAATCATTGTGCGAAAGTATAACTTTAAGATATAAAGTAGGATTTGTGCCTCAGGGAATAAAGGGTTTTGTAAAAATCTTGACATTATTAAATGGAGATAGATTTTGTAGTGGTGGATGCAATAGGACTTGTTTCAGTCTGGCAATAGATGAAATACTTGAATATGCATAATGATTGATTATTATGTCTACCTTGACGGTGAAGGTTAAATGAAAATCTTTGAAAGATATAAAAGGTGTTAAAGCAATTCCATTGAGTACCCAGTGATTTTGAGATCGCTTGACACAAAAAAAAATCTTTATGATATCATGAAAGTTATTTAAAATGTCATTTATTAGTGCAATTGGTGCAATTACATATTGTTGGTTATGCAAATGCTAGAAAATTATTTGATATACATAACGAAAGTTATGTGAAAAGATTGTCATAGTATCATTTAAGTTATGACAAGAAACTAATAAAGCAAGTGACTCAACGCATAGAGGATGTGTGATTTTCATTGAAAAGAAAAGATGAGCTTCAATAAATTGAAAAGATCAATCTCTGAGTCAGAAATAATTTGATTATGTAGATACAGAATATTTGTTTGATCCCCACATAAAGCTCGATCACAAATGGACTATTTATTTACATATGAAGGTAAAACAATGTCTTGGCGTTCAAAGAATCAAACATTGGTAACCACTTCTTCAAATCATGCAGAATTAATATAATTTATGATTTGTCATGATTTGTCAAATTCAACCAATATGTGATTTTCTTTTGGCAAAGGATATTCAAGCCAATATATACAAAAATAATATTGAAGGGAGGATGCAATAAAATGAGATCGGACAAACCATATTTCACCAAAAGTATTTTTTCACACGTAATCTTCAACAAAATGGTGAGATTGTCGTTCAAAGACTCGTTCAAGTAATAATCTTGTAAACTTATTCACTAAAGATTGTCAACATCAATATTTGAGAAGTTGTGATGCAAGACTAGAATGAACTGTTTTCGAGATATCAAGTAAAGTTATTATCAAGGGAAGAAAAATATGTGTTGTACTCTTTTCCTTAACCATGGTTTTGTCTCAATTGGATTTTCCTGGGAAGGTTTTTAACAAGGCAACATTCAAAGCGTATGAAAAGATATGTGTACTTTTTTTCCTTCACTAAGATTTTTTCCCACTAGGTTTTTTCATAGTAAGATTTTAACGAGGCATATTAGTGGGAGTGTTATAAAATAATATATTGTTGATGTCCACTACACAAAACGGTTACTACTTTACTTCCCTCCATTATGAAGATAATTCACTACACCAAAAAGTTACTACATTACTTCCCTCCATTATGACGATAACCTCCACGTTTATGATAATTATTTTTGTAACATTTCACCTCCATAACCTTCTTCTTTATATTCATGCTTAATGTCATGTTTATGACTAACCTTTTATATGCCTCTATGTTACACTACAAATAGAGACACAAGGATTCCTATTGGATACACTTTGAAGAGTTGGTGAATACTTGAAAGAAAGAAAGTGATCTTATATTGTCCATCTTGTCTTGTATTCTTCTTGTCTTTATATTTATATTGTTCTTTAGTTTTACAACAGTTTTTTCATTATTCAAAATAATTGAATTGTTTATATTTCAAGATGGGTATATGAATTTTTTTTTTATATTTGTCATTTTCTTTATTGAAGATTTATATTTTCTAGGAGATGAACTACACTACTTGCAAAATTATATTTATGATTTCACAAAAGGCAATAGTGAAAATTATGATCTCAATCATGTTCTTAAATGTTTTTCTTAATAAGTGTTAAAGGCAGAACTATATGAAGTTCGGACAAACTCATTGCCTTTTTCCATAAATCCTTTATTTATATTAGAAAATTTAATAAATAAATAGATTTAATTGTGAATTACATAACAAAATTGATTGACAGCTCGTATTAAGAAATGACAATGAAAAGAGCAATATATTTATCTTAAAATTTAGAACTCACCTCTAATAAGTGTATGTCATCTCATAAATTTACTTAATATGAAATAGAGAAAGTAGATTACTAGTCCTGCCGTTGCATTTTAGGTGACTGACTGCGTGCGATTGATCTCAAAAGTTCAACAAGAAAAACTTTTAAAACAATGTCCAAAAAACTTAGTAACATTTAAATTGATACTTAAATTTAGAATAGTTAACTCTCAAAATAAGGAGACAAAAAATATCTTTATTGGCGTGTCTAAAAACGGCTCCGCGTACTTGTATTCTTAATTATTACGTATACTCGTATGCATGACCGCATTGCTGACGTTATTTTAAAGGCAATTTGTGGCCAATAATACTCGCAGAAAACCGGGCAATCAAATGTTCGTATTAGATTCTACGTACTATTAACAACATGACTAGAAGTGCCTTCGCCCCCCGAATACGTGTATACTAAATCTTATACACTTTAAAATAAAATTAACTTTGTCAGCTTGTAAAAATATCTAATTACGATCAAAAGATCTGACTCGGTATACAGTATTGTTTCTTTCTTAATTAAAGATTATGAATACAAATTATGAAAAAAAGAATAAATCTAAATATAGAATGTTTTCTCTCTAACAGAGTTCTAATGATAAATAGTCAAACTTCAATAACAAACATTAAATACTGAATAAAAAACTAAGATATATATGACATGCTTACGAAAATAGAACTTAAAATAATAGTTCACATAAAACAAGAGAAACTAGGGGCTAATCAAATGTTAGTTTTAGATTCAAGTGAATACAAGATGACTAAATTTCACGTGATAATATCTAACTTGAAACAAATCTCAGCCAAGAATTTAAGATATCCATTCCTATTTCCCAAGACTTAAAGATTATGTAACTTTGTGTGCCTTCAACTGCAATAGCACGAGGTAGTAAGAAGATTGGCCAATGAAAGATGTTAAGCCATGTGATAGGACATGGCATTGCCTCTGGTTTGTACACAAAATGATGAACTTTAGAACTGATCAAACATGTGAAGACCTTGTCAATGAATTCAAGTAAATACAAATATATGTCTAGTTTTACCCAAGACATTTAGAAAATATTGTTCTAAAAAAATAAATCATATAACACGTGTTGCTTTGTCACATTTATATTTGGACAAACACACGTCGGATAAAGCGGTAGCACGCGTATATATATAATATGTATAAGCTATTGATTTGAAAAAAAAAATAAGAATAATATTTGAGTATAATGTCATAAGTTTCCTTTTGGCTATAGAAGTAGGATTCACATGTTTTGAAAGTAAAATTTAATTTATTTGAAAATTAATGCTTGATCAAATTTGACAATTAATGCTTGATCATGAAAATTTAAATTTTCATTTGAAGTTATATCTCGAATTCTGAAAAACAACTTATCATTTATTTTCTGATTTATTTTTATAAAAATTGTATATTCTATATGAATATTATTCTATATTATATGAAAAAAAATATAACCAAACGCAACATCAATATTATAAATTCAAATAAAATAACTTAAAATTAGTTATGTCTTCAATGGGGAACATTGAAATAATTAATTGTTTTTTAAAATTTTATTTTAATGTATCTATTTATGTATATAACAACAACTCGGATACATGACCTAATAAATTGTGTAAAATACATGCATAAATCTCTTCAAATTTGTAATTTTCAATATATTTATTAGATATATACGCACTTAATAAGATATACTGATAGCGCCTAGATCCGACGGAAATGACCCGAAATTTCCTAGTTGAGTATGTAATTGACACCATCGTCAATGTCAAACTTAATTAATCTACTAGCTTGAAGTCTTCGCATATAACGACACCCGTTGTCTATGCGCGCGAGAGACGTTTTCTCTTAAAAGAGAAAATGACATGTACGTGGAGGATATGTTTGAGAGTGAGAAAATCAAAAGCTAAGAGTTTGATGTGTGTTGTGACAAGCGGCAGAACATCCATTTAATGGAGCGTTTCTTCTCACTAACTACTGATCAAATGAGGAGAAAGATGAAGAGTTAGGGGTCATTTGGTACAAACATTGATAATTCAGGAATTAGTAATGGAGAGATTATTTTTTGTTAAGTGTTTGGTTCATTACATCCCACTTAATTTTGTGTTTGATTTAAATCTCTACAAAAAAAAAATCCTATTATACGCTTGTGTTATTATGAGTGTTTATTTCATGTAATTGGGTCAAGATAGATAACCATCGGATTGGACATATTTTTTTAAAGAATTTTCTATTCTGTTTGATTAGTTAAATGAAATTCATATATACGTAAAATTGTTATTAGTTTTAAGGAGTGATGTACCACTAAGAAATTCATTAATGGCACAGTGTATTTCTAATTTTTTGTTGGTCAAGTATATATCTTAAACTTAACATGGATTTAAGACTACTTAAATTGTTCAATACCTAAAGCTTATTTTAAAAATAAAAAATAAAAAATAAAAAAATAGTTCAATTGGATAATCAACAAACTATCTTGAATTAAAAAAAAATATAGAAAAAATAATTAGTGAAATCATTCAATTACACTAAATGGATTTGGAAAAGTAAAAAAATATTTATCACCATTTTAATATAAATAAAAAGGAAATTATATACAAAAGAAATTTTGAAAAAGGATTTGGGATTAGTTTAGTCATTTAGGGGTCTTATTCAAGGTTTAACAAACCTTGAATTAGTTATCCCTCCATTTTCTAAGGGATAAAATAAGACCATATATGATGGATAAGCAATTCATGGATAAATCAATTGAAGCAACCAAGTAATGTATTAATTGAATTAAATTTTAGTCCATAAATATTTTATCTAATACCGCCTATCAAACAAGTCCTTAGAATTTTATCCTAACACATACTCCATGAGAGAAAGATATTTATTTTTAATTGAAATGTTAATTTTAAAGTTAAAATGAAAATAATTAATTAATTCTAATTTTAAGAGATAGGTATTTGATTATATCATTAATAATATATGGTTAAAATATTAAAAATAGATATACATGTAATTATTTGAAAGTAGAATAAAATTTATTTATATGGTAATGATATATGTTTAAGAAAGTAATCTGTCCAAATTAATATGTAAAAAGAGTCAAAAATAATAACTCTATCCTAGTTTGAAAACAACTTGTGATTTGAAAATATGTGATAACGTTAAAATGATAATAATTAATTAATTCTAACTTTAAGAGACGTAGGTATTTGTTTCTATCTATCATAATATATGATATAAAATATTAAAAATAGATATACATGTAGTTATTTGAAAGTAGAATAAAATTAGTATATATAGTAGTTATATATGTTTAAGAAAGTAATTTGTCCAAATTAATATGTAAAAAGAGTCAAAAATAATAACTCTATCCTAGTTTGAAAACAACTTGTGATTTGAAAATATGTGATAAGTTTGTCTTTTATGATACTAGATACTTGATTCGTGCCCTTACGGGTTCAATATATACTTTCTTATCTCAATTATATGTGATATATTTTAAATTTTAAAATTTAAATAAGTCTGCTTTTTCATAAATTTTTTAAATAATTTAAATTGTCAATATTGTGACTTATAGTACTTTTTTAGTAGTTCATAAATATAGAAATTTATTTAAAAAAATTAAACATTTCATAAGAAAATTTTCCGTCAAACTTAAACTCTCAAAAGTAAAATGTGTCACATAAATTGAAACAAATGGAGTACTATTTTTTATTTAATTTTAAATGATACAAATAGAACTCAAGAAATTATTCAAATTTGAAGTTAGTAATTACTGTAATTTATAATATTTTTTACGCAATTTTGTTAAAACGATATATATTATTTCATTTCCAATTTATTCAGCACATATTTAAATATTTTAAGTTACTAATTATTGTAATTTATAATTTATAATAACTATTACATAATTTTTAAATAATATATATTTCTTTTCATGTATCAATTTATAGGACACCGTGAATATTAGAATAAAAATCATGAAGTAGACAATTGTCCAAGCAAATATTAGTACCATCCAAAGCAACGTAAAAGCAGAATTACCCAATAAATTACCAACTTGCCCTTGTCTAGGAAGCAAGCATGTTAACGAACTGCTGCTTCCTAGAGATTGTAATACTCGCATTTAAATTATTAAATACGATTGTTGCGATATTTTTTCGTTCTTGATTATTATGTTTCTTGATGCAAAATTTGAAATATAGAACTTTTAATGTTATTTTCAAAAAATATAGGTTACTTCTTCTACTCAAGTTAGTGAACCATATTTCTTATATTATTTAAAAATATTTTTTGTTGTTAATTATTGTAACTTATAGTATATCTTACGTAATTTTTAATAATATATATTATCACACCTATTCAAATTCATGTGACAGTAATTAAATTTCAACAGTAAATTAATCTTTTTTTTTCAACAATTAATTAAAAATATTTCCAAATGTTAATTATTGTGATATATAGTATATTTTACATAATATTTAATAATATAATTATAAACCGTTCAATCAATGTGACAATTAAAAAGATTTTTAATAGTCAATTAATTTTATTTTATTTAAAAGACTTATTTTGGTAAAAGCTTTATAACACTACAGATATTTGTAGACTATAAAATATAAATGAAAATTTTAAAAACTAATTTGAGGCAGCAGACAGTGAAATTGAATTAAAAGAATTAACAGTAAAGGGCCTAATACCTTTGAAGTATTGGAAAATGTACAAAATTAACCTTCACGAGCCACCTATTTATCTCCAAAATAACCTTTCCTACCCACCTTTGACTCCAATCCTTTGTCATCGCCACCTTTCGTTCACTTGATGACACCACTTATTAACTTGTTTAACTTTAAACTATTTAATATATTGTTGTTAAATATGTATCACTCCAACTATTTGTTTATAATTAAACTATCGTATTATTTATACATCAATATCCACACCCCACTTATTACTAAGTAAACAAACAAAAAATATAAATCCTTCACATTACTAATGTAACAACAGAAAGCTATTGACAATGAGTGTTTTTTTAAAAATGAGGTAAAAATATCTATGAAATATATCATGCATTCATTGTCTAAATAAAATACCGGGATAAACTTTTAAAAGTCCTAACTATGTTCACTCCCTTAATTATTCTTCAACTCAATTATGTGAGTACTTCATAGATTACTTTTTTACAAAAAATAATATATTACATTTTAAAACAAATCATCAATTTTCTAAAATTGTATTAAAGAAGTAATTCGGGATGTCTTCATAAATTTCTATTCAAACTTAAAATAGAAATCCTATTGAAAGAATCCTCATAAATAAGCGGTTCAACTTACAATTTAATTTGTCTTCGATTCAGATTCGAATCACTTTTGATGTGCATTTTCAGGAATGCCTATAATTTTTTGTCGTGTTTTAGGTCTTGTTTATTACAATTTATAATATTATCATTGTTGTATTATTTGGGTTTGGTTTCAGTTAGTAATGCGTGGTAGTGGGTTGGATTAAAATCATATTAAGTCAATTAACTTATACCCAAATAGTTGAGGCGCTCAAGTATTTTAACAAATCGTTAACAAACCCTTTAAGTTTTAAAATCATTTAAATAAGTAGTCAATTTTGAACTCAAAGGTCGATGAGAAGGGTATTTTGGAGTCAATAGATAAATAAAAGAAAATATTGTGTGGGGGGAGGGGGGGAAACCCAACTAGATTGAATAGAAGGATATATTGAAGCTAATAGGTGGATGAAGGATAATTTTATGTCATTTTCAATGCTTTAAGAATATTTTAGGCTAATTGATACAAAATATAAATGATCAAATTTTGTAAAGCTAATTGACACCAAAGAAACTAAGTGAAAAGAATTAAAGGAGAAATTGTGAGGAACAAATAAAAGAAGGAAATGAGAATAGTTGAAATGAGTACGTGTTAAAAAGATAGTTATGGAACCCATATTTTTCGGCTGAGGTAAATCAAAAAGGGAATGTGATGGCCTTTTATGTCCGATAAATAAAAAAGTGAAACAACAAAGCAGTTAAATACAATGATATTGTGCATGATATTTTGTAAATTACTGTCTTGCCCCTGACTAGGGAAGCAGGCATGTTGTCGAACAGCTGCTTCCCTAGCCTCTTCTATATAGTACTAGGAAGAGGTGGCCCGTGCAAGCACGGGTCCAACAATAATAATTTCATGTTGATGTTATGTGATGATCATGATAGTAGAAGTGTCTGAGCTAAACAGATTTGTATTTGTGATTCCTATTTGTTAGGTAAGATTTGAAATGGTTACTATAGCAATTTTTTGAAAGTCCTTATGATGCTGTCCATACATCTTCCGTATCATAAATGATTTTTCTCTATGTAATCTTTTTCATTGGAAAATTGAAAATTTATTGCATTCTAACCTAAAGGAAAGAAGGAGGAAGCAAAAGAATACCAAGAGGTTGTTCTTTAAGAGCCGTGAAGAAATGAAATCAATGGTCCATAATCACCATCGTGTGGCCATCATTAACTTTAGCGAGCATCTATTTTTTCTTTTTTTCGCTCAACTTTTCGGTATGGAGATCAACAAACTTTCCTGGTCTCTATTTGATGCCGAGCATTGACTGTCATTTCACACAATGAAAGAAGCCATAAAGTAACTCATCCCAGTCAATTAACCAAAATCTCTAAATAAGTAATCTATGTGCCTATACATGGATCCTGATTCTTGTGGAGTCCCAAAAGCTGTGGAGAATAAAACATGCCTAAGCAGTTGTTCTAGTCCTCAAAAGTATTGATGGCTAAAGTTCCAGTAGAGAAGCCTCCTAAGATAAATTTCCCCACAAGATTATTTTAATGGCCATCATTACTCAGCTTTAATCCCCCCGACGCCATGTTTCTAGGAATCTCCTCCAAAATGTGCTGCACCCTGTGTTGGGTAACTCCAAATAGCACCACTTTGGTGTAATCGACACCACGCCCGTCCAATATTTTTGAAGAGTCCGAGCAACATAGTCCATGACTAATGCCCAATGTCAGTGTAGCCTTTAGATACCACCAAACAGCTAATGAGGTAGTAACGAACCTGTGTTGATGTTTTCAGCCATTCAAACTTAAATATAACTTCTGCAAACAACTCTCCTGCCACCAAAAAGCAATACCCAATATCAGTTGATTTTAACAACTGTTATTCCCAAGGCGAACTGCGTTATGAAATAAAGGACAGGGCGACAGGGGGTGAACGGCCGCGCAGCGCTAGTGTATCTGGCGTTCGTTGTAAATTCTGAATTCGATGTATAAACAAGCAATAGACAAACTATAACATTTTTTCTTGGTCTCAGCCTCCTTTGCAATCCACATAAAGAATTGAACGCTAGCCCCTCTTGCCCAACATAAAGAATACCACTCTAGCCAATGTCCGGACAGTGAAAGAACTCACATTATTATGGTAAAGCTATCACCCTTACTTAATTATTCCCAACATCTTTTGTCATACAATGAATATATCGCAGGAAAACCATGGAAATCCCTATAAGGCGACTTTACACTGACATTGCCAGTATACCTCACAGACTAATTAATAAGTAGTTTGCTACCACCTACCACCCCCTCATCATTCACGAGGTCCATTAAGCTACCATTTTCTGGATGTGTTTTTCCTTCTTCGTTTGTTATGACCAGCTAAACGTCCTACGAAAGCTCTGCTTCCCTCATCAAACTCTTCTAGAACATAAACTTTGTTTCCCCCCCCCGAAATAATCATAACAACCAAACCATGATCATTGTCCAGAATATGTTAATGCGAGATATTTTCTACCTACTGCTTCATAGTCCAAGTGCTACTCCCCTTCGTGGATTCAATCTTTTGTGTTCCTTTTGACAGAGGGAGTTTTATACCTGAGGAATTGAACTAATGAAAGTTTCTAGCAAATGAAATATGTGCTATTATCAGGCAGGCAAAAAATTCAGTTTTATTGCCCTCAACTCTCCTGTACTAGCAAAAATGTTACATTCATCTGAGAGGTCCTGTACTGAAGATTGAACAGAGTTCTTTATCACGTAAGCTCACGATAATACTCGGATAAGTCAAACAAAAAAGTGGCAAATACATTAGAAGTTTCTATCTAGAATGGTCCAAACAACCAAAACCTTTCTTTTGTTTCTGATAACATCATGTTTCTCCACCCTAGTACTCATCGAATCCTTCTACTTCTTTCTTCCGTTTTTTTCTATCAGACACCCTCTTCTAATCATTAAAAGAGAGGGAACACAAACAAAACCACCTTCAACACAGGGCAAGTATACAAAGTTACAAGAGGAGTTTTTCCTTTACCCGCTAACGCTATCCTCCGGGCGACGATATCGTCATCGAGATGAGCGAGTGGCTGGCGTTCTCTAGCCTACTTCCTTCCAGCCACTAATGTTCGCTATCCCGTTGGAGGTTGTGCCCCAGGTAAAACGTTCCTATACCCATAGCGTTTGTCATTCCAATATAAAAACAAATTCTACAACTGTACCGACAACACTAGTAAACAACTACTATAATATGGTTTTTCACATATAAACCAACTATGGCCGACAACACCATCGAGAACACACAATGGGAATACCAAATTCGCAAGTTAACACATGATATTAAGGGAACTCAATAAGAGCATTAATTGAAGGACACCAAACGAATGTTTTCCTTTGATCAATGAAGCAGAGGCTGTAGTTTAGTAAACACTTTTTATCAAACACTTCATAATGCCAAATCTTGAAACCATCATATTTAAAACCCTACTTAACCCCGATAACCAAAAAAAGGAACAAATAAAATTAGAACGAACACACATAGCCGGCAAGGAAACTAAGCACAGTGGAGTAAAATCCATGAAAACTATGAAAAATCACGAGCATCGCTTGAACCAAATGAAAGCAAGAATGAACAAATTGCAGCAACGAAACCATGATTCAAGGCTTCTTCTTTCGTCATTTAGTATATCTCAAAAATCTAAAAAAAAAAAAAAATAGAGCCGAAATTGAATTAAAACACAACCAATTATCATGCATGAAATCAAGGTGAAAAATAAGCAGAAAGATTCAAAAACCTCCAGATTTAGGTATCAGTCAAAAGCAGAGGAACAAACCGAAAAGAGGATGAATAGTAGAAAAAAAATTACCCAGTTCCTCTGCTAAGTAAGTGCCACGTGTAACTATACTTGAATGACGAAAAAATTCCTAGCTGAAGCAGGCATGTTGAAATAGACTTCTTCTAATATAGTAGTAATGTATAGTAATAAAGTAAAGTAAAATAAAGTAATAAATAAAAATAAAGTAAAATAATTATAAATAATTATATCATTATTTAATTATAAATTATTGTATCGTTATTTTAATGTCAATGATTACATTAGCAAATGTTTAACTTATAAAAAATAGGTTTGAATTCTCAATTTTGATTGATGCTGCTGCAAACAGTTATATGTTGCTCAGCTGCCGTTTTCTACTGCCACAAAATCACATACAGGATTCAGCCACGTCATTAATAGCTAAGGTGAATATCTTTAATAAAAAAGTTAGATATATTATTTACTTATATTTTAAATAATTTTAACACATATGTACGGTAGTTATTAAATTTTTTTGACCTCTTTGTATATTTAATTTTTATAATTTGAACCTTTTAAATAAAAATATTGGATCCATCATTACATGTAAATAGGGACTGTTTGGCCCAAATATATTACTCTCTCTATCTTACTTTATGTGCATCTTTTAACTACACAGAGTATTTAAATTATTTTTTTTAAAATTTATGATATAAAATATTACTTGTTAAATTTGATTCATTAAGGATAAAATGAGAATTTTAAAGTTAAATATTTTTAATTTTGTAATAATATGACATTCTTTTTTAAACAAACTATAAAGAAAAATGTGTTACATAAAATGGAAAACAATAAGCACATGTTTATCATTCCGTTTGTGAATTTATATGATATTTTTTCTTAATTCGAATGATATTTTATATTTAATAAACATTAGCTTATTTATTACAGATATATTAACAGAAAAATACTTTATATATTTATCATTTTTAATTTAGCTTCTTTTAACTTTACAAAGTGTGTTTAGTTTTGTTCTCAGATTAAGTTAACTATGTACGCCGGTGCTTTGGTTTTAAATCAGTTCAAACAATTCTTTTCTTTTTGAAGGAATTCCTATTTCCCACCCACTTTTTCGGTACTTTGTTGACTATTGTCGTTAAGTGTACAAAGGACTAAAAAGAGGTATTCGTGGATTACAAATTAGCAAATTGAATTAAATAGGGAAACTTACATAAATGTGTTATAATAATAGAATATTTACCATTTATAGTAATAATATATTTTTTTTACTTGATCACTTTTAATTCACTATAATCAATTTGAATACATATTATAAATAACAATTTATTATTCACATATATACAAGTTTTAATGATGGATAATACATTCTCACACAACATTTTAATACACTTAAATACAATGCGACCATTTTTTAACCAAACCAACACAAGTATAGTTTCAAAAAAATTATTTCAAATATATTGCATAAATAATTTTACTTTTAATACATATTAACAGATTTATCACATATTGCTATAAAAAATGGTCATAAATAGAAAGTATTGGCTAAAATCATAATTATTTTTTTAAAATCTATTAATTTTATGTAATTTTTCCAACTAATAAATATATATATTGATGTAAGTAGATAATTGCTTTACGAACATAAATTGGTTATATACATATGTGCAAGAATAAAATAAAAATAAAAATTAAAAAAGATACAATTGTGAAATTCCATAAACAAAAAAATAATAACATATTAACTCAAGAAAAATAAATTCGTCATCATTTATGAAATTCAACTTCAAATTTAGCGAGATGGTGACGAAGTCAAGTTTAGAAAATAGTCTTTTGCAAATTGTAGAATAAGTAGATATAATAGACCCTTGTCCTATTGTATACCACAAATCATTCTTAGTACAAATACTATTCATTAATATATAGTGTGGTATTCGCAACGAGTCTCAATTTGGGAACAATGCGAACAGAACGTATGCTGTAAGTGGGCTGGTATAGGCCCCACCTGCTATTTCTATTCTATTACATTCACTTAGTTTATCTCTATGACGTACCTTACCGCCTTAATTGTGTTTAAAATATGATACACAAATAAATATGGAGATATTATTTCATTTTGCCTAGCATTTTATAGTTATTCCTATCCGCACTATCTTTGTAAACATTTGTGTTTACTATGAATAATTACAAATTAATTTAAAAACAAAAACATGAAATCCATGATTTGAACCCGATAAGCGCCCAGAATATGCAAAACAAACGCACAATAAACAGATGGAAACGATCTAGTAGGGGGTCCCCACTCATTAATTTTCGGCGCAAGATGATGCAGAATATAGAAAGGTTTTTCGCAGATTAAATGAGGCCGGATATACGCTTATACGGACGACATAATCATTTGGACAGTTTTAAAAGATTTGTCGGCTTGACACGTGAGTTATGGAGCTTCCAAGTCACTTTTTTGTTTATCCTATAATAGAAAGGGGCTGCGTTGTTTTACGCATCTTCGGACCCATAAATTCGGAGTAAGGAATGGTCTGGGGGATCGACTGTGGAAAAAAGCATTAGGCAAATCATTGCGTGGCAAGTTCCGTGAATTCTAAGCACATGGGGTCGCGTGTGTAATATATTTGACTTATACCTTAAATCGTGGAATAATTTTTTTGGGAAAAAAAATAATTCTTTGTCTATTATGCACGATTTGCGTATTTTTTATTGTTCATTTTTATTTAGACGGGGGGGGTTCGTAAACGATGCTAAGTGCATTCACATCAATCTTGACATTTGGATACATACCCACTTCCGCCTCTCAAATTTATCCACCTATAAACTGTTTTCGGGGAAAATTCTTAATTTTTAAATGTAATAAACCCAAAAAGCTCCTCTTTAGAGTTGTTGAATATTTGTTTTAACTTAAGTTTATTTAATCGATAGTGGTATGGGTCTCAAGTGAATAATTTAATATTTAGAGATCCGTATAGCTAATATTAGAGCCTTTATTTAAATAAAATATGTGGGGAGAAACCTATCACACATGAGAGTACTTAATTAAGTTCACAAAAGAAAAAAAAAAAAAGAAGAACTTTTGGAAGCGGGAGGAAGGCTGCCAGACGGTTATTAGGGTATGAACTACAAGTTGTTCGTTTTTTTTTTTCCTTCTTCATTGCGTAGCCGTAATGGCACATCTGCAGATGATTCATCATTGTATACATATGCGAGCAGCAGGTGAGACATATTATATTATATCCTGAATGGAAAGTGGATATTGAAAACACGGAGTTTGGTCAAGAAGTGTAGGTTAAAAAGTTGGAACCGACCAAAGGAAAGAAAAGTAAAAAAAGTAGGATGCAATTATTTGGTGTGATGCTCGCAAAGATTTGTCCATTATTATATAAATATAATGTGGAGGAATTAGAGCGTTACGCTAATGATTGAGTTAGTTAACTGATTACAGGTAATATGGAGGTTAATTAGAAACAAATTGTAAGATATTTTTCGGCTTCGCTGGTTTGTTATTCGATCAGCAATGCGTCTAGTAGTTATTTTTATTTGTTATTATTTTATTGTTATCAATCGTGATTAGGTTTTAATATATAGAGAAAGTAATTAATATTGGAAGGATGAGATTATTTGGAATATCATTCGATTATTATAATATTGGGACATTGAACTTCAGTTCTAGGCCTGGAATCGGAGAATATGAAACCTTGACCCATAATTAATTAATCCGATCAAAACTTATGAACTTGACTATAAGTTTTGGGGGGGAGGGGGGTGATTTTTAATTTAGGCTTTAATATCTAGCAATATGGTTTGTTTGTAGGTTTTTTGAAAACTTACTCTGACTATGTACTGAAATAGACTTCCACTTGATTTGGAAGCTCAACGAAAGGGAAGGCTCAGTCCAGAGAAAGTCATTGAATTTTGATTGGTGTAAAGGCAAGTGGATGTCTAGACCTTTTGTTAAGCGCGAATTCGATGTATTCCTTGGTGGGATTGATATGATTGGAGACTTGTTTGTTGATGTGTTTTGTGTTGCATATCTTGGTTGTGAATTTGTGGCTTTGTTTATCAAATGGTTATCTCCCCTTTTTTATTGGAGCATGTCATTATTGCATGGTATCTGAAGCATGTCTGTGGTAAGGAGGCTGATGTACTATTTTCGAGGGTCGTATCGCGGCGCCGCTATGAATATTATATTTTCGAGGTGGACGTATCGGCGCGCGGGCGCGAAAGGTTACTATTTATCGAGGGTCGTGTCGTGCGCCGCGCAGAATCATGGACAGATCTGTCCCCCATGGTCCCGGAACTGAGAGCAGCGGGTGTGGTATCGTTAAGAAAGACATGCACTCACGATATTTGACATTGGCATCTCATGGCATTGCACATTCTAGTTATTGGGGGATGAAACTTGAACATGTGTTTTGACTGATCTTGTGGATTGTGTTTCTGTTTCTCTTGAAGCTTGTGACTGTTGAATATTGATTTGTTATTGAGAATGGTGTAAAACGTGGATAGAGTGTGGTTTTGAGTTGATGTGTTTTGGGGTAAAACTATTAGGCATGTACGTGTAGGTTTAGATAGGGCGTAAGAGTACCCGGATTTTTGTTCACGTTTTAAGCTTGTGTTTATATTTGGGCCTTGTGTGGTACCAGAGCGTGGTTGTGGTACTACACCCTTTGCTTCACAAATTTTTGTAAGTCACGACAGCCTGGATCTTTGTGATATCTTCTATTTTCTTTGTTTCCGAGGCATCTTGTGGAGGATTGTGAGGTAGCTCTTGTCACCTCCGCGAACTTTCCTACCCCATTTAATGATTTTGTTTTTTATTTGAAGACAACTTCATGTTAGCCTTCTATTTTTGTTGCAATTCTAATGTTTACATTAGAGCTTGTGCACGTGACGCACCTGGTTTTGGGATTGTAATTAATATGACATTGTTGTTTCATACTAAAATTGTTTGTTGGACTTGTCATTTACTTTCCGCACTTTGTTAGATATTGGGTTTTAGCTGACTTGTCTGTGGTTGGATAGACAGTGGCCATCCACACACATTTTTGGGTCGTGACAAAATAGTATCGAGCCCCAGGTTCATAAGTTCTCAATACGTGTCTACGCATTCGAGTCTACGTAAGGCTCTCAAGGATCATACGAGAGTCTGTACTAAGGATCTCGAAAAAGGAGAGGCTTAAAGATTACATAGAAACTTTCCTTTTGTTTCATTCTTCTCATCGTGCATAGTTACAAGTCGTTAGGTACTCGAGTTGTGTATACTCTTTGACAGATGCAACGAGGCACAGAAACTAATGTTACAAAATGAGTGGGTAGGGGGAGTCACTTCCCGAGGCCAGTTGTAGCACCCAACTAGAGGTAAGGGGGAGATCTCGAGGCGTAGGAGGAATCCCGTAGCAGTTAGGAAGTGAAGCGACAGTAACCAGACAGGCGTGGACGATGGATTTAGCACCAGTGAGAGGGTCGTTGCCTATGAGATGTCTCTACCGAACGGGCACGAGCTACATTTGATTGACAGAGAGGGACCCACTATGTTTCCGTCCAGTCCCGTAAGTCCCGCCAAAGCCTTTGCTTCAGGAGTACACCTATTGAGGGTGTTAAGTGTGCTAGAGGGCTTTTTCTGCAGGGTGGTGGTGTGCGATACCACACCAACGGACTCTCTTAGCTAGAAGAGGGGGTCTCAGACCCAAGAGGCAACAACAAGCCCCAATTAATTTTCAGATGCTGTGGGGCACTACCAGTAGGATCCCTCGGTTCATAAGGATATTGCACCAGCATTTGGGGGTCCAAGTGCACGATAGGTTGTTCTGACAGAAGGATGAGCACGTAGTATGAGAGATTTCGAAAGGATGAGACCCCCTCAGTTTCAGGTGGGAAGAGCGACTGACGCTCATAGGATTGTCAACTACCTGCCGAGAGTTACTAAGGTGGTTTGGATTAGCTGAGTCCACATGGGTTTCGATATGCTCACTCCCGCTTCGTGGGAGCCCAGCGGAGACTGGTGGAGGACTTTATTCGTTGGGGATGTTTGCCAGTTGTGATCTCCTCCAGTGACTGGGGGGAGCAGTTTGCTAGGGCATTCCAAATCGTTTTATTCCCATTGACGTGAGAGAGGAGAGTCGCGTGTGTACGTTTGAGTACAGTCTGAGACAGGATTGGGGAGAGGGGTTTAATCGGTTACCAGAGTGTAGTCTGAGGCGGCATTTTTGCCCATTTTTCTAGGCCCATGCGTTGGGCCATTATTTCCAGAATGGAGACAGAGAGGATCCGCATACAATATCGTGAGGGGGAGTGCCCTTTCTCATCCCGTGTCATATGTATTTCGTACCTACTAGGGAGGGGACTCTTCCATAACCAGTTGTGAGCGCCGCCAAAGAGGCGTAATTGAATGGAGAGATGAGGAATTTTGGGACCCTAAAAGGCCCGTATATTCAACCAGTTTCATGGTGCCATGTCATCTGAGGTAGGTGAAGGCGGATCACAGAGATTGAGTGTGTTCTTTTTCAGCAGCGGGGACCTATTCATGCGATCTATAGCCGACATTTGAGGGTGATGCCAGACTCTAGGGGGTCCTTTATGGCCCCAGGTCAGGGGCCTCGTTAAAACGGTTCCAACAGTAAAGCGACCTTCAAGGAAGAAGGAGGCAGGCAATTATCGTGTGTGGTTTTCAGGGTCCGCACACAGAAGGGGAGCAGTTCCCAGTACAGGAGATTTTTGTTTAACTTTGATGGAGATCCAATCATCTAATGCAGTCGTGTACTTCACAAAAGTGGGTCGTGGTGGCCCTCGCCCTAATTCTTCATTCCAGACTATTAACCACCAGCAGCCCACAGGGTTAAAGGTCGTGGAAGATTTTTCAGTCAGGTAGAGGTGATAGAGTTTCTAGTTAGTGTGTTTGCAGGCTCCGCAGAGTGGGGGTAGAGGTACCACCCAGGTGGATGGAGATGGACGAGAAGGCCACTGGCTATGCTTTCCCTCCCGAGAGACCTGAGGCGGAGAACATCTGATGCCTGTTATTAGCAGGTATTAATCCCAGCATGCCATCGCCTGCGTCTGTTGTTTTTTGATCCAGGTTCTGAGGCATTCTCTATGTGTCTACGTATTTTTGCTGCTAAATTTGATATGAATATGTGATAGACAATGATTGTAACACCTATTCGTGTTTCTAAAACCCGTGGGTATAATCCCTTAGTGGTGGATCGAGTGTATCGATCCTGTCTTGTTTCTTTGTGATGGGATTGACACTTGGGTATACGTGATCATTCGGGGGATGGTGTACTTTGATTTTAAATCTTAGGGGATTGGATTGGCTTTCTCCTTATCAGGCTGTCCTTGATTGTAAGTGCTAAGAACTGTGACGTTTAGGCAATCCTGGGTGTTTCCGCTGGTTTGAGGTGGAAGATGGTTATGGTTCTTAATGCTGAGAAGAGGTCATCATTTCTTTTATCCGTTCTCCGAGGTTGTGGTCAGAGAGGAGGTGTTTTTCTTACTTAGCTTTTGTATTCGGGATGACTAGGTGTTGACCCCCTCCCATGGGAATCTGTTCGCTCACCCGGGGGGGCGAGGATGTGGTTCATGAGTTTCATCGTGTATTTGCCTCATCTGATCTTCCAGTGGTTCCATCCGATAGGGATCGCGATTTGGCTATTGATTTGATGTGCGTCGACTAAGCCTATTTCTGTCCCTCCAATAGACCTTAATGGGCATCCAGCAGAGTTATGACAGAATGAAGGATTTCATTTGCAGGAATTTATTGGAGTACGGGTTTTTAGTTTCCTAGTGTGGTCACTCTGAATTAGGGGCACCTAAGTCAGCGTTGGTTTGTCTGTAGAAGAAAGAGGATGGACTGTAATAGGCAGATGTGAATAAATTGATAACAGACAGTTTGAAACCAAGTAACAGTGAAGATAGTAATCCCTTCCGCGTTTTGGAGGATGACTATTTTGATCACATTACGGGACATCATTGTTCTCATAAGATTGATTTGAGGTTCCTGGGGTCGTCATCCGTTGAAGATTAGGGCATCATATATCCCTAAGAGCTCTTTATACAAGGACGCCGATATGGGGCATAGTATGAGTCTTTCTCTATTGGATGGTCCTTCGGATTGACTACATGCCCCTTCAAATTCATGGAGTTGATAAGAATGGGGTGTTTGGTCGTACCATGGAAACCTTGATTCTTTTGTGATTGTTTCATCGATGTACATGTATGTTTTACTCTAAGACTGAGTGAGGACCAGGAATGTCCCCGAACCTGAGGATGTACTCCCGAGGTTTAGAAAGAGAAGTTTAATTCCAAGTTGTCTAAAAGTGGGAGTCTGGCTTACTTTGTTACGATTCTTGGGGGGGCACTTGGTTTCCAAGGCGTGGTTATTAGGTAGATCCGTCCAAATTGAGGCAAGTTAGAGGCTGGACGCGACCTACTTCACCTACTGATATTAGAAGGTTTGTGTGGGAATTGGCAGGCTATTATCGACGATTTGTTCAGTTCAAGTTTCTCTAACTATTAAGAGCAGAAGCTGAAAGAGCTGGGAAAAACCATTGACTATGATTAGACTTGACAGGATTTGGGTTCCAGTGGATGCTATGAGTGTGAAGAGGCTTTTTCAAAAGTCTCTCAGACTATTGGTTGACTTCTGCTCCTGTGTTTGACTCTACTGAATGAAGGTGTAGACTTTTTACTGTGTATTGTGATGCTTCAGATTGGTTTGGTGGGTGGTGTGATTGGCAGAGGGAGAAGAGTTGTAGGCTTACTGGCTTCGAGTCAGTATTGAAGATCCCTTGATGAAGAATACCCTACTCATGATTCTGGAGTGGTGGCGCTGTGTATTTGTCCTGTAATTTAGGGCGTCATTATTTGTATTGGGTGCATTGTGAGATATTCACTGAGTTCATAACGGAGTCTTCACATGGATATCTTTAGCCAGATGGATTTGAAGCTTGGATGCAACGGAGATAGGGCCTATTGAGTTTGCTGAAGGACTATGATGGTGTACGCACTTTGTATCATCCAGGAAAGGCCATGTGTGTGGCCGACTGCTCACTGAGTGGGCAGACTCCTAGCTAGCGGGGGAGTCGGGGGTTGCAGGCGCTTAGTCTTGAGGATAGACCAGTTGTGCTATAGACATGTGGGCATGATATTAGCTACAGTCCCTTGTCCGTTGCAGATTTCAGAACAGAAGTGATGGGGGATATGACTTAGCTTAAGTGCGTGACATGTGTGAATGCCTAAAGAACGCTCTCTTCTGTTAAGTCGAGGCGTAGGAGGTCCCTGCCACAACCCCCAGTTTGATGATGCAGAAAAATTAATTCTCATCGAGACCAAGTTATTGCAGAGGGAAGGCTAAGGAGGCTGTCCTTGTATTCTGATGCGCGTCTTTGGGGGCACAGCGGATCGGAGGAGAATTTGGTGCCCAGAACCGACGATGTCGAGGGGCGGAAAAAACTATCGACCAAATTGACAGGAATTCTGTGATTTCGTGAAAGTAGGCCCAAATAGGTAGTACTCGAGGTAGATTCCAAATCCCATCCGAGCGGCTAAGAGGTCTCATGAATCTGAGGTCAGCATTACACTGTGGTGGTATGTGGTGGATGAAGAATAAGTATATTCAAGCTTAGGTGGGTATTCTAGGTTGTGTGTGACTTTGGCCGCAGGTCAGGAGTGGGTGAGCCCAGGCGGCCCGGGGGTTGTATAACGTCATAGGATGGCCTATATCCTACGTGAACGTGGGGGAGCATAACTAAATGGTACCTTTGATTGTGAGGTTTAGGAAAAAAGAAAAGTGCCTACCCACAAGATAGGGTGGTTCTGACCATCTAATTGGGGATTAGTATGTTTGTACACACTAGGCTGACCAAGTCTCCCACTTCCAAATCGAAATCCACAGCCGGTGACGGATGAATATCCAGGGCAGAAAGTTAGCTGAGCTATATATCATATCAGATTGATGCGACTACATGAGTTCCTATTTCTATAATCATATCGTCATCCGAGATTTCACGGTATTTAACGTCTTTCTCAATTTCCGGAAGGCATTACAAGACATGGTTCCTGGGTACTCAGTTAGATATGAGTACAGTCACCACTCAACCCGTTCCCCATCATCAACCATATGGTCAAATCTGAGCTGGACCATTCAGAGTATTGAAGAATGCTTCGACGTGAGTGTGATCGATTTATATGTGCAAGATGTATCAGACATTATACGCCTTTACGAGTTCGCCTATTCAGACATTTAATACGACTCTAGACCAAAAAACGCCCCAATTTGCAGGCATTTGTTGAGTGATAACGTGTAGATCTCCTCTTGGTTGTTTTGATTCTGGAGACGGAGAATAGGGACTCTTTGGATAACAGACTTGCCTTAGAGATGCTAGGATCAAGTTCGTATGATTCGCGTAATAGATTATTGACAAGCTCAGAGTCACAAAAAGAGTGTACGTCAGACCGAGATTTAGAGCCTTGGTGTTTATTAGTGAGGGTGATCATAGTTTGGCTTCAGAGTATCAACCCATGAGGGGTGGTTGCTTAGGTTTGGAAAGGGGTGGCAAGGCTTAGCCCTAGGTTCATTGGCCCGCTTTGTTGAGATTTTGAGCCGAGTGGTGGAGAGGTGGCCTAAAGTTGCCTCTGCCACCTATTTGGTTCCGGCAATTCCTCCTTGTTTTTCCTGTCGTGCTATGCTTCGGAAGTAATATTCCGATGAATCCTCCATGTGATTTCACTCGATTCTGTGGAGTTGGGTCCAGACTTGAACATTTGGGAGAGGGAAAGCCTATAGCTATTTTGATATAGGCAAATTCAAGGGGGTAGGACCAAAGAATTGCTTCAGTGAAGGTGCAATGGGACGCAAACCGAACATGGGGAGAAGCACACTTGGGAAGACTTAGTCTGACACTCTGCGTGCCAAATATCCTCAAACTATGTTTGAAGCTGGAGGGCAATCCTTTCTTTTACTCTATGTTTCGAGGGACGATATGAACATTTTTTTAATTGTGGATAAAGTAATGACCCAAAAGATCCGCTTTAAGCTTGTTGAAATTTGTTTACGTGTAAGTTATTTAATCGATAAGTTCATGGGCTGGAAAGTGATAATTTTGATTTAAGATCCTATACTATATTATCCTTTATTTAATAAACTATGTGGGTAAAACCTATCCAATTTAGTACTTAAATTAATTCAACAAAGAAAAAAAAAAAAGAAGAAGCGAATTTGTGGAACGGAAAAGGCTTCCGAGCCGGTTTTCTGTATGAACTCCAAGTGTTTCGTGTCAAGGTTTTTTTCCTTCGTCTATCTTGCGTAGCAGTGTGTGGCACAGTCTGGCAGATGAAGTCGCATCAATTGTTTTAACCATATGCACACATAACAATTTAATTATTATATGAATGGAAAGAGATTTGAAAACAAGGATTTTTGGTCAAGAAGTGTATGTTAAATGGGGAAAAGACAAAAAAAATAAAAATAGGATGCTAATTGGTGTGGAGCTGGCAAAGATGCCATTATCTATAAATATAATGGGTGGGATTATGAAGTAATGATGAGTGTATGTTGAATGATTAATAATAATGAAGCTGAAATAGAAGCAAATATGTGATAGTTTAGAATTCTGTTTGTTCTTCTGTAGCAATGTCGTCTAGTTTTGTTTTTTATTATTAATTATTTTTGTTATGCGGCGTGACTATTGATAAAAGTTGGTTAATATTCGGGAGACACGGTAATTAAAATATTGGAAGTCTGTCGTCTTGCTGTGGGTGGATATCCTTCCGAATTTCATAATAGTTGGAAAGTTAAAACGCCTTCTAGCTGGAAATCGAGAATATGAAACTTGACATATTAATCGGATACGGAAAAACTTATGAACTTGGACTATAGTTTTTTGCGTGAATGTTTAATGTAGGCTAGATATATGCAAGTATGGTTTTTTGGAGTTTTTAAAGCTAATTACTCTGACTATGTCTTGATAGATTCCTTGCTTTGGGAAGCTCCACGGAAAGAAGGCTCAAGTCACCCAAGGAGTAATATTTTGATTGGTAACGGCCAGTGGATTTCATAACCTTTTGTTTAAGGGCGTAAAAGAGAACACGAAAAATTCGTGTATTTCCTTGTGTGGATTGATCCAGAATGATTTGGGGAGACTGTTGTGTTATTTGTTGGGAAAGGTTTGTAGTATCTTGGGGTGTTTGTAAATTGTTGCTTTGTGATCGCAAAAATGGTTATCTCCCCCCTTTTTTATTTGAGGTCATTCATTGCATATGTATCTGAAGTCAGAGGAGTATATGGTAAAGAAAGGAAGGAATTGGGATAGTAACTAGAGATTTTCGAGGGTCGTATCGCAAGCTCGAAGCCGATGGATATAGCATATTCGAGGGCACTTAATCCGCGCAACCGAAAGAAGTTACTAGTTATCCGAGAGTCAGTTTGGTGCGCGCAGCGACCGATCCTGTCAGATTGTCCCCGAAACGACATGGTCCCGAGACTAGAAAGAGACAGCGGTGTGGTATCGGTTAAAGGAGAAGCATTGCATCACGATATATTTGACTTAGCAATCTCATGGACATTTTGGGGGGCACAATTTCTATGGGGGTGTGATGGAAAACTATTAACATGTATTTATGTGGCGGATCATTGTGATGTTAAATTCTCTGTGGGACGCTATTGACTGGTTGTAATATTTGAGTTGTTTTGGAATATGTTAACTGATAAGCATAGCACAGTGAGATGGTATTAGGATATGAAAATGATGTGTTTGGGTAAAAACTGTTAGGCCAGAAAAGGGAGGAAGAAAAAAAAAAAAGGAACGCTTTAAAACGGGAAAAAAAGAGAGAAGAAAAAAAAGCAAGGGGGGAAAGAAAAAAACAACATGAAGGAAAGGAAGCAGAGAAAGAGGAGGATGCGAAAGGGAGACGGAGAGAAAAGGACAGGGGAGGCTGTATAGCGTGGCGGTTTAGATAGGGCGTAATGAGTACACGTATTTATATTTCGTTTCACTTAACCTTGTGGTATTAAGGTTTGCTCTGTTGGGGCTACCAGACCGCGTGGTTTGGGGTCCTCATCCCTTGCTTCTTCTTGATACGCAACTTCTTTTGTAGGTACACTAGAGTAACGAGCCTGGCATGCTTGTATAATACCTAGCGGGGCTTCTATTCTTCTTTCGCGTATATACCAGGATCTTTTGGTTGGAGATTGTGAGGTGCTGCCTTGTCCATCTCATGCGAACTTTTCCTACTCAATTTATGTTTTGGTTTTAATTTGAAAGACACAACTTCAGTTAGACTTCTATTTTTGTTTCATTCTATGTTTTACATTAAGCGGCTTTGTGGCACTGACCCTGGTTTTGGGGAGTTGAACTAAATTGACTTGGTTTCATAACTAGAAATTGTTGTGGAATTGGTCATTTACTTCTCCACTTTTGTTGAGATATTGTGGTTTTAGGCTGACTTGTCTTGGTGGAGAAGACAATTGCCATCCAACACCTATTTTGGTAAGGTCGTGACATTAAATCAATGAAAGTTGATTATATTATTAGATAATGTATATCATCACATCTTTGAGTTTATTTTTAAATGTCTCAAAAAAAATGCACACCCGCATTCTTAATTGTACCAAATATTTTTAATATAACTAAAAGTTCATCTAAAGCTAAGAGAAAATATGTATTTCGTTAAAAATAATAATAATAATAATACAATAAAAATTTAAACTTCTATAGTGTATGATAATATTTTAAATGATTTTTATATCTTTTTTAGTTTTTTATTATTCTTAAAGTTTATGTCAAAATTAGACAAATACATGTTGTAATTTCTTATTGATCCAACAAAATAATAACGAATAACAAAAATAAATCTCATTATTCATTTGACAAAATAAAAACAATAATAAAAAAAATTCACCAAATAAAGCTACTTAAAAAAAAGATATAACACTTAAGAAAACTTAGCATATAACTATATCAAATTCCATAAATAAAATAAAAAGATAAGATAAAATTGAATCTCAAATGAAAAATAAGTATCATAGGATTTGACCAAAGTTCGATTGAAACACTCATAAATCTTTTGTTCTTGTGTGTGGATATTGGGTTGTTTTCTTTGCTGATTTCTGTTTGGCAGATTTGTTCTGTTTTGGTTATTGCTTTTTTTCTTTGCCTTTGTTTATGGGTTTTGGATCATTCTTTTTTTTTCTTTCTGTACGTTTTGTATTAATATATAGGGGCAGATTTTTGATATTATGAGGTAGTGTGTTGTAGCAGTGGGGTAAATGGGTTAGTTTTTTTTTTTCTTTAATGTTACTAATCAAATAAAATACTACTCTTAATTACAAAAATTAAAAAACTAGATAAAATAGCAGAAAAATAAATCCATTAATTTATTATTAAAAATTTAAATGAATAAATAAAAATGTACCTGAATAAATAAAAATGTACCTTAAAGTGTGATTCTATTTTTTTTTAGTTTTCATATCTTTTAAAAATAAACTTAATAAAATAAGATAAAAGTAACAATATTAATAAAAAATATTTAAATTCTATAAAGGGTATAAAACTAAAATTCGACAAAAATTACATATCTACAAGGATGTGTAAATATTTTTTTTGGATTTTCAAATAAATAAATAAATAAATATATACATATATACTTTTTGGATTATTGGTCTGTTTTATTGAGAATTAAAAGAGTGTACTTACACGAGTACCATCTAGTACAAGCCTCAGTCCACTACAAATCAAAGTTCAACTTACCCACATAATAAATAAAATAAAGCACCTCGATCCAACTGTGGTCAAGTGCATTGCAACAAACAACCCTACAAAGCAGGGTTTCCTAATTCTTTCCCTCTCCATTCTCCACAACTCAGGTGGTCCGCCTCCATGTTTTTGCTTCCCTTCCCTCTGTCATTTATCAAGCTCATCCTTTGGATGATCAACATTTTGCATCACTGGAAATAGTGCGTTCTCAATAGTAAGTCTTTCATTGCTCCCAGATATAACTTTTTATTTTTTTTGTCCGCTTCCTAATCGTCATCATCTACAGTGTGTACTCCGGTGGAAATGATGAAGTTCAAAAGGAACTTTTTGTTGAGGTTGAACTTAAAAGATTCTTCTATTTACTTTGAGGTATCCCCTTAACGATTCCTTGTCCTTTGTCACTGCATATGATCTCGCTGATTGTTAGCTTCTACAATCCAGTAGTATGGACCGTAAGTCAAACGACAGTCCATAACTCCCTTCAATCACTCCATACTTGGAATTTTCAAAATTAGGTACTCGAACCCCTTCTTTGATCATTTCAATGGAGCTGCAGTACGGTCCGTAGATCACTTTACGATTCGTCGATCACCATCATGGTCCCACACTTGGTCAAGATTTTCGTGATCTTCACAATGTCTGGCCTGCCCTTCTACGGTTCTCATCTATAAGGCGTGACTCGACTTACAATCCGTAAGTTGCCCCGTAGGTCTTTTTTCTGCACTTTTATCCATTATGTCTCCAATTCTTCGCGTCACTTATTTCCCTAAATACAAGAAAAACACATAAAAACCAATGCAAAATGGCTCTAGATGCATACAACTATTAAGTGAAATATAGTAGAAATACCGTAATCTCACGGTACATCAACACCCTCAACTTAAAATCATTGTTTGTCCTCAAGCGACACACTAAGACTCTAAATGACACTTGTGTAGAAGCAAGCAATTGAAGCACAAGCAATCATATGTATTTCGATCCCAACTCTCTTTTTGTGTGCAAATCGTTTCTCATGGTTTAAACAAGATAATTTGTGTGGATCCAAATATGACAAAGATTCACCACTCAACACACAACATGCACTATTTTACCATCAACAAGGTACCAACTCTCTAACAATGTCATTAATACCCTTAGGACCCAATTTAAAAAAAAAAAAAATAAAAACCCCCCCCCCCCCCCCCCCCACCCTCCCCCTCCCCCCCCTCCCCCCTCCCCCCCCCTCCGCCCCCCGCCCCCCTCCCATCCCCCCCGCCCCCCCCCCCCCCCCCCCACCACCCCGCCCCCCCCCCCCCAAAATACCAAACAAAACCCCCCTGTTTTTTTCCACCCTTCCCATATTCTTTTTTTTTAGTAAAGGTTATTCAACACTCACACTCAAAAGTAATTTCTATTCATAGTTAGTGCTCCATATCATAGGCTTGTCCTTATTTTCACTGCTTATACTCTTCAAACTAGGTTCTAGCATCACTAAAAGACTTTCTCGGCTTGTGACATAGGCTCGGGGGTTAGGTGTAGTACTTTTTGGTAATTTTGATGCCCTCCTTGACGTTAAATTAGGCTTTTACCTCTTTTCCCCCTTTTTAGACATCCTTTCTTCTTTTCTTCTTGTTTTTCGTTTTCAACACCAAAATCTTTTCATGCCCATGTTTCCTTTTGATTTCCTATTTCTTAGCCACCCTCAACTTATGAATTTCCATTAGGTTAGGTGCAATATATCCGATGACGGATCAGGACCAAGATTGAGGTCACTCTTGCATTAGCCACCCTCAACTTAGACTTTTGGCCTAAGTCGAGGTGCACATGTCCAAGGAGGGATCGGGGCCAACACAGTAGATTATGGGAAGGCGAGTTAGGCATTTTGAAAGAAGTAGTCTCATTAAGGCTCAAAGCATTCAGATAAACGAGAATATTAATGTCATTTGGTTGGATTCATTTACGCATTTAGTGGACCTTTTAGAACAAGGGTCTATGATCACTTCCTAGACTCTAGAGTGGATTATCGTCGCAAGACTAAGTGGGCAAGTTCTATATTGGAGCAATACTTTTTGAACAATCAATTTATCTCACACACTCTTGGCACATGGTTCGAATATCAGATTACCCGGTTCAAGTTAAATCTTAAGTCATGACATCAATTTGGTTCATTATCATGTCATACTCAGAGCCAACACATTCAACTTATTCTAACCAATAGATTTTAGCACAAGATTCAAACTTTTGAACGGGTGTTATTTTATGCTCAACTCACTATGCCATCATGATTTATTCTTTCTCATGCTTTTACATATACAATCCTAACACATGTCGGTTCAACAAAAAAAATACGTAGTCACTTTAGGCAAAATAACACAGACAAGAAAACCCCAACAGAGGATTGTGAGTTGGATTACTCAGAATTCACCCTATCACTCACAATCCATTTACCCCATCCCAACAAAAATAGGTGTAGTTGTCCCCAATGCACACAAAAGCGATAAAAGGTCATGGGTTTGGGTGAAGCAAACCTGTGGTGCATAACACTAATGAATCCTCAATAAGCGGGTTGGTCCAGTTTCGCGGACTCCGGTACAACAGTGAGGCCACCCTTAGTAGTGCCCACATCTCTAGTCAAAGCACCCTCAGTAATTCTTACATCCTCCCAAGGGTGTTTATACTACAATTTTATCATGCATTTATTGGCGATCATCTACCCAAGGTTTAGACCGAACTCTCGACTTTCACTATTCAATCTATAAAATGAAATTCAAAGTGATGGGTAAGTCTATTACCTTATAAGCAACGAGGAGTGGTGTTACTGTATGTTGAAACTACGAATGACCACAAAGCACCTAGTTTTTACCTTAACCGTACACAAAAATTCTTTGATAATGGGAGTTTTGGAGAATTGGGGCAAGGGTGAGAAAATGGAATATGGGGGGGTGTTTCAATTGTGAGTGATGATGGATTGATTGTTGGAAAAAGAAATTTAGGAAATTTGGGTGTTAGAGGAACGGTTGGGGGTTAAAGAAGAAGTGGAAAATGATTTGAAAGTTTGGGTTTTTAAATTAGAGGTAATCGGGGTCGGGTCGGTCAGACTAGGGTTTGGATCTACGAGACCTCGCTTATGATCCATAGGTTGATCTACGGTTCATAATTTGGGATCATAGATTGACTCCACACTTAAAAAACTTTCATGGGATCTACTGGCACCATTCACGGTTTGTACAATGACTTATAGACCGTCGATGACATCCGCATACCTCTACACCAGACCTTTTTCTGTAGATTTTATCTTGCACACCTTCACATGTAGCAACCATTAGGCTATTCTTTTTGTATTTTCAGGACACTTTCTAGACACGGACCCTATGTTATATCTAGACAACAATAAAATAAAAGTAACACCTAATTACTTTGGTACAAAGAATCAAATAAGCACAAAAAACAACTCAACATAAATCTTAAACCTATAGTTGGATAGATTTTACACCTTGGGTTGCCTCCCAAGCAGTGCTTGATTTAACACCGCGACACAACGTAGGCCTCTTGATTACTCAGACTTCATCAAGGTAGTAGGACTTAATCACTTCTTGCATACTTTCTGCATTCCCCATATAAAAGTTGATTCTCTACCCATTCACCTTGACCTTGTTCCCTCATTGTTTTCGAGCTCCACCGTTCCATGTAAGAACACTTGCTTGAGTAAAAATGGCCCGATCCATTTGGACTTAAGCTTTCCCGGAAATAAGCGCAACCTAGAGTTGAATAGAGGCACAAGATCTCCAACCACAAACTATCTTTTCAATCCTTTGATCATGGTACCTCTTCATCTTCTCTTTATACAAGGATGCACTTTCATAGGTTTTTAGGCGAAACTCATTGAGCAAATTCAAGTCATTGGCTCTTTGAGTTGATGTGGCTCCCCAATCTAAGTATAGCTTCTTCATTGCCCACATAGCCTTATGCTCTAGCTCTATCGACAAATGGCAAGACTTACCATATACGAGTTGGTAACGAGACATACCTATGTGAGTATTGTGTGCAGTGCGATAGACCCATAGAGAATCACAAAGTTTCCTTCACCAAACATTCTATTGGACTTCATAATATTCTCTAAGATTTCCTTTATGTCTTAGTTGGACACATTAACTTGTCCACTAGTTTGTAGATGGTAAAGGAGTGACTACATTGTAGCGGATACCATATTTCTCAAGCAGTGATTTGAAAAAATATTGCAAAAGTGGAAACCTCTATCACTGATGATCGCCCTTGGGGTGCAAAATTTGGAAAAAATATTCTTTTTCAAGAATGCGGTGCACGATAGACTCCACCCATTTCGATACATAATCAACCACAATAAGAATAAACTTCATCCTATAAGAGATCATAAGTGACCCATAAGTCAATGCCCTATACATTAAACAACTCAATTACCATAATGGATTCATAGGAATCTCTTGCCTATTCCAAAGCCCACCTTCCCTTTGGCAACAGTCACAAGACTTTGCAAAGTCATGAGCGTCTTGGTGGATGGTAGGCTAATAGAATCCACTTTGCACAATCTTGTGCGCTGTCCGGACACCATTATGATGCCCACCAATGGGCGATGAATGACACGTCTTAAGAACACTAAACATCTCAACCTCAGGAACACATCGATGAATAATCCCATCAGCACAACTATGATATATGTACGACTCATCCCAAAATAACTTTTTCACATCATGCATAAACTTATTCATTTGGTGGAAAAACAAATCTGGGCGTACCAAATCGCTTGTCAAATAATTAGCAAAATTGGCAAACAAAGGAATGAGATAAATCAACCAATACCTATTCATCTGGGATCACATCACCCTGATTGAGCAAAGCTTCATCCTCCAACCTAGAAAAGTGATCGGTAACTTGGTTCTCAGTCCCTTGTGGTATTTCACCACAAAATCAAATTCTTGCAACAACAACACCCACCTAATCACTCGCGGTTTGCATCTTTTTTGTCCATCAAATACCTCAATGCTGAACGGTCACAATGCACTATGACCTTAGTACCAAGCAAATATGATCGAAATTTCTCGAATGCAAATACCACTGTAATAAGATCTTGCTCGGTCATGGTGTAGTTTTGTTGGGATGCATTTAGAGATTCGCTTGTATGGTAAATATGATGAAGTATCTTCTCACACATTTGTCCCGATACCACGCCAAGCTCTAACCACCTTGTATTACACGTGATCTCAAATGGTTCCCTCCAATTCGGAGCAATAATGATGGGGGCAGAGACCAACTTATTCTTCAACTCTCCAAATTCTATTAGAACAACATCATCAAAATCAAACTTACTCTTCTTTTCAAGAAGTTTCCACAATGAATGTCCAATTTCTGAAAAAACTTGTATGAACTTCTTATAAAATCCTGCATGCCCAAGAAAACTTCTCACACCTTTTATAGAGTTAGGTGGGGGAAGCTTTTATATTACCTCATTAGCTCTATCCACCACAACACCTTTCTCAGAAATCCGATGTACTAACACTATACCTTCTTTCTCCATAAAGTGACACTTCTCCTAATTTAGCACCAAGTTACAGTCTTCACACCTTTTCAGTACCTCGGCCAAATTATCTAAACACTTATCAAAATAGTCTCCAACCACCGATAAATCATCCATGAACACCTCAATAGTTTCCTCAACCATGTCAAATAAAATCGACACCATGCAACACTAGAAGTTTACAGGAGCATTGCACAACCCAAATGACATGAATTTGAAGGCAAAGGTCCCGTAGGACAAGTGAAGGTAGTTTTCTCTTCGTCTTCCATGATATGGATTTGATTGTATCCCTAATAATCATGAAGAAAGCAATATCAACCCTTTCCTGCAAGTCAATCCAACATGTGATCCATGGAGCGCATTGAAAAGTGGTCCTTCTCTGTCCAAGCATTCAACTTCCGGTAGTCCATGCAAACTCTCCATCCGGTCACGGACCTCATCTGGACAAACTCGCTTCTCTCATTAGGGACTATAATAATACCACCCTTTTAGGTACATAGTAAATCGGGTGTACCCAACTACTGTCTGCAATGAGATAGATAACTCTTGCTTCTAACCACTTGATGATCTCCTTCTTAACGAAACCTCTTTCATGGATGGATTCAATCTCCTCTAATGCTCAATACTAGGCTTATGATATAACATAAGATGGATTTTGTGAGAACAAATACTAGGAGAGATCCCAATAATGAACCTTTTTAACACTGATACCAAACACTCTACTTGTCACCCATTAAGATCCACCTCAACAATGACTGGGAGAGTGTCATATTTACCCAAGAACGCGTACCTCAAAATGTGAAGATGGAACCTTGAGATCTAACTTAGTGAATCTTCCACAGATGTTATCGCGGGTGGGGAATCATATTCTTCATATCTAACTTCAATTTCATTGGCTTCGAAAGTTATTTTATCTTATCAAGTGTGACCACTAACTTGCCACACTCTTCAATGAAATCACTCTCAAAGATCAATATGACTGATGCTAATGCCTCAACACCCAGTCTCTTCTCAATTTGCACCTCAGAACCACTCTAAACTATGTATGTTATAAGCAGATACCGATTGGATCTCACCACTCTACTTTATGGACCTATAAATGTTGAAGGTCGCTTCTTCATTGTTAAGTCAAAACTTCATCTGCCATTTCTCCATATCGACCAAAACACGCCCCATGGCAAGGAATAGTCTCCCAAGAATGATGGTAACCTCAAAGTCAACCTCATAATCAAGAATAATGAACAACCGGAAATATGAATGACTCCACTATTACTAGTACGTCATGGAGTACATTAATAAGCCTCTTAAAAGTTCTATCGGCCATGAGTAACCACATTGTAGTTGGTTTTGGATCTCCGAATCCCAACTTCTTATAAATAGACAATGGCATAAGATTAATACTAGCACTAAGATCACATAATGCCTTAGCAAAGTGCAATAATCCAATGGTACATGGGATAGTAAAATCATTCGGATCTTCATTTTTCTGCACAAGGGACCTTGTAGCAATATCACTACAATGTTGAAAATTATCATCATCTTCGAAACTCATAGATATCTTCTTTGTCACCATGTCCTTCATAAACTTACCAAACCTAGGCATGTTCTCTAAAGTTTCTATCAACGGAATATTAATGGAAAATTGTTTCAACATAGAGATAAACATGTGGTATTGTACGTCTTATGTCGTCTTCACCAATCTCTATTGGAAAGGTGGCGGAGGCCTAGGTATGAGAGCAACTTCCTTAGTAACCACTGCCTTTTTATCTATCACGCTCTCAGACTCCCCCTTCTTCCTAACCACTAAATTATCTCTACAATTATCAATTTCCACTCCAGACAACACCGGTGGATCAATGGTTTGCTAACCCCACGAGTAGTGACTGCCATGTAATTCCCATCATTTATTTGGATTCTTGATAGTGCTTCTTGGAAGAGTACCAGGTTGGCATGGGTTCACAGTTGTAGAAAAATGTGTCATCTTCTCCTCAAGATACTTTATGGACACTGCGTCGCATCAACTTTTTGACCAATACCAGACAAGTCATTCCGCATCTCCTTAACATTCTCATCAGTCGCATCAAACCTTTTCATCATCTTATGCATCACATCCTCAATACATGACATGTTACTTCCAGCTTCCCTCGAACCAGATTCCTGATTTTGAGGAGGAACATAAGGTCCAACCGGATCATTTCTATTGCAATAGCTATTCCGATTGTAGTTGTCGCAATTGTAGCTCCTATCCGGACATATTGACCCAATCAATTGTGATTTCCATAGTTCTGACCTTGAATTCCTTGACCTTGGCGCCAATGATCCACGTTGGATCCTTGGGAATTTGGTAAAAAGAAAACTCCGTCTGATCATACAATGCATAAGCATCCTCTTCGTTGAAATACTTCTCAGCCGGTGGTGGCGGTCTAGTCATATAGCTCACATCATTTACCTTCTCAGCACCTCTATTCACATGTTTGAACACTAACCCCAATTCGGTTTTCATCCGTTCCATCTCTTCACGAATGTTGTCTGTGGATGTGTTGTCTGTGGCTTGGATTATAAATGTGTTTCTTCAATATTCGACTTTCTAGTGCTCCAAATTTTATTGTTCCAAAAGATCTTCTCCAGTTTCTCCGCAATATACTCAAAGGTGCATTCACCATACGAACCTCCAACAATAGTTCCAAGCACCACCTTACCATTGTCATCCTAACCTTAGTAGAAATACTCTTTCAACGATTCGTCATCAATGCGATGGTTATGAACACTTCTAATGAAAGTAGAGAACATATCCCAAGAATTACTCATATACTCTCCAGATAGTGCCACGAAACTTGTTGAGCTTATCCTTTTTGTTCAACTTCTTGGACACTCAAAAAATTTTTGCTAGGAAAGCCTCCGTTAATTGCTCTCATGTGTAGATGGAATTGTAAAGAGTTCATTAAACCAAATCACTGCATCACCGATCAATGAATGAGGTAGTAATCACTGCCCAACAACATCCATGTCCAAGTCTGGTTGACCTAAAAAAACTTTTGCAAACCACTCTGAGCTTGTCTATGTGAAAATGAGGGTCATGCAACACCAATCCTGCAAATAAGCCTCTCGTTGAGAACATTTGCGTCAAGCTACTAGTTACCACAAAGGTGTGAGCTGGTAGTAAAGGGGGCAGGACAAGAGGTCCATCAGAATCATCTTTGGTAAAATTGACCATATAGTTGTTCTGGGGTTGTGGCCCTCGTGGTTCCTCTATACTCAGTGCATCTCCTAGACGATTTTCAAGTGGATCCTGGTTATTCCATTAACCTCCCACGGAGGTTGCATCCCAACACCGTTACCTGATTCTCCTCTAATGGGGTTGACTTGTACTCCCTGGTTATTCATTCTCTGTAATGTTCAGTTAAGCTTTGGATCGTAGGGAATGAATAGTTCTCCTTGACTCTGTGTACTTGGCATACACTAGAGTTGGACCCTGAGAGATACAAAAACTAAAATCTAAAATTTCCCTGCAGCGATGCCAAAATTTGATACGCTTAAATTACACCTCCCTAAAGAAGTATAAGCGACTGTTATCAAGTAAATAACTCAAATAGTAGGTTGGGGTCGATCCCACGAGGAAAATGTTTTAGACTTAAACTTAACTAACAATTATATTTGATTAGCCAATGTATTTCCTGAAACAAATAATTAAAGATGGGTGGATTTGTGAAGCAATTTTGGAAAATTAAGTAAGTAATTATTGAGAAAGATTCAAACTTTAGTTGTTATCAAGATGAGAAAGAAACTAGGGCATAAATGTTTCCCATAAGTTCATAATGCGGTAATCCTAGTAATAGCAATCACTTCTTAGTGTATTACATGCAAAATAGTAAGTTATGTATCTTTAAATCCTTGGTCCGGCATCTAGAGAATTTCACCCCGCACCTTGGTACTGCTACGTGTGTACAATTTACAAACCCTTACCTTTATCTCAATTAGATATCACACCGATGTATGACATAGTTTTCACCCCCGCACCAATCGACATTAGACTATTAGATAGTATCGGACTAAATTTATGCTGATAATGCTTCTCTTATTAAATACCTCCTTGGACTGACAAGTAGTAACAAGGCGAGTTCTAACGTTGGCCACCGTTAAAAAGACTTCTAAGCCAAAGAATTATCAATGCATGCAACAAAACTATTTACGGATTTCTTAGTTAGTAATCATACTTTGTTAATCGGTCATGGTTTCCACAAACCTAGTTGTGGATTTAGTTACCATATTAGCAAGAACACAATTCATATTTTTGGATGAAAGAATCATGAACTTACATATGAATAAGAATAAACCTAGAATCTCAACTTGAATTGCAATACCAAAATCTTTAAAACGTGCTTTAGAAATTAACAATTCCCAAAGGTTTGCAAGTTAATATCCAAAAAAAAACAGGAACAATAAAGTCTAACCCCCCAAAACAAGGTTTACATACCGTATATATAGAGAAATAAGTCCAAACTAGAAATGAAATAAAATAAGGAAATAATTGTTTAAAAAGACGCGTCTTTGATCTACGAGACTGACCTACGATCCGTAATTCATTCTACGGTCCGTAGGTCTCTTTCAAGGCTTATTACGATCCGTAATTCTTCTATGATCCAACTTTACGGATTGTAAGTCAAACGACGACCCTTATCTCTCTTCAATCGCTCCATACTTAGACTTTTAAACATCAAGTACTGGAACCCTTCTCTGATCACTTTGACGGAGTTGCAGTATGGTCCCTAGATCACTCTATGGTCCGCTGATCACCATCGTGGTTCCACACTTGGTCAAGATTTCCCTGATCTTCATCAATTCATGTCCTTCCCTTCGACTATCCTCATCTACGAGGCGTGACTTGACCTACTATCTGTAAGTCGCCTCCATAGGTATTTTTTCTGCAATTTTTATCCATTGTGTCTCCAATTTTGTGAGTTTGAACTTATTTCCTATAAATATAAGAAAAATACATAAAAACCAAGGCAAAATGGCTCTAGGCACACACAACTCTTAAGTGAATGTATTAGGAATACCGTAAACTAATACATTAATACCAAACTTTCTCTTTTTTTGTTACGTATTGGGCATATTTTGACGGCTACTATACAACCTCAATTGTGACTTTGACGCTTATGAAATTGAAGAATGAGTTGCTTCATATAAGCTCCCATAGTTTTATCTTTGTGTTCTTATCCATTTTTTTGATTTTGACTCTTTTATGCTTGGGGTTTCATCCTCATAATTTTGGATTATGCTAGATATTTTGGTACATGACTTTGAGTTTCTAGCAAGGTTATTCCGTGATTGTTTTTGAATTTTTGTTATTAAAACCTATTTTAAAGACCTGAAAAAATATTATTGTTGGTTGTTTAGTTGTTTGCATGTTAGTACATAGTTGGTTCTCCCATTGGGGATTTAGTGCGAGTGTATCTCATGTTGGTTGGATTGTAGAAAAGTTGATATTAGAGTTTTAGGTTTGCTGATCTCATCATATCAAAAAATTCTAGTAGAGTCTTGCAGAACTGTACAAACACCTTGTATTTCTCTTAATGAGGCTACATTACGAAATTATCTAATTTTTTTTCCTTCATGCTATGACTTGGATCCGATTGGTATCTGGCGATGAAAATTGGCATATGACTCCGTTGATTCTTTGTTTGTAAATGGTTAACTGATATGGGCAAATTACACCTCCCAAAATAAGTATAAAGCGATCATTGTTAAAATATAGAACCTAATAAAGGTTAGAGTCGATCACACGATGAATAATATTCGGACTTAGTTAAATAACTATAATTCGTTCTCTTAGTCGTATTATTTCTAAAAGAGTGGGAGATTTTGTGTAACAAAGTAGCTTTAATGTTGTCACAAGTCAAGTAACAAAGTAGAAAATTCACGTGTTTTGAATCAATAAAAGATGAAATTGGGGTTTTGTGATCCCCATGATCTCATAACTAAGTAAGACTAGATATTTGTAACCCTTTCTAGTGTGTATCATGCAAGACCAATAAGTGAAGTTCACTGAAGTGGTTTGTCCCCTAAATTAGTTAATATCATCGGGCAATATTCCTTTCTAGGGTGTACGTCTAAATTAGTTATCCTGGATAAGGTCAAGATATTATATGAATATTGATAGCGTCAATTCTTCATTATATTATCCCTTTTCCCATTTGTTACCTCCTTAATATGGAAAATAAGAAAAATGCGAGTACTAACATTGACCACCATTGAAAAACAATCAAAGTGAATTGAAAAAGAATATATGCATACATACTCTTTAAAGTTAACTAAATATTAAGGCAACTTTGTAACAACCCTAGTTGTGGATTTAGCTTCTAATGCTTGAATGATAATTTGATCAATGATAAATACTCTCATCTTGTATGATAATGATCAATGATAAATACTCTAAGCCTAACTGTACACTTACAAGGTGAAAAGTAGAAATCAGGAATCTTGAATTAAAATCAAAATGTAATTGTGCTCTAAAATTCAAGAATAAAAACAAAGGAGGTTTTTACTTCTATTTTCTGAACCAACAAGTGTAGAATATTTATAGACATTAAAAACCTATCCATCTCAAACTATAAAATTGGATTCGGCAACATCTACGAACCCATCTATGGGTCGTGGTCTCTTTTACGACTCATGGAACCTCCCTTGTAGATAGTAGTCACAACATAGTCACAAGACTTTTTCTATGAACAAGATCTACCAAAAGATTTATGACTCGTGCTTTCCCATCACAAACTAAAACTTTTTAGTTCACTCACAACATCTCAAGTAGGATAAAGTTTTATAGGTTGTAGATGCTTTTATGGCTTATCCTGCTTACTTGTGCACTTCAAGGTACTTTCCAACTTTTAGTATTTTTTACGATTTAAGTGTACAAATCGTGGATGAGAATATTATCTGTATTGCACATTAATAAAAATCATACCATTTTGTTTAATCTTTGAAGCTTCATCAATGGAAACCATTACGGCTCGTAAACAAGCCTTGTATGTCCCACTAACTTGTATAAATAGTTCCTATATCTTTACTTGGTTGCTATTTTTCATGTAAAACAAATACAAAACACATCAAATCTACTAAAACATACTTGAGAACTTACACAAATCCTAGTTTAAGTATCAAAAGAATGATAAATCGATGACACATCATTGACATTAGAAATAATAGATGAGGATATAAGCTCCAATTGTGAAACAGACAGTGTGAGGATGAGGAAGGGGCTGTTGTAGAAGAAGTGGTTGGAGTAAAGGAGAGTAACACATGTGAGTGGTGGATATCAAGAAGTTGTTAGGTCGATACCCTGACCCCTCCTCCAATCTAGACTTACTTTGAAGTGTATGTGGAGGTAGAGTATGATGAGGATGTTAAACCCTAAATGGAAACACAAGTTAGTGGTCTAGGACTTGCCCCCTATGATCAATTAATTTGATCAAAATGTTTTGGCCTTCCTTGGTTGCATAGCGGGTGCTAGAGACACTCCAATGGTGTTGGCCACTCAGTTTCCTAGTTTTCATGCCATTACAACCACCTCTCCCATGACGGACAAAGTCTTGAGTACTAGTGTGTTCTTTCATTCAATATAGGACTTGTCATGACTAGGACGGACCATGAGTTGTTGAAAAATTTTATTAAGCTGAAGCCTCTAGCGTTTCTGGTATTGAGAATGAGGATGCTTTGATTTCATCTTGGATTGTTATGAGAGGTTGCATAAGCTTGGCATTGTGCAATAATTTCTAGTGCACTTTGTTACTTTTCAGCTGTGGGAGGTTGCTAACCGGTAGTGGAGTGATCATGTGGCTTGTCGGTCATCTATATAAATAAGTATCTTCCTCACACTCTTAAAGATCACAAAAAGGGTGAGTTTCTAGACATTGAGCAAGGAAACATGTGTGTTGTAGCTTATGATGCTAAGTTTCATGATTTGTTTCACTATGCTACCAACACAAAGAAGGATAGAAGACATCTATATGTGAAAAACTTGAACATTTACTTATAAGTCCCTAATGTGCATATGACTTTGAAGTAGCTTCAATGAGGTGATTGACTATTTGAATAAGTTAGAGAGGTTCTTACAAGTGTGATTGGAAATGTTATTGGCAAAAAACCCATGAGTATAGGTAATTTTATGGTTATTATTCTAGATATCCCAAGCATTTGGTGTATTTGATTCGTCCTATTCAGTTTGGGGTCATTCAACATTCTTTGTCTCCTAGGTACCAAGAAGATTTTTGTTCTTATGTTAGTAGGCCATTTTTTGTCAATGATGCCTTAATTGTGGTAATTTGGATCACTTTAAGAGGTTATGCCATTGTAAACTAGCACGTAATCTTATACAACAACAAACTAGAGATAAAATTGTAGAAGACAGAGGGGGTAATATAAAGGGATGTCATTCAAGTGGGTGAGGTAGTAATAGAGAGTTTGTGGGGGCATAGGTAACTGTTACACAGGAAGGAAAGCAGGTAGGTCAGTTGGAGATGCTTCCTAGATTGAGGATATGGCTCAATTTTACGTTCTTTTGGGTAGATCTGAGGTTGAGGTATTCGATGAAATGATAACATGTACTATTCTCATTTGTGACCGAACAACTTTGAGTTTATTTGATCCGGGATCTATCTATTCTTATGTATCTATCAATTTTTCGTTGGTTCTTTATTTTATTTTGATACTCTATATACTTCTATTCATGTTTCGAGCCCAGTTAGGAGTCTATAGTGATTCATATGTATCGCTTATGCTCTATGGGGTTTGCGGTTATTAAAACGTGGAACATTTTGCTACATTGGATATGCTGCATTTCAATGTGATCTTAGGTAAGACTTGATTTTCTCCTTATCATGATGTGTTAAACTATAATTCTAAGATAATAACTTTTACCGTCTTTAGTTAGAAAAGCCTAAAGTGGGAGGTTATGTACAGACCTAAGCCAGTAAAGATCACATACTTAATTTTGGATATAAGGCTAGTTGGGACTATTATTTTCGAAAGTATTTCATACAAACATGTCTTGTATGTCTGTGGATAGGAACATTGAGTTTTATAGATATTTAGAGTTAGACACTCACCTAATATCTATTTTTTCTTATTGTATGGATCTGATAGAATTGAGAGTACTCAAGCTTCAATTTTTAGGAACTTCTGGACGAGGGATTTTTTCATCCAGTGCTTCGCCTTGGGTTGCTCAAGTTTTTTTTCTGAAAAGAAAGATAGCAGTATGAGGATGTGTATAGACTATATGTAGTTAAATAAGGTCACTATACAGAATAATATTCAAATAGCCGATTGATTCCAGTCAAGAATATGATAGCCTAGGCTCCAAGACAATTAAAACTCAACGAGAATGACTACCTAACATATGATTTTGAAATGGCAACTGTAGTTTTTTCTCTCAATATCTGGTGACATTAACTTTATCACATACAAAGATTTGAATACGAGACAGAGAAGGTTGATGGAGTTGTTGGAGGATTATGATGTGACCATTTAAAACCATCTGAGAAAGTTCTATATGTTGGTATCCACATTCAGCCTAAAAGTGGTCAACATCGACAATTTGTCTTTTTTTTGGGTGTGTGTGTGTGTGTGTCTAAATGACCTTTGTCTAGAGAGATTCTAACTCTAGCATCTGATTTCATCATGTTAGTAGTTTTAGGAAGGGTAGATTGTTGGCCATTATCAAAATCAAACTCATATAGGTGGAGGAAATCAAAATTAAGCAATTTTAGGATGAGAAATTGAACAATCTCGACACAAGGTGGTCTCGGGTGAGACTCTGGATGCCATAGTTGAAGATGGTGGGATGTTGTGTTTTAACTAACGGTTTTTGGTTCCTCAAGTTGATAACTTGATTCAAGAATGTGATGACAGAGGGTCATGGCTCACGGTACTCGATTTATCAGGGTATAATTAAAATGTACAAGTATTTAAGGAAACTTTATTTATGCCTTAAGATGAAGAGGGACATGTTTTTATATTTTTCAAGTGTCGGTACATAATTGAATACTTTCCCTAAGACTTGGGGAAGTATGACTCCATTTGGGTTATTTGTGATAGGTTAAATAAATTAGCACACTCAATCCCTGTCATAGTGGATTACAATTCTCAACAGTTGGCCATGATTTATATATATCAAGGTTATAGTAAGGTTACAGAAGGTTCCCCATCCCATCATTTCAAATTGAGGTACACAATTTACGTCTAGTTTCTATATCAAATTGCCCTAAGAATCGGGCACACAACTAACTTTTAGCACAACCGTTCATCCTGAACAGGATGGTTTGTCGAAAAGGACAATTCAGGTATTGGAAGACATGTTGAGAACATGTGTGATTAACTTTGGGGTCCATTGGGATCAATTCTGACCCTCATATGAATTATATTATAACAATAACTACCATGCTATTATTGACATGGCTCTGTTCGAAGCACTATATGGAAAGCGACGTAGGTCTCTATAAGATGGTTTGAAGTAGGAAATGTGAAACCATTGGGTGTGAACATGCTGAGGGAAGCTCAAGAATTGGTCAGAAGTATCCAAACCTAGCTGTTGGCAGCCAAAGAAGACAAAAATAATATGCAGTTCGTAAAGTGAGGGACATGACATTTAAGATTAGACAAAATATTATATTGAAAGTGTAACCAATAAAAGGGGTAACAAGGTTTGACAAAAAGGGTATGCTAAGATCTTGATATATCGATCCATTTGAGGTTCTTGAAAGTGTGGGGACAGTAGATTCTAGGCTAGCATTGCCGCTCAATTTCATATGAGTTCACTCAACCTTCCATGTATCTATATGTGTTGAAGAGTGACCATTGGATGGAGAGTACATCAAATGGAACTCAATCGTGCTAAATAAGGACCATCAGTATGAGGATGAGGTGGTTGCTAATCTAGATCGAGATGCCCAGAAATTAAGGACAAAGGAAATAAAATCGTCGAAGGTTTAGTGGAAGCATTGTATGATCAAATAGTCCACTTGTAAACTTAGAGAAGCTTGTGGGACAAGTACCATCAATTATCTGAGAATTTAGGTAATACCTTTTCTTGATTTAATTAACCTTTTCTTTTTTGATAGTTTAGAGATGAGTGATGCATAAGTTGTTACTTATTGTAATAGCCTTCCTGCAATTATGAGAGATATTTTTGAAAAACATCGAGCGAAAAGAACTCCTAGAGTAGTGATTTAAAAATTTCAGGGTAGGCTAGGCTTGGATGAAATCTAAGCAAAAGGATGCCTAGAACAATTCAGGGAAAGGGTTAGGTGAAGCGTCTAAGTAGAGTTTGTTTTCCATCTTGTTAAGAAGCTAAAGAGCCCATAAGAATTTTTCTGGAAATGAATTCGAATTACTAGAACTCTCAATATTAAACTTTTCATACATGAATTGGTTTGGATTGTCAAGATTTGAAGGTTGATATGATCAAGTTACACCTCCAAATAGAAGTATAAGAGGTCGTTGTTCAAATAAGAAATCTAACAAAGGTTAGGTTTGCTCCCACAAGGAATGCGGTCTAGTCTTAGCTCACTTGTTTGTTAATTGAACTTTAAGTCGAGTTATATCCATAATGGGGGAGGGGGTTTGTGATACAAAAGCTTGATTGAAAAATTGTAGTAACAAGTAACAAAGTGAGTATAATTTATGTTTGCAATAATCAATAGAAGATGAAACTAGGGTATTTGTGTTCCCCACATGTCTTTAACTCAGTAAAGCTTATAGTAGTAACATTGTCTACTGTCTAGCATGCAAAGTTAGTAAGTTAGGTATCGCCTAAGTAGTTTATTCCCTAAATAAGTCACTTTCACAATGCATTCTATGAGTGTATGCTTTACTAACCATTACCCTTGACCTCAGATTAACTATCTCTTGGTATGTTTCAAGCTATTAGATAAGGGTTCGTAGCCTGAAATCTCATTGTATAATTTTTTTTTCCATTTTTTACCCCTTGGTCCGTCAAGTAGGAATAGGATGAGTTCTAACGTAGGCATCCATTAAAAATCAATCAAGCGAAGAGAAAAATAAAACATGCATAAATACTATCAGGAATTGAATTCCTGGTTATTAGGTTTAGTTTGTTACTTTCTCATGGTTCCCACAATCCTAATTGTGGAATTAGCTGCTCATGGGTGATAACAATTCATATTGATTTGGTTAAGATAAACCATGAACTTACAATAAGAGTAGTTGAATTCTTGAATCTTGAATTGAAGTTGCAAAATAATAATTGATGAACGAAAGTTGTGATACAAGAGTAAAAAATGAAAAAGTGTTTCACAACTTAATTCTCAAAAAAAATAAATGGAACTTCGAATATTAAAAATATCAAGAGTAATTATATACAACTAATCATAATTAGAATAAGCTAAGGAAACTAAGTAAAAAATATGTTTTAACAATTGTTTCTACGACCTACGGGTCGTAGAGTCCCTCTCATGAAAGCAATCCTCAAAGCATGTCTTAGGATATTTTCTATGGACAGGACCAACAGTGTCGAGACCTTTGAACAGTATATCTTGTTCACTCGTAATCCCAATGTTGGAGCTTAAATTTTCATCTTTTCTATGACCATGGACCTACACATTTTAGAATATCCTACGTCTCATGATCCCCTCTCATAACTTCAACTTTGTTTTCTATTCATGCTGACCCTATTTACGAGTTCCGCATATGACTCGTAGTTGGCTTGTAGAATCACCAAAACATGTTTCTAACACTATCTTCTCAATTAATGCTACCAAAACCTATCTTGTTTCAAAATAAAGACAATAACACCATCAAATCTACTAACAAATGCTTAAAAGACATGCAAAAACTCAAGTTTAAAGCATTATAAGTACCATAAATCCGCAGTATATCAAAGTTGTATTACGAAATAGGCTAATTTGTGAGAATTTTTGATGTTCTGCCTTGTGCAAGTCGCTTTAGATGCTGATTTTCTTCCACCACTGCAGGAATTATTTCTCACTGCAGTGTCACTACTATAGTGAGATTAGACTACTATGGTGACATAAGTCGCCAAAAATGCAGAGAACTCCTTAAAATAGTCCATTTCCATTCAAGAATATTTCGGGGAAGTTCAAAGGCGACCTAGGAAATTTTTCATAGTTTTTCATTAAAATCATCCATAAAAGTAAGTAAATTACTTCCATAGCTTGATATTTGACTACTAGGCTTTACAATCCATGTTAGTGACATTAGGGGAAGGTTTATTTGATTTAAAGGTGGGAAAACCTTGATTTGGGTGGAAATATCATGAAATTGACATGTGTTTTAGGTTTAGGATATAATACACTTAAATTTATGACCCTTTTGGTTATGTATTATGTTATAATTGACTTTCTATAGACCAAGAACAAGCTAGACTTCATGAGAAGAGAAAGACTTATGTTCAATAAAAATTTAAAGCTTGAGTTGAAGTAGGTGATGATTGAATTATTTCTCGTTTATGTCATTTGTGCATGATTAACTGCTTTCTAGTAAAACTTGTACAATATATGATAAGGGAATTGAAAAGCGATAAAATTGAAATGATATCTTGTTGTCAATCTCATGCAATGAATTCTTTTTATTTGCTTATGTGTTACAAGTCTGATTGTTATGGCTCTGAATGTGTGATGTGAGACTATTAGTTGTCTTTGGTACCATGCATGGTACGTATCATCAACTGACATGAATACCACACCAAGTACATGATATCTCTTGGTTGGACTAGGTACCACACCTTGTACATATATCGGTTAGTTCGACTATCATCCATAGCACATGATATCTATTGTTCGGCTTGGGTATCATGTGTGGTACAAGTTCATATTAGTATGCTTGAATACCACGTCTGGTTCATGTGATTGTTCTGCGTGTTGGTTTCATAATGTGTGAGCACATTTCTTTTAGTTATCAAATCTAGATGAGGAGTAGGAGTCATGTTGATCTTACTAATTGAGCTATATTATGTAATCTCTTGTCTTACTAAGTTAATGCTATTTTGTTTGTATTTTATATATTTGGAATAGGAGGGTGATTCAATCAGTATACTATAGTTTTTATGTTTTTCTTTTGCACTTGGTGTTTCTTTATTGAATAAATGACATATTGTAGTGGCTGCTTCGCGACCTCAGTTGTGACTCTAGTGCTTTCTAAATCCAATTGTGAGTTGCATCCTCTTGGCATCCATGAATTGATCTTTCTATACTAACCCATTTTTCGGATTTAGTCTCCTTTATTTCTAAGGTTGCATTACCATATTCTAGATCATGTTAATGCTTTAGTACATGACTTTCACGTTCTTGGAGGGTTATGCCATGATTGTTTCTAACTTCCACTTTTTGGTTTTGAACATTTGTTTGAAAGGCTTGAAAAATTGTTTTCCTGATTATTTTGTTGGTTGTATGTCAGTTGATAGTTTGTTTTCCCACTAAATATTTAGTGTGAACGCCTTTTATGATTTTTTTTCAAATTCTTAGATTCGCTCTATAATCATTTAATTAGAGTTAGAAATATTCTTCCGTGATTATAATCTTGAGACTAGTATTGCATTTTTTCCTGTACTCGAAGATGGATTTAGCTTATATTGTGTTGTAAATGATAGTTGATGAAGATCTTGATTGATTTGGTCATTGTGTATCTGATTAACTTTTAATTGAGGCATCTTTTTGAATATGCCCAAAAATAGAGAAAATTTTGCTTGATTTTCTGTAGAATTTTGATAATTTTTATTGTGGGATACCTTCACAGACTAATTTTGAATTGCGATATATTTAATATCAGAAATTGAGTTATTTCTACAACTAATGAAATACACATTAGTAATAAAATTTCAATTTATTATTAGTATTATTTAAACTCTTAACCAAATGAAACTTTAGATATATGGCTTATTTTTTTCTTTTTGTTATGAGGGCTACATATTGCATTATTAGTAAAACTATAATCATGTTTTTGTATTTAACCACTTAAACTTTGTATTATATATGCAAAATATGTTACTGAAATTAAATTATATATTAGTGCGCATATTAGAAGAGACTACACGCACGTAAGACTTCCTCAATATGTTTGTTTGTATCTCTAGGGTAGCTCGATAATTTCAATATTTTCTTCTCTATGATTTTTATTTTATTGCTTTATATAAGGAGAGGATGATGTAGTAATTAATGATTTTAAATATATTAAATTAGTATTTAGTTCTCAGAATTTTATTTACACCAAGTAACGTGGAATAAATAAAGTAATAATCTTAAATAAAAATATGATAAAATATATTACAAATCATAATAAGTAGCAACTCAAAAATATTTTTAAAACAATTGGTTACTCCAAATTTTCATCTCTGTCAAAAAAATTTTTGTAAAAATAACATGTATTAAATTTATGCCGACACAAGCACTACATCTAATATCTACGTAATCGACGAAACAACCCTTACAGGATTTATTCTTGGTCTACATTACACGTCTTCAATGTTACTAGACTAGCATGACGAAAAAATAAAAAAATAGCAACATTTACGTGACAGTATAAAAAAAACCCTTTTTGTCCTCTTTTAATTTGTCATATTTCTTTCTTTTTTTTAAAAAAAAAAATAGTAAAAGACAATGATATATATTCCGAATATTATAAATAATATGTCAATATTTTTTGTTATAATTTTGAGTTGTTTGTGCTCTTATCGTGCAAAAATTAAAGCCAAAATATTTTTACTCTAACGGATAACTAAATAGGGATACATGACACAATTTTATATGTTGATATGATATTTAATAAAAGTTGAGCAATGAATAAGATTATAACACCTATATGTCCGATAGTATAAAATATGTAGATCTTCTAGCTTTTTGATAAAAATACAAATATTCCAAAAATATGACGAATAATATATATATACCATTTATAATAATTTAGAATATACTTATTCTTTAATTAAAGAAAAAAAAACGGATGTCCAGATGGCATAAACTGCGTAGCAAATCGAAGAGAACATCTGTCATCACTAACCCCAGATGGCTTTCCTTTGTACACTATAAATAGTTTGTAACGCCTTGCTCTCATGCATTACAATAACAACAAGAAAAGAAAATTACCAATTCATCAAAAAAATCTTGTTTTCGAAAATGGTGGTTTCATCTAATGAACCAATTCTTCCAAATTCTTCAAACTTATTTAGAACATGCAAATCTACCTCTGGTAATAATAATAGTAATAGTGTTATTCCAGTGATTGACATGTTAGATCCTAATGCTAAATTCCTTATAACAAAAGCATGTGAAGAATTCGGATTCTTTAAGATCATCAATCACGGTGTTCCTGATGAAACGATAATTAAATTGGAAAGTGATGCAGTAAAGTTGTTTGATTTACCACAGTGTGACAAGGACAAAGCCGGTCCTGCTTCCCCTTACGGTTATGGTAACAAGAGAATTGGCTTACATGGCGATGTCGGTTGGGTTGAATATCTTCTATTGCCGCTAAACGATGGACTCGTCTCAGATAAATCCGTCACCATTCCACAAACTCCTCATCTTTTCTGGTAATTTCTACAACTTTTGATATATATATATACTCCCTCTATTTCTATTTTTTTTTTTTGCTTACTTTTTACTATATTGCCGTTGGCAAATCTGTCACCGACTATACTGAATATCGGTGATCTTTTCAACTATACAAGCAAGTAAGATTTGATTTGATTAACTTGTTGTTTTAAAGTCATATAATTACACGTGTGATTTAAATTTTTATTATATGAAAAAGTTGATATTTATTTTTTTAAGGTATAATTTTTTATACTTTGATCATCAGTAGTCGTTATCAAGTAAACCATTATAATTATATTAAGAAAAAGAGGCAATTTCATTGGCTTTGTTTTGTATTTATATAGTTTTTTTTTCTTCTTAATTTCAGAAGGATCAATAATATTTTCGATTATTTTTTGACGTTCTTGTGTTTATATTCTGTAGGTATGATCTGAATAAATACGTGACATCCGTTAGAAATATAGCATGTGTTGTACTAGAAAAGATAGCAGATGGTTTGAATATTGAGCCAAAAAATGTGCTGAGTAGGATGCTAAAGAATGAAAAGAGTGACTCTTGTTTTAGGATAAACCATTATCCACCATGCACAGAAATTGAAGCATATTTGAAAGGTGGTAGAAATTTTATTGGTTTTGGTGAGCATACAGATCCACAAGTAATATCAATTATAAGGTCAAATAATACAACTGGACTCCAAATATCACTTAAAGATGGTACATGGGTCTCAGTTCCACCTGATGAGCACTCATTTTTCATCATTGTTGGAGATTCTCTGCAGGTAATAATTACTACTAGCTAGTACCAACATTTTTCATGTGATTCTTTTTTTGGAATTTTGTATACATGAAAAGTTTCCACTTCTCTATGACTCTAAATTTTTTTAAAATTTTAGAATTCTACTTTCATAGTTTTCAAAAATTTAAATATCAACAGAAAGGCGTTTTTTACCTTCTTTTTTTTTTCAACAAAAAGTATAAAACAACTTCAGTTTGTTTTCATTGTTAAACAATTTTTTTTTTACTTTTGAAAATAACAAGTGTGTAGGCGTAACAGCCATGTTTTATTGCAAAAATTTGAAAAACAAACTGTTTTTGTTTCTCCAATTTTCAAATTTCATGATAAAAGATGATCAAACCGTCTACTTTTAATTTGTCCATACTAAAAATATCATTTTTCAGATTTTCGTACTTATCTCCAATTTTTCAAAAACTATTGATTGTACAAATAGGATTAATCTATAGGCATATAACTTAAATGGTACATAACAAAAGAGGTTATTTTTCACAAATTGGCATTTCGTGGTTGATTAATTTTAATTTGTTTGTGCATGTTTTCATGGCAGGTACTGACTAATGGAAGGTTTAAGAGTGTAAAACATAGAGTCTTGGCAAACAGTGTAAAGTCAAGATTGTCAATGATTTATTTTGGTGGGCCTCCTTTGAATGAAAAAATACTGCCTTTATCATCTTTAATGGAAGAAGGAGAAGAAAGTTTGTACATGGAATTTACATGGCAAGAATACAAGAAATCTACCTACATGACAAAGTTGAGTGCTGATAGGCTAGGACTCTATAAAAAGAATATTAAAGTACCATATGATAAAAAATTGCCAATTTTAGAAAAAATCATACTGTAGAATTTTATCATCCAATAGACAAGTTTGGAAAGATTTTTGGTTTTGGTTGGAAGTCCAAGATTGTAAAAACCAAGATTTTTCTTGTTTTGTTTTGTTTCATCGTTTTGTGTTTTTAATTTAAATAACTATGGTTGTACAATAAAATGCCATGTAATTGTCATCGTGTCACTTCTTTGTATACTTTAGCAGAACCTTGTGACATTTTTTTGATTTTTTTCCTATTTGGGTGGATAATGTAGTTCTTTTTTTTTTTATATTTGTTTTACCATTTCAAAATAAAATAAGGTTCTTTCTTCAAGTCTCAATTTTGATGAATTAACTTTTTTATTTGCGCATATCAATTTTCTTTGTTTGCGCAAATTATATATAATCTAAGGACCATCTTGTGAGTTTCATTTTGTATTCTTTCGCTTAGTTTATATTTTGTTTGAATATCTACAATTTGATGTCGATTTTAATTTAAATGGTAATTTTAATTTTAAAATAATTATAAATATATATTTATCGATTCAACTTCATATTTTGAATATGTAGAAAAATAGTTGGTACACATCCGATTGAAAACTGAAAATAATAGATAATTCTCATACATAAATTACACGAATTCACTAAAATGATCATTAATGGAGTAATAATGATCATATCTCACGAAGCTTTCTCAATTACTTTGCTCATTTTGGAGAAATCTATTTTCCTGATTACATGATTTTTCTTAAAAAATTTAATCAATCCAGAAAAATTTAAAAATTATTTAAAAAAAAAATATTTTCATTGATACCAAACACATCCTCATCATACCTGGATGTCGTTAAGCGGTTGTCCCTTGTCTAGTTATCTATATAGTATAGTTTCCTATAAACTCAATATTATAACTTATTATAATGTAACAATGATATACTAATCTTCCATTGGATAATTAAAGGTCTCAAATTTTATTTATTTTTACCCAAAGGTCTCCTACTAGATAAAATTGATGTTTTCTTGTTACATTCAAATTTGTTCATAGATAAAATTGGAAATATTAAAAATAAACAAAAAAAAAATTATAAAAAAAAAGAAGAGAAAATCATTAAAACTCATTGACATTATGCTGTAAAAGCATAAAATTTAAATATCCATTTTTATTATTTCTTTTCTAAATTATCCTCTTACGTATGAGTTATAAGACTCTACTTAAACTATTTACAATTCATTAAAATTGCAGAATATGCAATGCTCCTAGTAAAATTAAACCTCCTTATTTTTGTGTTCATGAAATAAAATATACATGAAGGGAGAGAGAACACTAATCTAGCTCAACCAAATTAGTTTCCGGTATAGCTCTAAATTCAAAGTACTAAGCCAAAATCAAAACGGTGAAGAGTGTCGTTGATATTCAACTACATTTAATAACCCGAGGGGACATTTTAATTTTGAGTACAAAGTAAATTCTATATCATTTTACCCAATTCTATAATTGTGTCCTAACGTCAGATGAGTATTAAGTCCTGCGGTTTGGGATGAATTTAGGGTGTAACATTTGATTTGAAAAGTTGGAAAGTATGATTGGGAAAGGCTAATGTTAAAAGTATGTTTTATAGTGAACCAATTCGAGGTTGTTGACTGTCAGCTAATTACATTTGTCATCAGTCCATCACTTCAAACCGCGGTTATTGATCGACACGCGGTTCGTCGTGTTTCATGAATCTGAGTGTTTTAAATTACTATTTTGTAGAATGCCTCAGGGCAAGTTGGTTAGCTTCTAGTCTTGGGCCTGGGGAAGGTTCTATAGTGTACGAAAGGTGTATCAGAATATCCAAAGCTCGCAGCAAGAAGTGGGGATGGTCCAGGACTTAGGGATAGATAAGAGCCCTAGGAGGGTTTTGTTACAATTAGTTGGAGTGAATCAAGGGACAGTTTGGACCTTTTTAAGCCTTAATTGTAGTTTAATGAGAACGCATAAGGGGCGGGGTAAGGACCAATTCATGTTTTCGATGGGTTTAATGGTTCATAGCTCGATTTAAGTTTGATACAGATTTGCTGTGTAGTCCACACGGTCCTAGACCCTAGATGAACCAAGGGCGTCGTGAGTCCCTCAGAGGGTCCCCCCGCTGACAAGCCATCTTGCTTAGCTTCATCACAACAATGACAGTTAATTACGGAAAAGTTTAAACTTGTTACTTGCTAGAGGTACGTAACTTCATATAAGTTAAATTGGCATAAGAGTGATCTACAACAACTCAAAATAAACACCATCTATGCACCATTGAACATTGACATGAAGAATTTCATAATTCAATAATAGTTGCCAAACTAGCCTTATACGAAACTTTGACCAAAATTTTTTTTGAAAGAAAACCAAGACATATCCACTAACTATTTCGAATTCTACTAAACTAGAGAATAAATTAGGCATCCGCGAACTTTCAAGAGACCTACCAAGTCCTGGAGGTACTAGTCCAAACACACCTTCATCTAAGCTTCAATCTTCTTCAAGGACTGCACCTATGAAATATAAATTGTATACAACACCTTGTACTTAAGTATGGATGTATGCACATAGAACACATACGGACTCACATGTGAGGAAACTCTTCCTATAGCACTATTCCATTTTTGGAAAAGTAAAGTCACTTACTTTCCAAATTCGTTATTTATGAATCCATTCTATAATATGCACAATTTTTTCATGCATTTAAAGCACACATACATATTCTATATGAAACACAAGACCTTGGAATCATGAACATATGTTGACAACTCGATGCAACATTTAATAATTTTGGGCTCCCCCTTAGCCGAGTGAGCTCCTCGTACCCCACATTCTATTATTTTTCAGTCTTTTCTTCTTTATTGGGGGGGGTTGTGAGTTCAGATGAAGCCTCCTTTGATCCTATGTTTTACTTACAGTGCAATGTGTTCCTGTTATCCCAATTTCTACATGAATCAAGTACTTCCAAAAAGACTAAGAGATGATGTGGCTACCCTACTCCACAGTTCTTCTTTCCATTCTTGTTAAATTGGGCATGAAGTCTTAACCAATCTTTTGGATATGCGGCCATTATGTGATCATTTGCTAATCTAAGAAGCGTTGGCATATATTTCATACTCCATTGATGAGTCATTTGTTTTGCGTCCCTTTTTTGGCATAAATGCCAATAACTGTTAAATTTCATTCTTCTCAACACTGATGATTTTGATATCTTAGGCGTTTACTTACTTTCGTCTCTATTGAAACTTACATTTCTTCTTTGATCTCATGTTCACATTTGAACAGGCTAGGCTGACTTAGATATTCTTTAAGGACTCCATTGGAATCTTTCTGTGCAATGACTACAAATGACTCTATCATTACTTAGTGCTAACCTCACCCTTTGGTCATCCTATCACCGAAACACCCGTCCATCTTCCTATTATTTCTTTCTTTCTTAACTTACTTTCTTAGATATTTTTTTAACATTAACCGCATAGATTCATTTGAGCTATACTGAAATTCAGTGTCTTTCTACACCAAAAGGTGGTTCACCGTCCAAAGTGGAACCGAATACTTCCTACTTTGTTAGTGATCCACTAGCTAGTACCTATCTAACTACATAGTTCAAGACTAGGAGAATTGGGAGACCCTTATCCACCTTGGTGTAGTCCTCATCTCAGGAGGCTTACCTGTGCTTGCACAGCCATTACTATGTATCGGTGCTTTTGCTCAAGTTTATTATACGTTACAACTTTAGAGTTGACTCATACATTTATGCCAGCTTGCTCTAAGTAATGAGGTATGCGTTAGCTTTACATTGACGACTTGTCATGCCCTTTTATACTTGATTAATGTGAAATTCTGTTATCATTATGGTGTGAATGAGACTTATCTCACGATTTTTAACAACCCTTATGTGAGTATCTGTAACATTATATGTTGAGGTGCGAAGTGAAACTGTCTCCCTTCTTTTAAAACACCCATTCTAGGTCAAATTTCATAACTCTAGCTTTTAGTTCTTTCTATTACTCACCTTAATCTTGTTTCATGTTATTGTAGGCTTGTAAGCATTCTTTATAAAGTTTATAATTTTTTTATTCCTGTGCTACTATGTTGCAGTTACATTTAGATGGTAGTTGGAACTTGTTCCCAATCATTGTCAATCACAAAACACACACATACCGTAGGTATGAATTCATTGAGTTACAACTTGTCAGTCAATCTTTAAACATGTATTTGGCCTTACAATAACACATGTTTTACATTGGTCATATACGATTAGTACGGACTTATTCATTGCCAACTCTATATCATGTTTTTGGAAATAATATTCTATAATTTAAATTGGCATTAACCAACTTTCAATACCCACTTGTCATGATATTTCACTAGCCAGTCAATTAGAATTCAGGTTATACTATAACAAAATTAATCCCATCATTTTTAAGCAAGCACTTTTAACATTTGATCTAACTCATAGAAACAATTTATGCTTAGTTTGCCCAAGCTAGAAACTGAATTGGCATGGAGATTTCATTAACTATATTTGATTCTTATTCTTATTTCTCTTGGAAACATTCCTTCCAAACACTTACAAACATATCTACTGTAAAACACAAACAGTAATCGAAACCTTCATTCCTTTCAACAGTGAATTGAATTTTTCATAAATGACTTATAAAAATTTCATCTTCTCGAACACAATTAGGCATTAATCATACGAATCTAACCTATAGGTCTCATTCGACATTATCAAATCACAGAAACCTACACATAATGATGAGTTAGCACCACATACCAACAACATGCTCGAGATTTGCATTATATGTACTACTAGAATTGGAAAAAGGGAGAACTAGGGAGATGAACATTCGACAATTTCATCGGGAAATCCTAGTTTCAGTTTTCTTGAATTTCAAACGTTTCAAAAGCCTCCTAGGGAAAGGAATCCAAGATAAAAAGAACCCATACTTTACTGTAGAATTGAATCTACGAATATCACACTGTACTTTGCACGAAAATCTTGAAGAATTTCCTTGAAATCATCTAAGGAGAACCGAGAGTATTTTTCTCACATTTCTTCACTGGTTTTCAGTCGAAGTTCCTTACCTAGTTAAACGTAAGTCTAAGTCTTAGGAACTGAATATTGACTAATTCAACTTAGGCTAATTAACTTAATTTAATAAATCAATCAGCTAATTACCAAAACACCCCTCCTAAAGTGAATAAAAGTAAGAGAGCATTTGACTTAGCCAAATTCTGAAAATCTTCTAAGGGTTCGGGTTTGACCATGATTTTTAATTAATTAATTAAGTTTCTAATTTAATTAATTAAGTAACCTAGGGTAATTACTAAAGTACCCCTAAGTCATTAGGACCATAACCAACCCCTTTGTCCATCTTAGGTTAGGTACTAGGATGTTTCTTTAGTTAGCTACTCTACTAGTGTCACCCAGTTAGGTCTTAGGTTTTCGTGCACACTAGTTAGTTTATTTAAGTTAGTCCTAGGTTATATATATAGTTAGGTAATTTAGTTAGATCCTACGGTTGGTTAGGAAGCTAGGCCCCACGTGGCTTGACCCGATGCGCACCTGCCCCTTAACCGCCCTAACTGAATTTGGTTAGGCTTGGTCGAACGTCTCTTAGCCTATAGCACATGTGCTTGCACATGTGTTGCTGCGCACTTCTTGTCCCAAGGATCCTCACTATGTCCTTGTGCGTTGATCAATCTACATGATCAATTTAAATGATCATGTGCTATGGTACCTAGGTTTGATACTTGGATGTGTCGCACCTAATGTGTGTAAGCTAGGAAATCAAATATTTTATCTTATGGTCTTCATTGCAGGTACATTTCCTAAACAAACTTGGATTGGAGCATTTGAACATAAAGTATATCTTAAGTTACTTGTTAACACATAAATTGGCTAACACCCTTAAGCCAATATTCTCTAACATGCCTAATATTACTTAATATTGCGCATTGGGATGACTATGTACCCCAATACATATTCTTAAAACCTAAGAAAATCTTCACTAGACAAGTACATTTTCTGGAATGTTACATTATTCCTCCCCTTAGGAACATTCGTCCCCGAATGACACTGCACATCATTTTGAATCAAAGAGGGTATTTTCGAAAAACACATCAATATACTTGAACCTTTACTCTTTGTGAATATCTGATTCACAACTTACTCTATATGATGCATATTACTCAAAACTTATCTGGAGCTTCATATCTGAGATAGAGGAACTTTTTTCTCAATCTCACTTTAACTCAATGCACATCACAGCTCATGGGACACAAAAATCATGTCAACGCTATTACAAAACAGCAACATGAATGCAAGCATGAACTCTTATTAACTCATATAGTGCAAGTATAAAACACACAATTATGGACTTAAAACACCAAAAACGACTAATGCATTAAAATTTAGAGTTTCATAAACAAAATTAGACTTAGGAAGCGTATATATAACCTCAAGAACTAAACAAGTGAGGGTAATGGGATCTCATGTCGTCCTCGGCCTCCCATGTTGCTCCCTCAACAAGGTGGTTCCTCTATAACACCTTTACGGTGGCAACCTCCTTGTTCCTCAGCTGCTTCACTTGGCGATCTAAAATTTCAACTGGAACCTCTTCATAAGAAAGGTTCTCATTGACTCCTAACCCCTCAACAGGCAGTATGGATGCTGGATCACCTATACACTTTGTAAGCATCGAAACATGAAACACTGGATTAACAGAAGCCAAGTCCTTTGGAAACTTCAGTTCATAGGAAACATTCCCTACTCACTGTAAGACCTCATAAGGACATATATACCTTGGACTCAACTTCCCTTTCTTACCAAACCTCATCATCCCTTTCATGGGTGATATCTTCAGGTAGATTTGATCACCTACCTCGAATTCAAGAGCCCTCTTCCTGTTATCAGCGTAGGATTTTTGACGACTGTAAGCAATATCCAATCTATCCCTGATCATTCTCACCTTTTCCATAATCTCATGTATGATCTTAGGGCCAAGGATGGAAGACTCTCCTACCTCAAACCACCCAACTAAGGACTTACATCTCCTGCCATACAGTGCTTCAAAAGGTGCCATCCTAATACTGGAATGGTAGCTATTATTATAAGAATACTCAATCAATGGAAAGTGATTATCCCAACTCCCCTTGAATTCAATAACACATTCTCTCAACATGTCTTCAAGGGTCTAAATGATATGCTCTGCTTGTCCATCCTTCTAAGGATGAAAAGCAGTTTTGAGCTTCACTTGTGCACCCAAGGTCTTTTGAAAAGATCTCCAAAAGTGAGAAGTGAATTGGGCTCCCCTATCCGAAATGATAGATAAAGGGATCCCATGCCACATCACTATCTCATTAATATACAACTTGCCATAATCTTCGACCCTGTAAGTAGACTTCACATGAATGAAGTGAGCAGACTTAGTCATTCTGTCAACAATGGCCCAAATAGAATCATGCAATTTCCTGGTCCTGGGCAGACTAACCACAAAGTCCATATTAATAGCCTCCCATTTCCATGTTGGGATCTTAATCGACTGGTAAGACCTCCTGGCTTAAGGTGTTTGGCCTTAAGCTGTTGGCAATTGGGGCACTCCTCCATAAAGTTAGAAATATCTCGCTTCATACCTTCCCACCAATAGATCTCCTTGAGATCATGATACATCTTTATGGAACCTGGATGAATGGAATACCTGGAGCCATGAGCCTCTACAATAATATTAGGTCTCAAATTATCAATATTGGGCACACACAATCTTCCCTGGTATCTAAGCACACCATCCCCCTCAATGTAGAATGATTCATTCAGCTTACTCAATATTGAGTCTGTCAACTCCATGAGTACTGGGTCGAGATGCTGTTTAGCTTTAACATCTACAAAAAATGAGGATTTAGAACTGGAATGAACTGAAACACCCCCACTTGGTGTATCTACCAGCCGTACACCTAACCTAGACAATTGGTGTACCTCTTTAACCAGCTCCTTCTTCTCATCATCAATATAAGACACACTGCCCATGCTCAATCGTCTCAAAGCATTGGCCACTACATTGTCCTTACCTGGGTGATAGTGGACACTCATGTCATAATCCTTGAGCAGCTCTAGCCATCTTTTCTGACGAATATTCAATTCTCTATGTGTTAAAACATAGTGAAGACTTCAGAGGTCACTAAATACATCTATATATACACCATATAAGTAATGTCTCCAAAGTTTTAACGCAAATACCACAACAACTAACTCAAGATCATGGGTAGGGCAATGCTTCTTGTGGATTTTCAACTATCTTGATGCATATGCAATCACCTTGCTATCCTGCATAAGAACACATCCCATACCTACGCGGGAAGCATCATAGTACACCAGATACCCATCACCACTCCTCGGCAATGTGAGGACTAGGGCTGTAGTGAATCGGTCTTTGTGTTCTTGGAAGCTCTTTTACAAGTTCCAAACCACTCAAACTTCGCCTTCTTCTTTTTAATGCTGTCAATGGAGCAGCAATAGCGGAAAAGCCCTCAATAAACCTGTGATAGTAATTAGCCAAACCCAAGAAACTCCGGTTGTCTGTAGGAGTGAGAGGTCTCAGCCAGTTCTTTACTGACTCAATCTTTTTCGGATCAACCTCTACACCCTGGACAGACACCACATGACGGTCACAGATCTCAGCCAAAACTCATATTTGCTGAATTTTTCATACAACTGATGTTCCCTAAGTACTTGCAATGTCATTCTCAAATGTTATTCATGCTCTTCTTTTGTCTTAGAGTATATCAGGATGTCATATATAAATACTATGACAAAATAATCAAGGTATTCACGGAAGACCCTATTCATAAGGTCCATAAATGAGGCTGGTGCGTTAGTGAGACCAAATGACATGACAAGAAACTCGTAATGACCATACCTAGTATGGAAGACAGTCTTAGGAATGTCTTCTTGTCTCACTCTAAGATGGTGATACCGTGAACAAAGATCTATTTTAGAGAAGAAACTTGAACCTTGGAGCTGATCAACTCTTTGAGTTCAGTTGAAGACTTTCTATAGGGAGGAATGTAAATTGGTTTGGTGTTGGGATATAAGTCAATACCAAAGTCAATTTCGCATTTAAGAGGGATCCCTGGTAAATCCTCTGGAAAGACATCTTGAAAATCATTCACTATGGACACAGAGTCTATGGAAGGAACTTCATGTTCTCAGTCATTAACGTTAACTAAGTGGTATAAATACATGTTAGATAACATCTTATTGGCTTTAAGATGGGAAACTATTTGGCCTGTTGGATTTGAACTACGCCCTTCCCATTCCAGCTCTAACTATTAGGAAACTGAATCCTTACTACCCTATTTCGACAGTCTATGGTAGCAGAGCATTTATGGAGCCAATCCATATCCAAAACTATATCAAAGTCAAGAATGGTTTATTATATTAGGTTAGCATAGGTAAATCTATCAAGAATAATTATGGGCAATCTCTATATACTCTTTCAGCTCTAATGTTGTCTCCTATGGGAGTACTAACTAGAAAAGGTTCATGCAAGATCTCAGGAAGCAAGTCAAATTTATTAGCTACTAAAATAGTAACAAAATACAAGGTGGATCATGGATCTGACAATGCATACACACGAAAATAGAAGACATGCAAGTTACTAGTGACCACATCACCTGACTTCTCCTGCTCCTCTCTACCTTTCAAAGCATAAAACATGTTCTGCTTGGGAGGCTCGGCTGTAGCAGTAGGATTAGGACGAGGGTGAGTATCTGCCTTGGCCTGATTCTTCACATGTGGGCAATCCCTGATCATATGTCCACTCTTGCCTCACCCATAGCAGGCATAAGAACCTACCATGCACTCACCTCCATGCAAACAGCCACACTTACCACACGACTTTCCGTCACACTGGCATTTCTATCATTGCCCTTCATGGGGCCAGATATGTCCCCTTTGGCATTAGTGTTTCTGGAAGGAGTAGGATTACCTGAGTTCTGGTGCCCCTTCTTGAACTTGGTCTTGTCCTGGACCCCAAAAGAACTCCTATCAATACTACAACCAGTCTGATCCGAGGGCCTAGGATTCTTGCCTTCTCGACCTCTCTTCCTCCAAATACTCTCCTCCACCTGCCGTGCATGTACCATCAACCTATCAAGGTCCATGTTATCATGCAACATGGATTCCTAACATTTCTCCTCCAGATCCTCCGATACACCAGTCACAAACCTGCTGATCTCATCCCTACTACTGGACACCACGGAAGAAGCATATTTGGAAAATTTAACAAATTTGAAGGAGTATTCCTTGACTGACATACCTCCCTTACGTAGGTTGATGAACTCCTCAACCTTAGCCTCTCTCTTCTCTCTAGGAAAGAATTTCTCCAGGAATGCATTCTTGAGAATGTCCCAAGTGATGGGAACTTATCCTGGTGCTCGTCCATCTACCCACATCTTGTACTATACATGAGCCACATCCTTGAGCTGGTATGCAGCCTACTCAGCCTTCTTTTCTTCATTAACACCCATAAAACGGAGAAATTTGTGAACCTTGTCCACAAACTCTTGGGGATCCTCATTGGTTCTGGACTCGAAGTAGATTGGAGGATTCATCTTGGTGAAATCTCTCAGTCTGCTAGCCATGATTCTAGCATGTGGGTTCTCCCTGGGAGCACTCACTCTAGTAGCCTAGGTTGTGATAGTCTGTGCCTGATCAGTGATGGCTTAGGCCATCTGAACCAGTGCTTCTCTCACTTCTCCATCCGTCAACGCAGCTGGGTTGACAGACGCTTCCACTCCAACAACTTGGGCTTGAGGAGGATCTTGGTTTTCCTCAGCAGCTGCTTCTCCAACTCTCCTGCCTACATTTCATCATGTGTTCATTTTTCTACACGCACATACAAGAAGGAATTTAGATGCTAGAATGAAACAAAATGTAAAAGCTCTACACAACACGATAAAGAGTAGCAGAAGGGAAGATTCTTAACATCACTATGTCTCTAAGTCATGGTTGTGGTGCACTTCACAACCATAAGCTAGAAGCTACGCAACGTGGTTGTTTTGAGCCTTAGTTCCTAGGTAAGTTAACCTCATCTATGATAACAAGTTTGTCACACCTGTGTCCCAGACCCTAGATGAGACCGGCGTCGTTAACCTCTCAGAGATCTCAAACAAGCCTTTTCTTAGCTTTCATCACAATTATACAATTAAATGTAGCAGAAAATTTAAAACTTTTTAACTTTGGAGAAGTGTATTTATACTTCATATAATTTTTACATAAGAGTGACATACAAATAGCTCAAAATAAACAACCATTGCTAAACAGATTGAACAATTGAAATGAAGAATTCATAATATCATTAATAGTTGCCAAACCATACTTAATACGAAAGCTTGAAAAAATGTTTGAAAGGAAACGCTAGGGACAATATCCACTAACTATGTCTAATCTACTAAAGCTAGAGAATAAAGTGTTGGCATCCTCGAACTCAAGAGTACCTACCAAAGACTGGAGGTACTAGTCCAAACAGCTTCAACTAATCCTTAATCTTCTTCAAGGAACTGCACCTATAAAAATAGTAATTGTATATAGGTTAGTACACACTTATACTAAGTATGGGTGTATGCACATAAACACATAACGACTATGCATTATCAAGGAAATCCCTTCCTATAGCAACATGCCATTTTTTGAAAGTGAAGTCACTTTACTTCTTAATTCGTTATTTATGAATCATGCTATGAATATAACATATTTTGATGCATTTAAAGCATACAACTTATTTTATAAATGAACATAAGACCTTGGAATCATGAACATAATTTTAGAACAACTCGAGCAAAATTTAATAATTTTGCTTCCCTTAGGCCGAGAGCTCCTCTACCAAGATTTAGTTTATTTTTCAGTCTTTTCTTGTTTTTGTTGTGTAGTTCAATGATCTCATTTACAAGTGAAATGATTCATTGTAGTCCCTTTTCTATAATTAATCAAGTAAGTAATCCAAAAGACTAAGGAGATAATTCGGCCACACTATTCACAAGTTATTTTTTCCATTCTTTTTAAATTTGGCATGAAGTCTTTATAAGCCAATCTTTTTGGATCTGCCCATTATTTGATCATTTGCATAATATGAAGATGCTGAGGCATATATTCATACTCCAATTGATGAGTCATTATGTTTTGCTCCCCTTTAATTGCATAAGCCATAACTTGTTAAAACTATCATTCTTTCAAACACTAATGATTTGACATACTTATGTTTTGGAGGGGCTTCTTATTCTCTTTGAACTTACAATTTCTTCTTCTTTGGATCTCCCGGTTCACTTTGAACATGCTATGTTGACTTATTAGGATCTTCTTTTAAGAGTTTTCCATTGGGATTTTTTGTGCAATTAACTAAAATTGACTTGTCCTAATTAATTAGTTCTAACCTCACCTTTGGTAACCTAAGTCCGAACACCTCTCCTCTTCCTAGTTCTTTCCTTTCTTTATTTCTTACTTTTTTGAGAAATAATTACATTAACAGACATAGGATCATGTGATAACATGAAATCCAGCGTCTTCCCCACACTGAAAAGAGGTGGTTCAACACGGCCAAAAGGAAATTCGAGATAATTCCTAGCTTCTAGGTGGATCTATTACTATAACCTCATGCTGGCGACATATTTTCAAAAACTTTAAGGGGAAGAATTGGAAAGACCCTTATAAACCTTGGTGGTAGTCCTCAATCTCATTATGCTTACATGTGCTTGCACAAGCTCATTACTATTCTATCGAGGCTTACTCAATTTATTATACTTTACAACGTTTAGAGGTGAACTCATAGATTATGTAAGATTGCTTCTAGTATGAGTATGCTTAGCTCAATGGTGACTTTTTTATATCCTTCTATACCTTGATGAATGTGAAATTACTTTATCATTATGGTTGAATGAGGAAAAAAACTTGCCTCACGATTTCCCTATAACACCCCCCTTAATGTGATTGAAATCTTTAACATAATTGTTTAGGTGTAAGTGAGAGTTTTTCATTCATTTAATATACCCCATTCTAGCATTGCATACTCATAGCTTTTAGTTCTTTCATTACTACTCACCTTATCTGTTCAATGTTATTTTGTATTCTTGTATCTTGGACCCATTAATTTAGAACGTTATAAATAAGGACTTATTCAACGTGCTAACTATGTGTCACAATTCATTTAGATAGGGTATGTTGTGACTTGTCCCAATAATTGACTACCCTTGGTTATTGAGTTTATTGAGTTACAACAACTTTAATTCATCTTACATGTATTTGGGCTTACAAGAAAAATCATAATTTTCATTGGCCAGATCAGATTCGTATGACTTAGTCAGTACCAAACTCCTTTAGTCAGCATTTTTGAAATAATATTACTTTAAGGCCAATTTATTGCATAAACAAACTTTCATTAAACCTTGTCCTGATATTATCACTAGCCTAATGTCAATTAACTTTCAGTATAATACTAATAATACTCTCATTAATTTTAACCAGACATCTTCTAACATTTGATTAGCTCATAGGAACAATTCATTGCTTTATTTGGCCACGCTATAAGTTGTTTGGCATTGAGGATTCATTAACTGCTTTGATCTCTTTCTCTATTTCTTCCTTGGAATATTGCATTCCAAACACTTACAACATCTAACAGTCAAAATACAAACAATAATCGAACCATTCTTCCTTTCACATTAACCCTAACTGAATTTTCATAAATAACTTAATAACAATTTCATTTTTCGAACCCACAATTGGTATATTAATCAATACAGATTCCTACCTATATGGCTCATTCGACATTATCAAAATCACGAAACGACACATAAGATTAGTTAGAACCACATAACCAAAACATGCTCGAGATTTTATTATACATACTACTAGAATAAGATATAGGGAGAACTAGGGAGATGATTATTCGACAATTTCATTGGGAAACCCTAGTCTCGGTTTTCTTGAATTTCTAATGTTTTAAAAGCCTCTTGGAGAGAAAACCCATACCTTACTGTAGAATTGAATCTACGAAGATCACCCTGTACTTTTCATGAAAATCTTGAAGATTTTCCTTTTAATTACCTAAAGAGAATCGAGAGTATTTTTCTATTATCCTCACGTTTGTTCACTGTTTTTCAGTCGAGTGTTCCTTACCTAGTTAAACGTGATTTTAAGTCTTAGGAACTGAATATTGAATAATTCAACTTAGGCTAATTAACTTAATTAAATAAATCAATTAGCTAATTTTCAAAATTTACCTACTAAATTGACTAACAATAGGAGAGCATTTGACTTAGCCAAATTCTTAAAATTTTCTAAGGGTTCGGGTTTGACTATGAGTTTTAATTAATTAATTAAATTGCTAATTTAATTAATTAAGTGACCTAGGGTAATTAATAAAGTATGCCTAAGTCACTAGCACCATAACCAACCCGTTTGGACCATCCTAGGTTAGGTACTAGGATGTTTCTTTAGTTAGCTACTCGGCTAGTGTCACCCGATTAGGTCTTAGGATTTCAGGCACACTAGTTAGTTTATTTTAGTTATTCCTAGGTTATTTAGCTAGTTAGTATTAACTTAGATCCAGGGTGGTTAGGAAGCAGCCCCAGGTCGTCCGCTTGATCCGACATACGACGCGAGCCTCCCTGCCTAAGAACCGCCCTATGAACCAAATTCGGTTGGGCTTCGCCGTTTGTTCTCTTGGTTGGTAGCACATGTGCTGGCAGAGGTGTTGCTGCGCACTTCTTGTCCCAATGATCCTTAGTATGTCCTTGGGCAATCCTTAATCTACATGATCAATTTAAATGATCATGTGTTATGGCACCTAGGCTTTACACTTGGATGCTTCGTACCTAATGTGTGTAAGCTATGAAATCAAAAAAAATTCGCTTAAGGTCTTCATTGCAGTACCTTCCTAAACAAAGCTTGGGGATTGGAGCATTTTGAAACATCAAGCAATATCTAAGTTACTTTTAAAATAACAAACACATAGAAATTGGCTAACATCCATTAGCCAATATTCTCTAACATGCCCAATATTACTCAATAGTGGGCATTGGGATGCCTATATACCCCAATACATATTCTTTAAACCTAATAGACTCTTCACTAGACAAGTACATTTTCTGGAATGTTACATTGTAAGTATGCGATTCTAAACGATTCTTGAGGGTCCTTTTGATGGAATTTGAATAGTTTGTGGTTTTTTTGTGAAGAAAAACATTATATTGATCTCCACACCAACATATACATTGTAGCGAAAGGAAAATCTTAAAAATTATGCCGTCTAGTATGCTCAATACATCAAAATTACTTCTATATAGTAGCTATTTAGTCGTCTATTTAAGTATGTTATCTATCCACTCTTCCCTTTGATTCAGTTTCCTACACAAGAAGGTGTCCTTGCAAAACCTACATTACTATTTTGTGGTCGCACTAGTTTGAGTTCCCATACAACAATGATACACGTCTTCCAAATCTTGTAGATTAGTGCAACTAAGATCCCCATCAATAGAGTTATACATCCTTTTCCTTTTGTGCTTATATAAAGTCTTCTGTATATACCCTTCAGCTCCAATCTATGAATTCTGCGACCGAGTCATTGAAGGATATCTCACAAGCATGTCATTGATTATATGCATTCAAAGAACAAGTGCTCCATTGTTTCTCGCTCAACGCCACATATTAGGAATTTTGATCTTGGATAAGTCCTAGTTTCCAAATCCTATCTTTTGTGAGTAGTCTTTAATGTAAGAATAACCAGGTAATGAAGCTATCACACCTCGAGCTACATCCAGGGCGGGATTGGTACTCTAAAACCATTCCTAGCCTCGAGCGGACCCTTGGCCTAACTTACTCAACAGAAGACTTAAACACAAGTCATATATATCATGAAGTAACTAAAAAGGTAATAACTTAGCCAAAACAAAAACTTAAGTCTTATCCGTATACAACTAAAATGAATAAGCAAAAACAGTAGTGTTATCTATCTATGAAGCCTCTAAAACAAAGAGAGATGTTGGGACAGGATCCTAATCATCCTAACAACTCAAAACTAGAAAATGAAAGATAAAAGATGTCTTCCGGAATGTAAGAAGGCTCACCAACAGAATCTGAGCTACTCATTGGATCAACGGCACACCGAATGCCCATCCTAGTTACCTGCGTCTGCATCACAGGATGATGCACGCCAACTAACATTAGTATATTGAATGTACAAGTATGCGAGTTGGAATGCTAAACACCACTTAATTTTGAAAAGGATATGAAGGAAACACTTACCTTAACTCTTCTCAACTAATGTATAATTTAATTCAATATAAAGCAATACGACACATGCACTATATATGTATATATATATATATATATATATAATACATATATTGTAGAAGACATCATTATAAATTTTAGGAAATATTTTGGTGGGAAGGAATTTGAAGAAGTAAATAGAGGAGTTTGTTGCTAATTTCCACATTTTTTTTTTCCAACATTACAAAGCCGAACATCAAAGCCCCGGGTGCTTAACTACAAGAAATTCAAATGTCCTCTACTTGAAGTGGTGAATACAATCAATATAGATTTTGTAGTGGGTTTTCGTCGAACTTAAAATCAATATAACTCTATATGGGTGGTTGTAGATAGGTTGACCAACTCCCCTCATTTTATTCCCATGAAGTCTACTTATTCGATGAAAGATTATGCTAAGATCTTCATAGATGAGGTTGTGTGTCGCCATGGTATTCCGTTATCCATCATATCGGATCGGGGTGCACAATTCACATCTAGGTTTTGGAGGTCATTCTAAGAAGGTTTGGGTACTAATAACTTGAGATATGCTTAGGGCCTGTATTATTGATTTCAAGGGGAATTGGGATAACAATTTGCCTTTGGTGGAGTTTGCTTATATTAATAACTTTCATTCATCCATCTCCATGGCTCCCTATGAAGCCTTGTATGGTAGGAGGTGTAGGTATCTTATTGGATGGTTTGAAGTAGGTGAGCCTTCGCTTCTTGGTCTTGATTTTATTTATAAGACTTTGGAGAAAGTTCATATCATAAGGAACCGATTGCAAATAGCCTATAGTCGGCAATAGTATTATGCCGATCCTAGAAGAAGGGATTTGGATATTGAACAAAGTGATAAGGTGTATTTGAAAATTTCACCTATGAAAGGGGTGGTTAGATTTAGCAAGAAAGGGAAGTTGAGTCCTCGTTATGTGGTTCCCTATGAAATCTTGCAAAGGTTTGGTAAGGTTACCTATGAATTGAAACTCCCTAGTGAATTGGTTTTGGTTCATTTGATTTTCCATGTTTCTATGTTTAAGAAGTGTATCGGTGATTCCGAGTCTATTCTTCATATTGAGGATCTTGGTGTCAAGGATAATCTCTCTTATGAGGAAGTCTCGATTCAAATCCTTGATAGACAAGTTAAGAGCTTGAGGAACAAAGAGGTAGTTTCCGTAAAAGTGTTATCGAAAAATCACCTAGTTGAGGGTGCAACAAGGGAGGCCGAGGCCGACATGAAATCCCGTTACCTTCATTGATTTGCTAACTAAGGTTAGTAGTTCTTACTAATAATGAATATAATGACTAAAACTGAAATTGTTTTGATTTTTAGTGAAGTGTCGCAAAATGTGCATTTTTTATTTTTGCTTTACAGTGACTTAAAATGAAGTTGTGCACTTGAGCATGAAATTTTTCTTGTTGGTTTGTTTGAATTATGTGGTGCATTATGATTGGTGAGTCTTTATGAAATGATATGTAGCATGTTGTTGAGCTGAAATTTGGCATAACTGACTCATGTAAATCATATTGAGATCATGTTGTTGTGAGAAGGAAATTCCTCATAATGTGATAATTGAGTCTTATGTGTGGATATTGAAAATTTTGAATTTTCTCATGAATTTAGATATGCTTGATATTGTTATGTAATGTTGTTGGTTGGGCTGCTAGTGTTGAGTTTATTCCTTCCTTCAAAAGAGTTTTAGTGTCATTTGGGGACGAATGTTCCTAAATGGGTGGGGGATAATGTAACATTTCGAAAATCGAAGACATGTCTTAAAGACTAACATAAGTGTCATGAGTTCTAGACACTATTTTAAGGGTAATTTTAATGAATATAGGTCATTTAGGAAGTTTAGAAACCAAAATGTCCAAGAACGTTCATGACGTCTGGAAATTTGTTCAAAAAGGTACTAGTATGCCTTAGCCTATTTGACTAGCTTTTAGGATTCGGAAATTTATGAAATTTTGTGGAAGGGTGTATATCATGTGTTAAAGTTGATTCATGGTCGAAAAGTCCGGGTATGACTCCCCAAGGACCAACCAAGGGCCCTTGAGGAAGACCCTTGCACGTTGGTGTCAACATTGCTTAGGCAGTGTGTAACCACGAGATACGGTCGACGATCTATGCGTGGATCAATGGGGCGTCGTTGCCTACTATCGAAAAACACTTAGAATTTTCGTTGAAGGACCCTAGTTGCATAGTCTCTGATAAGAACGACGGATGTCCAGCACGGAAGGGCATAGTGGCCGTCGACTCACAGACGTACCGTCAATGGGTCTAATTTTCCTACACGTTTTAACTTAGTTTCATTTAATTAGTGAAGGGTTTAGGTAGTTAATTAAGGGTGTAAGGGAGTCTAATTAAGTTAATTAACCACCATATAAAGACCTCAATCCCATTAGTCTAATTACAACTCTTAAAAAGAAAATTCTTTTCCTTCTCTCTTCTTTCTCTCTCTATTGGAAGACACCATTGAAGACAAGCTAATGAAACATTTTGGGAGCTGTAAGGGACGATTTCACCATAAAATCCTTAAAAAACATTAAGGTATGGGATCTAATTCACCTTTGATACTATATTCCTCAAAGGGCTCCTTCAAAGTATTTTCAAAAGTTTAGTTTTCATATGAGTTCTTCTCAATCCCGAGAATCATGTTATGCATTGATTTGTTTATGGTTTATTTTGGAAAATATGAATAGATTAACATGGACTCTCACTTAATTATGATATATCTTGAAGGTTAGGTCTAGTTGGCAGAGAAGTCCCTTAACCCTTAACCCTAGGTTTGACCTTGATATGAATTGGGTTGTATTTGATTCAATTGACTTGATTATTGGTTGAATTACTTTTAGATGATATTTTTATACTAATAATAAATGTATTAAGGTGAATTGTAGTCTTTCATACTAGTTCTTGATAAGTGATCTATGTTGTGAAGTAAGTTTTAAAATGACCTAAGTATCTTGGCCTAAGTTATGATCTAGTATTGAATTGTGATAAAGTCATTCTCCTAGCCTTATTATCATGTTGGTTGTTGAATTATTTTGATGATATGACCTAGTTGGGTTGAAGTAAGGGTTGATGGTAAGACCTTGGTAATGAATTATGAAGGAGACTTGGTAAGTCTTATGATCCCTATTCTTTACTTCAAATTATGATTTAGTGTGATTGAATCATGATGTTGTATTGGAGTATGCCTTGGATTAGGATTGGTAGGGTTGGTATTATGATTAAATTGAAATGTCTTGGTTATGGTTGTGAGGTTGAGTACGATGTTAAATGCATAGGATGTTGATGCTTACAAAGGTGCCTTGTTATGAAGTATATTAATGTGATTAACCTCACCTATTGAAATTGTAATGAAAGGACTATACTATATGTAATTCTTATTGACTCTAATGATTATGATTATTATACAAAAACTTTCTGAACCTGGCTAAGAACACCGTGACCCGTCCCTGAGCAAAGGGGGGGGGGGTCGAGTTCAGTGTCCAATACCTACATACACTAACCCGGGGGACCTGCGTCTGCAAGCATGTTCCCTCCCCTGCTGCACTCTTTTCGTCGATACCCCCCCATCGTTCGTTAAAACGGACGACCTTGTCCAGACCGTAAAAATTAGAATTTGATGACTTCCCAATGAGAAAGATTCACCCTATATTGTCTACATGTGGTTTGACATCCCAAAGAGGAATACTCATCAATGGATTCCCAACGAGAGGAGGCCCCAATTGCCAAGTCCGTATGTAGAGTGAGTATACCTACTTTTAGTTCTTGAACTATGTTTGCCCCCATAGGAAGACTAGCTAGTGATCCACCCTAGATTGCTAAGTTTAAGTTTTTTTTTACTTTGGCGTTAGATCCCCCCCCCCAAAACATCTTCCATCAGTGTAAGGTTTTTACAAACAACGATCCCACACTTGATTTTGTGGTCTACATTATTCGGTTTAGAAAAAAGTTTTCTAAACTAAAATGAAGCATTAATACAAACTAACTAAGAGCCTTGAGAGGTTGAACTTAAACCTAGTAGGGGTATGGGACCTCTACTTATGCTTGCACTAGTTACCTTTAGGGAAACTTAGAATGTTGATATTATTATGTATATGTTAATGAATGCAAAAAGATGATAATACGATACTTACATGTAAATGAGATTATAATGGTGATTGATATTTCTTATGAACATGTAATTGGTTTATTTCTTAAATGTATGATGTTATGTAATCCTCAGGTTTATGTTTATGTGAAGTTAGAATATTTAGTATGGTTTTTTCTTGTTGGGTCATATGATTGAGTAAGGTTATGGGGATTTGCTTGGTCATTGCACTTGTTGGCTTGATGAGGATTCGTGAGTTAGTAGTATTCTTTATCATGATATGATAAACTCTTATCGATGCTAATGATTTGATTGCTTGATGATAGGGTTGTATTAGATTATGAGTTTATGTATGTTTATAGGCATGGTATTTGCTTTGACTGAATGAATATGCCTTTTTGAATTGTATGTTTTCCTTTGATGATGAATAATGATTTTGAAAGAATAAAGTAGCATGTTTTGATAAAAATGTCCTTTTTAGCATGATTTGATATTATATGTTCATATGGTCTCATACTTGGTACAAGTGGCGTACTAACCCCATTTCGTCCTTTTTCCCAATATTTAAGGTTCCGGTCATTGAGGTGCTTTGGAGACGACTTGAGAAAGGCTTGGATATCTTGATCATCCAAGTAAAGTAGGTCCTCTTTCTCCAAGGGTGATGCCACTATCTAGCTTATGGAGTTTCTTAGTAGTTAAAGACTTCTATGGTACTTTCTTTCCATTTTAGTATTGAACATTGTATATCCCATGTGAGACATTCTTACTTTGATGTATGGGATTGTGCCCAAGTTCTTACACTCTTATTATATGGTTATGAGAAGAGACAACTTTTATGACTATTATGTCTATATTATATTTTTATATACTCATGTGCAAGTAGAATGCTATGTAATTTTCCTATACAAAGGGTCTATGTATACTAGATACGAATATATATATTATGTGTATGTATAGGTCTATGTAAACCTCCAATTATAAGTAACGAAAAGTTTTAAATTTTCCATGTTTTTGACTTGTGAATGCAATGATGTAAATTAAGAGGCTAGTCTTAGTCCTTATAGAGGATGACGACGCTGGTTACATCTAGGGGGTAAACCTACCACTTAGTTAGTTCATTAAAAAAAATGTAATTACAAGCTCAACTTTACTTTTATAATGTAATAACATAGTTTCGGTGGAAGATTCTCTAACCGACAACCACTTCTATGAGCCTAAGTGGTGATACAACGTCTTGCGCACGCTGCCAGAACTGTCCTATACTTTTCCATTGCACAGAAATACTTAACTTAGTGGATCCGCTATCTTAACTAAAGTGATCATCTAAAAAGTATGGCCCTTTGATATTAATGATGACTACATGGTTTATGGAGACTTCAATTAATATGAACTCGTATCCCTATATCGGTACTCAATACTACTCACAAAAATATACTTAGCTCATATGTGTTGAAAACAACTTCTTTCTTTGGTTTGATATAATACTCAACACTTAGCTTAAAATCTCTTTTTGAACCGATGTTCCATTTTTCTTGCTCAAAAATCTTTCGAGAAATCTTAGTTTCCTCTTATCTAAAATGTGAAAACATTTATAAACTCTAGGTAATCTTAGTTCCCTTATAAAATTTTTTGATAATGAACTCAACTCTTTAATCTCTTTACGTCATATTTGGAAACTTAACATCTTAAAAAACAAATTTAAAACATTCTAAAGACTCTTGAAACTTTTAAGAACTTTGCTTTGACTTTTGTTTTCTTAACTTTTGACTTGGGCTCTTACTTTTTTGAATTTTACCTTTAGCCTTTTTCCTTCCTGAATTGGATTATGGATTCAAGGTTCATGATATGATGTTTATGAATGATTTGATGATATTTATATGTACCTTAGAGTGTTAGAATCAACTAGGATACATAGGTACATCACTTAGGAACTAGTACGGAATGATGGGGGAAGAATGGAGAGAACTGCGACCATGGAGCTCAGAGACGTAGGCCGTCAACCCTCAAATTACACTTAGCTGGGTGGGACACTCTAGCTGGAGTGGTTCCCCCAAGTCCCTACGTACATAGATTGTTTTGTGGTGCTTTGAGAGTCGCGACGCCCCAACCCCTTTACCCATGCGTTCTAGACTTTCCTCTTTCGTTTTTTATCTCTAAACACTCTAAAATTCGATGGTTCTTTCACCAAAAACTTAGGATAATTAGTACTATCAACATACAATAAATTTGACCATAAATTACACTCGGAAACATGAACCAAACCATCTAGAAACTTCTAGAACACAACCATCAAGAAATCAACAAATTTTCAATAATATTCATCAAGAACTCACTTTCTTAACATTTAAAATACTTAAACTCGCTAAATTGAAACAATATTGGAGTGTGGGTGAACTAACCCATAACTATGTGATGTCACATACCTAGTAGGGATCACCCCTGCTAAATTTCACTCGCAAAACTTGAACGTCCTTGGCGAATTCTTGATTATCTCCTCTTTTCTCTCTTCTCCAAGCCTCAACATAAGTTCTGCTTTTTCTAAACTGAGTAAAGTCTTATTTACCCCATTAATACCCTAACCGAAATAGGAAATTTAATTAAGGAAAAACTAGTTTGCCCTTCCATAATTTGGCATTGGAATTTCCTTAATCTAACAACCCAACTTTCGGAAGGCATAACTCACTCATACGATACTGAAATTGCACAAACTCGGCGATGTTGGAAAGATTATTCAAAGGGATGTTTAGGATTTATGTCCGTTTAAAGTTGACCAAAACTCACTTTTAACTAAAACATTTTCCAGATTTTCTTATTCTTTCCAAAAATAAGTATTTTTCTGATTTTAAACTCTTTCCTAGTTCTTTCTAGTTGCGGGATGTTACAATATATCCCACTTGGGAACATTCGTCCTTGAATGAAGTTACTTTTACTAGACTTATGGTATCAACATCAAGTTCAAACACCTACAAGCAAATGCAACCAATAGTAACTAAAGAAAAAAGAAAATTAAGTACCTTGGGCTCTTCCTCGTCCAGAGTTGTAAAGTGAGATGTGTGAGAGCTCTGCGGGGCCTTGGGTTCTTCTTCATGTCCTTCTTCAGCTTGGTGCGCGGTTGTCGAAGCTGTGAAATTGGTTCCGGGGTGGGGGGGCGGGCAGATAGGTATCGCGGTGGTGGGGTTGACGTGTAATGCTACCGTGGTGTGGGGGTGGGGGGGTCTTTTGTTTCTCAACTTGCAAACTTGGCGATCTAGGATTTGCACCGAAATCTCCTCATAAGACAAGTTATCTTTGATCTCAATATTCTCAGTTGAAACTTTTTTACCAAACCTCATAACACCCTTCATGGCTGAAACTTTCTAGTTAACCCAATCATCTACCTCAAACTCCAACTCTCTTCTCCTAACATTAGTGTAGGATTTTTGACGACTGTGGGTCATCTTCAATCTCTCTTGAATCACCTTCACCTTCTCGATATCTTGATGAACTAAATCTGGTCCTATCAACCCTTTTCCACCAACTTCAAACCATCATATAGGAGATATGAATCTTCTCCATAAAGAACTTCATATGGAGACATCTAGATGCTAGAGTGATAACTGTTGTTGTAGGCAAACTCAATTAGGGGTAGATGATCATCCCAATTTCCTTTCAAATCAATTATGCATTCACTCAAAATATCCTCTAGGTTCTAAATAGTGCGCTCAACTTGCCCATCTGTATGAGGATGAAAGGTAGTACTTAACTACACCTTTGAACCCAAACCTTTCGGAAAGAATTTTCAAAACTGTGTATTCAATTGTGGCCCTTTATCTGAAATGATGGATAGAGGAACTCCATGAAGTCTTACAACCTCTTGAATATACAACTTAGCATAATCTTCTACTGAATGAGTAGTCTTTACCGACAAAAAGTGGGATGAATTTGTCATTCTAAAAAAACTAAAGTTTTGATCATTCTTTACTACTATTCTAATCTATCGAAATCCCCAATGGAATATGCTGGCTTGCGAGACCTTGGTAACCCCGATCTTAAAAATCATATAATCATCTCCCGCTTTCATTCTAGAAGTTCTATATTATGAGCAAAACCACTAGGACTTTGGTGCTCTACTTTAACTTGTTGGCAATTTGGATACTTAGCAACAAATTTGACAATGCCCTTCTTCATGACATTCCACCAGTATACTTCTCTTAAAAAATGATACATTTTTGTGGAACGCGGATAAATGGAATATCTAAAGCTATGATGTTCCTCCATGATGCTCTCTTGGAGTCCATCCACCATATGTACACAATTTACCTTGATATCTTAATACACCATCTCCCACTTGTTCAAAAGCAAATACTCTTTGCTTATGAACATTTGCTTAAATTCAAGAAAAATGGGATCTTGGTTTTGCTTCTCTTTCACTTCTCACACTAATGATGATTCAGCCCCATTCGTTACCACTATTCCTCCTTCTGTGGAATCCATGAGTCGGACTCATAGGTGTGCAAGTCTATTGATATATCGTGGTTTCACGGTATAATTAACACTTTTTCCTTAAGTTCAGTGTGTCCGAAAGTCTTTTTTTGTGACTATTTTTATATCAGTTTGCTCTTTGTTTTGCAGGAAAATCTTTCCAAATCTGAATGCGGAGATTTTAGCGTAGAAATGCGAAGAGAAACCACCTGACGGAGCTTTTTATGGTCTGTCGTGCCTCGCGACGGTCCGTAGGTGGAAGCGTAGTGCACTGCTGAAGGGAGACGGGGAAGTCCCTGACCAAGTGTTGGTTACGAGCTTGTGACGGTCCTCGTGTCTTGACTGTCCGTCCTGCCGGTTTTGTCATGAAAGTTCATGAGAAGGATCCCATTACCCATATTCCCAAAGTTTAGTGTTTTGAAACGAAGGCCCTTGACGGACCGTTGTGACTATGACGGTGTCCTCTGCCATACTTTGCCGCGAGGGTAATGAAGAAGAGCGACGAAGAAATTGCACAAGTATGGGACGCGGACCCGTGACGGTCCTGTCGTGACCCACACGACCGTCGCGAGGTCCGTCGACCCAGCCGTGTTTTTGGCAGATTTCCAGCAAATAGAGTCCCTTGTTTTAATTTAGGTTTTTATTTTCTTATAAATGTGTTGAAAACCTCATTTTTGGAGTTATACTCCGTATTGTTTAGACTCTTAGACTCCGTATTGTTAGCTCTTAGATTTTTAAAACTCCGTATTGTAAAACATTGTATTGGGATTATTGGATTACTTTGAGAAAGTCCTTGCAAGGTGATGTTTGGTGGATTAATCAAGCAACTTTTGGATTTTTTACTCCTTTCTCATTGAAAGTTAAGTACAATGAACTCTTATTTATATATTTGATTTTGTTTATGGCCAATGAGTACTAAACGCCATACCTAGGGTTGTGGGAATTATCTGCAAATATGAGATAAACCCTAACTAAATAACAATTCAGAATAGTCCTTGCATGTATTAATAATGCTTTCGCTTAGAAGTCTTTTTAATGGATACCCAACGTTAGAACTCCTCGCCTTAATGCTAACTGTGCCGGGACCACGGATGTATATCATAGGCAAAGAATTACTTCACCTCCTTTGTGGTATACACTAATGAAGTCTAGGATTGAGTAGGTACCGAGGTAATAAACTTAGTCAAATAACGAATACGATTCCTTAATATGAGGTAAGGATAGGGTTAGGATAGCAACAAACAAACTAGCCCCGGACCAAGGGGGGGAGTCAGATTTTCTGATGCCGGCCAAGGATTTAGTAATACATAACTTTATTCCTTTGCAAACTGCAAGATACTGGAAAGAATCATGTTATAGTTAGAATTACACAAGTTAATGCACCTGTGTGGAACACATTAAAGACCCTTGTTACTTTGAATTAATATTGATTAAAATCAAAAACTGTCCAAGCTGTTAAGTGTCTCTTTTCAAGTTTCTTATATTATTTTCCACTCATGAGGCTAGAAACCCCCTTTTTTAATGTTTTTACTTTTCAAGGAGTCATTGATCAACAATAGTAATAACAGGTTGAAGTTAATTCCAGACTATTTTCCTCGGGGGAACATCCCACCTCACTATTGGGTTATTTACTTGACACGACCGATTTTACCTACTTCTTATTTGAGAATAAGTTTGAGCGTTCATCTATGCACATATCTTGCTAGTTTTTTTTCTTTCTCTTCTCACGATGGCAGTATAACTACCCATAGCCAAACCTGCTTAAAGGACAATTCAACAACACATTATCCTTACCCTGGGTCTAGTAAAGAATTCTCATGTCATAAAAACCTTGAGAAATTCAACAACCTCCTTTGCGTGAGATTAAGCTCTCGCTTAATGAGTACGTATTGTATCTCTTGTATTAGTAGAAGACATTACCAGACCACCCAACCCCATAAAAAAAACTAACAAAAAACTATTGACGTCATATCTATCTTTCAAGGCGAATCCCAATAACCCACTCTAAGTCTGAGTTGGATGTTTCGTTCTCATGAACTTTCACTGTCTAAGGCATCAAGCGAGAACTCTACTTTTGGCCATTCGCATTAGAACACAACCCAAATGAACTCTATATGCATCACAATACACTACAAAGCCTTGAGTACCTTCCAGTAAAGTCAAAATTGGGGCATTAGTAAACCTCTTTTTCAATTTCTGAAAGCTTTTCTCACAAGGTTTAGACCATTGAAATTTAACTGTCTTCTCAGTCAACTTGGTCAAAGTTAGATGAAATAGACGAAAACCCCTCAACAAACCTTCTATGATAGCCAAACAAACCCAAGAAACTGTTAATATAAGTTTGAGATGTGGGTCTAGGCCAACTATGAACTGCTTTTATCATTTGGTATTAACTCTAATTCCATCATCGGAAACTATCTGGACAAGAATGCCACATTCTTAAGCAAAAACATACATTTTGAGAATTTAGCATACAACTTCTTATCTCTCAAATTCTGAAGGGCTATCCTGAGATGACTAGCATGATCTTCTTAATTCGTTGAATAGATTAGTATATCATCAATGAAGATGATAAAAAAACACATCTAGATAAGGTTTGATTACATTGTTCATAAGATCCATGAATGTTGCAGATGCATTGGTCAACCCAAAGGACATGACAAAAACTAATAATGTTATATCTGGTTCTGAATGTTGTCTTTGGAATATCACATTCCCTAACTTTCAACTAATGGCAACCTGATTTGAGATAAATTTTTGAGAAGCAGGAAACACCTGAAGACGGTCAAAAAGATCATGAATTATCGAAAAAGGATATCTATTTTTTATGGTAAACTTATTCTGTCACACCCGAATTCTGGAAGCCGAATGCAACCGGTGTCGTTAACCTCGGTCAAGGTCCGACAAGCTTCTTCTACTTCATCACAATCTACAGTTAAATTTTGCAAAAAAAAAGAAAATTTTAAATAAGTTTTCGATAATGCTTATTGAAGTGTACTTAGACTTCATATAATTACTGAACTTACTGCATAAGAGTGAATACTAATAGCTCAAACTAAAGCAACCATTTATTAAGATTAAACAATCGAAATAGAGTTTCATAAAAATAATAAGTTTTTTTGCCAATCAGCCTTATGACAATCTTGAAACAAATGTTGCATGAAACCTAGGGACTAATATGCCACCAGATTTGCCTATTGTACTAAAGCTAGAATAATAAGTGTAAGCAATCCTCGAACCTCCCGAAAAGGACCTACCAAAGGTCGGGAGAATTGGTAATCCAACAACCTGCTTCGTCGAATCTTCAAATCTTCTCTAGATATGACTGCAACCTATAAAAAATAGTAAAATATATTGGGTTAGTACAAACTTGTACTATGTATGGGTGGTATGCCATAAACACATAATTACCTGTTGCATGATCAAGGAAAGCTCTTCGCTAAACCACATGCCATTTTTGAAAGTTAAGTCACTTTACTTTCCTAAGTCGTTATTTCTTGATTCATCTATGAAAATGACATGTTCTCCTCATATCAATTTAAAGCATAAACCACTTTTATAATCTATTAACATATACCTTGTAATCATGAACATAATTTAGAAACAACTTGAAGCAAACTTAAAAAATTTGGGCTCCCTTAGCTTAGGAGCTAGTGCCGAGAGCTCTTCATCCCTCTAGCCTGTAGTTTAATTTTTCCGGTTCTTTTTCTACTTTTTTGTTGTGTAGTACCAATGATCTCCTTTGATGCTTTTACTACCGTGCAATGATTCATCGTAGTCCCGATGCCTACAAGTGAATTTAGTAAGTAATCCAAAAAATACTACCAGGAAAATGATTTGGCTACCTTACTTACAATTTATTTTTCCATTCTTATTAAATGTGGCATAAATGTAAAAAAAAAAAAAAAAAAAAAAATATATAGAGCCAATCTTTATTGTGCTATTCCCATTCATTGGTTGTTTAACCAATATATGAATATTTGAAGGCATATATTAACTCCAATATTTGCATAAAACCCTAACTGGTAAGAATTCATTCTTATCAAATGCTGGTGATTGACATTCTTAAGATCTTACTTACTTAGCTCACTTTGAACTTACGTTTCTACTTCTTTGATCTATTATCAGTGTGAACATGCTACTTTCATTCTTTCTTACTTTCTTTAAAGAATTCTTTAGCATCAACGAAAGTAGATCATGTGAGCTTACATGAAATCCAGTGTCTACCCACACTGAGAAGGGGTGGTTCACCAGTTAAGGTGAATCAAGTCCAGTGTCTACCCCACACTAAAAAGGGGGGGTTCACCGGCTACATTAAAACCATGTCAGTGTCTTCCCCACACCGAAAAGAGGGGTTCATGGCTAAAGTGAACCAAATACTTTCCTGATCTTTCACCGACATAGATCATATGATCCAAACATGAAATCCGATGTCTTCCCTACACCGAAAAGAGGTGGAATCACCGGCCAAAGTGAAATCGAACTTCCTAGCATTCATAGGTGGAGGCATCCACTATCAAGTTCCCCTATGATGGAAAACATGGTTCGAAGACTAGGAGACAAACGGAGACGCTGGTCCACCTATGTGGTGATCTCGTCTCATGAGGCTTACATGTGTTGGCACAAGCTCATTGCTAGTCTATCGGTTCTAAGCTCAGATCTATTTTACTTTATTATCTCTTAGAGTTGACTCAAACATTATGGAAGGTTGCTTATAGTTATGAGGTTTACTTGACTCTATAAATGACTAGTCATCTTTGCTTGATGAATATGAACTTAAGTCTTACATTATCATCATGTCGTGAGTGAAACTTGTCTCACGGACTCTAGAACCCTCTTATGTGAATGTTTTTGACATAATCAATTAAGTGTAATTGAGACTTAACTCACTTCTTTCAACACTCTATATTGAGATTTAAGTTATTTCATTACTCACCTTAACTTGTTCAACATTTATTGGTAGTTTTGTACAATTCTTTATGAAAGTTATAACTACTTATTCAATGCTATTAGGTTAACAAGTTCGTGTGGGTAGAGTATGTTAGAACTTGTCCCATTGGTTGGCATACCCTATGTTGTGATTTCATTTATGTAGATATTGGTATGACTTTACATGATTTGGAAGTAATATGATGGACATAGTTTCGCTAGCCAATTTGTTGGCATAATTCACAATTTCACTAGATACTTGTCATAACATTATCACTAGACATGCCAATTACTTCATAAATACATTATTATAATATATCATGTTGAACAAGCCAACTTTTAACCTTTTATTAGCCTATGAAACAATTCAATGAACAACTTATAACAATTTTATCTTCTCGAACACAAGTAGGCAGTATAAAATTTAACATTCATGTAAATAACACCCTCAGTATTCGGATCTAACATGTAGGTTTCATTCGACATTATAATAACGTAAAAATACACATAATAATATTTAGCACCACATACAAACAACATTCTCAAAATTTACATCATACAAATTACAAGAATCGGAACTCGGGAGAACTAGGGAGATGAACATGTGATTCATTGGGAACAACCCTAGTTTCGATATTCTTGATGTCAAAAAGTTTGAAAAACCTCTTGTAGAAGGAATTCAAGGAGATAAAACCCATACCTTACTGTAGAATTGAATCTACGAAGATCACCTTGCATTTTGCACAAAAACCTTGAAGAATAGCCTTGAAATAGCCTAAGGAGAATTTTCTGTTTTTCCTTATGTCTGCTTACTATTTTGAGTCGTGAATTTTCTAGTGATTGAACGTGTGTCTAAGTCTTAGGAACTGATATTGACTAATTATACTATGTTAATTAATTTAATTAAATGAATCAATTAGCTATTTACCAAAATGCCCCTCCTAAATTGACTAAAAATAGGAGATCATTTCACTTAGCCAAATCTGGAAATTTTCTAAGGGTTTCCACCTTGATTTAATTTTTTTAATTAATTAATTAAGTTATTTATTAATTAATTAAGTGACCTAGGGTAATTACTAGGGTACCCCTAAGTCATTACGATCATAATTAACCCCTTTGGATTATCGTAGGTTAGGTACTAGGATGTTTCTTGAGTTGGTTACTAGGCTAGTGTCACCGGGTTACGTCTTAGGTTGTCGAGTGCACTAGTTAGTTAATTTTGGTTAGTCCTAGGTTAGTTAGATAGTTAGGTAAGTTAGTTAGAGCCTATAGTTTCTTAGGAAGCTAGGCCGCACATGGCTTGAGCTGTGCGCGTTCCTGCCCCCCAACGCCCTAACCAAATTCGGTTGGGCTTGTCCCTTGGCCGGTTAGCACATGTGATTGCACATATGTTTCTGCTCATTTATTGCTGTCCCAAGGATCCTCACTATATCTTTGGGTACTGCTTACTCTACATGATTATTTTAAATGATCATGTGCTATGGTACCTAGGCTTGACACTTGGATGTCTCGTACCTAATTTGTGTAAGCTATGAAATCAAAAATTTTATCTTAGGGTCTTCATTGCACGTACAATTCAGAAATAAGCTTGGATTGTAGCAATTGAACATCAAGGTCTATCTTAATACATAGAAATTGGCTAACACCCTTAACCTAATATTCTCCAACTTGCCCAATATTATTAAATATTGGGCATTGGGAAGCCTATGTACCCCAAAACCTATTCTTAAAACTTAATAGACTCTTTACTAGACGAGTTCATTTTCTGGAATGTTACATATTCAATTGACGGTAGTCTATGAACATCCTAATGGAACTATCTTTCTTTCTCACAAACAAGACTGGAGTGCCCCAAGGTGAGACACTTGGTTGAATGAAACTGTCACATTCAGAGAGCACCCCTTAGATGTAACCGGGATCGTCATCCTCTTTGAGGACGAAGACTAGCCACTTAGCTTACATCATTACATTCATAGGTTGAAATACGAAAATTTTAAAAACTTTTCATTACTTCTACATTGAGGTTTCCATAGACCTCTGCATACACATAATAGATAAATATCAATTACACATAAAATCTTCATATAGGAAGATTACTTAGTCTTTTACTTTTATTGCACATAGATATATATAAAATATAACATAGTCTCAAAAGCATGTCTCATGTCATAACCATCTAACAAGAGTGTAATAATTTGGGCATAGCCCATACATTAATGAAATAAGACCACATATAGTTCATACAATATTTAGTATCCAAATGAAAAGGAAAGCATATAAGAGTCTTAAAACATCATAAGCTTAATAGTGGCATTGCCCTCGGAAAGTGAGGACCTACCAAACTTGGATGAATAAAGATTTCAAGCCTTCTTCAAAGTCGTCTCCAAAAGTCCTTCAACAACCGGAACCTAAAATGTTTAAGAAAAAGGTAGAAATGGGGTTAGTACACCACTTGTAATAAGTATGAGACCATATGCACACATATTATGAAAATATGCTAAAAAGGGACTTTTTATTAAAGTATGCAATTTACTTTGAAAATCTTTATGCACATATATGACCATACCAATGAATTAGATATATTCATTAAGTCCAAAGCATATACAACATAAGACCAATAATGTTAAGTCTAGTCGAGTCAACATGCATATCACATGAGTGGACACATAGTCAAGAAACTCTATCATGAATTTATAATAGTCACAAGCATGAATAAGAGTTTATTATGACATAACCAAAGCAAGACAATTTCCCATGTACCCCTATTAAGTCAACAAGTGAAATGACCTGGTAAAGCCCCTAACCCCACTCAATCAAGTAACCCAACAATAATCATGACCAACATCCCACTTTACGTATACATATCATCATACTTTAACAATGTGGACCAACACATAATCATAAGTGAAACCAATCATCATGTAGTATCATCACTGTGGAAGTTCATCATATACATATCATGTACCATTATAAGCATATTCATACATAAGAACATCCTCCTAAGACTTCTTCAAGGATAACTAGTTCAATGTTTTAGGTAGAGTCTCATACCCCTAGCTAGACTTACCTAAACCCCTTAGGTTATCTTAGTTAGAGTTCGTTCCTTTAATTCATTTTACCTTTGGGGAACATCTTGCCTTAACCGACATAGAAGACATGAGAAAATTGGAATACGTTGTCATGGAACCCTACACTGAGAGAAGGCGGACTACTTGCCAAGGTAGTACCAAAACATGATCATAGCAACTATGTAGATTCACTAGCTAGTATTCCTATAGGGGTAACATAGTTCAAGAACTAGAAGATATAGTTGGGACCATCTGTATGCTATATGCATTGGAGTCTCAAATATCAAGAGTACATTAGTGATACTACCTTCCCTATGTGAGAAGGGACACTCCTCAATCTAGTTCACTCGTGCTATGCTAGAGTCCCTTTTGAAATGTCTTTAATGTCTTTATTAATCATCACATCTTAATGTAGGTCATAGGGTCTAACAATTGTATAATCATCATCATCATATCTCAATTAGAATTGCATGAGTATAATCCTTTCATTACTATTTATATAAGTAAGGTTAACATATTACATGTAACTTCATAATAAGGCACATTGTTAAATCATCACCATTCTTATAACATTTACATCGTAGCCAACACCTCACAAAACATAGTCAATAAATTTCAATTAAACATCATACCAACCCTATAAATCTCATACAAGACATACTCCAATACAACATCATGATTTAATCATATATAACCATAATTGAAGTAAAGAATAGGGATCACAAGACTTACCAAGTGTCCTTCATAATTCATCATCAAGATCTTACAATCAACCCTTTAACTCAACCCAATTAGTGTGTATTATAATCATATAACCATAACCAATATGATAACAAAGCTAATTGAATTACTACATCACAATCCAATACTAGTTCATAGCTTAATACAAAAGACATAGGTCAAAGTGATAATCTAGATCAATTACTCAAGAACTTGCATGATAGGATTATAATTCAACCTAATCTATTCATAATTGATACAATATCATCATCTAGCGGTAATTCAACCAATAACCAATTCAATTGAACTAACATTACAGAATTCATATCAAGATCATAACTTACGGTTAAGGGGAATAGAACATCTTCTACAAACTAGACCAATCCATCAAGATATAACATAATTGAGTTAAATTACATGTTAATCCATTCATAATATCCAAAATAAATCATAAACAAATCAATTAACAACATCAATTTCGTATTGGATGAAAACCCACTTGAAAACCTAACTTTTGAAATCACTTTGATGGAACCCTTTGAGAAAAGAGGTGAAAGGAATCTCATACCTTACTAATTGATGAAGATTTATATAGAAATTTTTTAACATTTGCAGCCCTTGAACCCACCCCTAGTTTGGTCTTCAATGGAGTTCTTCCCTATATATAGAAAGAAGAGAGAAGGAAGAGAGTTTGGGTTTGTGAATTATGAGAGTTTAGGTTAGTTTAAGTAGGTTAGGAGTTTACATAGGTTGTTATCTAACTTAATTATACTTTCCTTAACCCCTACTTAACCTCCTAACTAATCTAACTAATTAAATGAGATAAATGAAAACGTGCAGCAAAACCAGTCATCACAGACGACACCATGATCGACGGATCGTTGGTCAATCGACGACCACTGTGCACCTCCATGCTTCACATCCGTTGTTGAGTTCAGAGACTATGCAAAATGACCCTTCCATGATTTCTTCTATGTTACCATCGACGGAGGCATCGAGGCCCCGTTAATTCACCAACGGCCCATTGGTGGCATTCGAAGGTAACCGGTGTAACCGGCATCATCGTTCTTTTTGAGGACTAAGACTTGTTTCTTATCTTACATCATTACATTCATAGGTAAAAATTAGCAGAAATTTAAAACTTTTTACTACTTATACATTGAGGTTTACATTGACCTCTATATACACATAATAGATATATATCGAGCATACATAGACCCTTCATATAGGAAGATTACTTAGTCTTCTACTTTTATTGCACATAGATACATAGAATATAACATAGTCTCAGAATAGTCGTCTCATATCATAACCATCTAATAAGAGTATATCAAATTGGGTCTAGCCCACACATCAATACAGTAATACCACTCTTAGTCATACAACATTTATTATACAAATGAAAAGGAAAGAAACATAAGAGTCCTAAAACTAAACAACTTCATAGCTTGATAGTGGTATTTCCAAGGGAAAGTGAGGACCTACCAACCTTGGATGATTAAGAATTTCAAGTCTTCTTCAAAGTCATCTCTAGAAGTCCTTCAACGAACGAAACCTAAAATGTTGGGGAAAAGGAAGAAATGGGATTAATACACCACTTGTACTAAGTATGGGACCGTATGCACACATATCATGAAAACATGCTAAAAAGGGACATTTCATTAAAGTATGTAATTCACTTTGAAAAGCTTTATGCACATTCAATAATACCATACCAACCAATTAGACATATTCATCAAGTAAAAAGCATGTACACCACAAGACCAAAAATACTAAGTCTAGTCAAGTCAACATACATAGCACATAATTGGGCATATAGTCAAAGCAACTCTATCATAATGTCATAATAGTCACAAGCATGAATAAGAGTACATTTTAACATAACCGAAGCAAGACAATTACCCATGAACCCTCATTAAGTCAATAAGTGCAATAACCAAGCAAAGCCCAATTACTTTACTAAATCAAGTAACCCAACAAGAACCATGACCAACATCCCACTTCATATAGCATGGAATTTAAGAGTACATATCATCATACTTAAACAATGTGGACCAACACATATTCATAAGTGAAACTGATCAACATATACTATCAACAATGTGCAAGTTCATCATATACATATCATGTACCATTGTTATAATATTCATACATAAGAACATCCTCCTAACACTTTCTTCAAGGCTAACTAGTGCAATGTTTAGGTATAGTCCCATACCCTTACCTAGACTAAGCTAAACCCCTTAGGTTGTCCTAGTTAGATTTCATTCCTTTAGTTTATTTTACTTTTTGGCAACATCTTTCCCTAACCGACATAGACCAAATGAGCTAATGTGGAATCCGATGTCATGGAACTCTACACCGAAGTAAGGCGTACTACTTGCGAAGGTAGTACCAAAACATGAACAGAGCAACTACGTGGATCCACTATCTTGTATTTCTATGTGGGCAACATAGTTCAAGAACTAGGAGATATAGTTGGGACCCTCTTTATGCTACATGCATTATAGTCTCCAATCTCAAGAGTACATTAGTGATCCTACCTTCCCAATGTGGTAAGGGACACTCCTAACTCAAGTTCAGTCTATGCTAAGCTAGAGTCTCTTTTTGAAATGTCTTTAATGTTTTTATTAATCATCATACATTAATGTAAGTCATAGTGTCCAATCCCTTGTGTAATCATTGTCATTAGATCATTAGGAACTGCATGAGAATATCATTTCATGACAACCCTCATATGTGAGATTAGCATAACATCATCATCATGTCATAATAAGGCACATAGGTACTTCATAACCAACCTTATATCATTTAATCTTAAATATAATCTGTCAATCACATGGTCAATACATTTCAATTAATCATCATACCAATACCTACTTAGGTTAATCACAAGTCATGATTCAATTGAACTACATCATCAATCACAAGTCATCATAATTGAAGTAAAGGTCAGTATCATAAAGACTTAATCAATCTCCTTCAATAGACATCATCATGGTCTTACCATCAATCAACCTATTGCATCCAACAATAGGTGTAGTAACATCAATCAATAGTAATTAACACAAGAACTAGGTCAATTGTATCATTACTATCCAATTAACAGATATTCCTAACCCAGGGTTAGGGGGGAATAGGGTTCATCATGAATTCATCAAGAATTAGATCCACTCCCAAGCATATATTACCCTAGTCAATTCATACATGAATTAGAATAGATAAAACAAGTCTAATAATCAAGTCATTCTTCAATTCCCATCAATTCATGACCAAGATCCAAGATTGGGGAATTCGGGGAATGGAACATTATCAATACGAATTTTTATCAATTAACATCAATTAATCAACAATATATACTCAATTGGGCATAGGAAATCACAATTTATCATCAATTTGAAGTTTAGAAGAAAACTCATTAGAATTGGAAAACCTCGTGGAATTGAGTAATTTAGAAATCAACTTTGGAAGGACCACTTTGGAAAAGAAATCCCAAGAGTGAAGTGTCACGGCCCGGATTCTGAAATCCAAATCGCAACCGGCGTCGTTGACCTTTCTAAGGTCGCAGACAAGCCTCATCTTGCATTCATCACATTCATATGGTTAATTTTAGCGTAAAATTTAAAACTTTTAAACGTATGAAGTATACATAGACTTCATATAGTTATTTCATGAATTCATCATATACTAAGCTCAACATAAAGAAACAACCATCTTACAATTGCGGAATCAATTCAAATCAAAGAATAACATATCATAGTAGCTTGCCAAAACGACCTTATTACAAAGCTTCGAATAAATGTATGAACGAAACGCTAGGGACAACATCCACTAGCTATGTGTAAAACTAAGGCTAGACTAGAACTGTAGCATCCTCGAAATAAAGAAGAGAATGGGGAAAATTTTTGGGCCAAAAAACTTTTTAGTAGTAAGTTGAATTTCCCAACCAAGTCCAGGTTTGGACGAAATCAGAATCACTGAGGTATAGGGAAATCGTGTAACAAGTGGTGCTCTGATTATGATTTTAATCACATAAGTAGATAGATAAGACATTAAGTAACCCGTGCAACTTTAGGGAATTAAATTCGGGTGAGTAGAGTTTCCAAAATTGATCTTAGTGTAAACGTCTAGTTTCTAAGTAGCGTGAGTTAAAGGTTTGTTGTGAAATAGGAGTTTGAAACTCTTAATTCTACTTATTGGATCCGTGCAATCCATTGTGGCGGGAATATTTCCTCTAGGGCGCGGCTGATGTAGCAATATTAGGTCCCCCATGGTGGGACAGTCGCGAATTAAGTCAGAATTAAAACCCAAAACATTTTATTCTGCACTTTTTGACTTTGAGGTCTAACGAAAAACCCCAGGTGTTTTCTTGATAGTTTTCCACCATTCTTGAGGCTAAATATAAGGGTTTCACTCCCTAAATTTGTTTTTTCAATCCGTTAAATATAAATTTGTGGGTCGTTATTGTTGTGGAAGCGTTTTGAAATTGTTTAGATGGTGGGAAAACCCCTGATTGCAATATTGGGATCATGGAATTGATCTAGGGTTGATAGTGTTGACTTTAATCTGGGTAATTATTCATCTTTTATTTACCCCTCATGTTATATTAATTGTTTTTAGATCAACAACAGTCGGAAAGAATCCGAAAAGGGAAGAATCAAGTTTTTAAGGAAATTAAGCTTTGTTCGAGGTACGTGATGGTTTTGATTAATGTTGTTTGATATATGTTTGTTCATACTTCATTAATATACATGTCTGTATGTGAATGTGTCATTATTCATCACATTAATAATAAACGGGGATAGATGAATAATTTAATGTCATGAATCATGTGTTGGTTGTATGATTATGACAATGTACTTTGTGATTGCGATTGTGGCTTGTTGAATGGATCGAGTGTTGCATTCCAACACACTAATTGGGAGTCATTACCACGTATCGGCATAAACGTTGGAACGAGTGTCACGATTCGACACACTAATGGGTACCACGAACCAGTATACTAACTGTTTGGATGTAAGTTCCTTGAGAGGACCATTCGCTTGACATCAGTTTATATCTTAAAAATTGTGAAATTGCATGTTGTTCGAAAATTATATAGATATTGTATATGTTCGGTGTATGCATGTTAGAATTATGTTGAGATGGCTTATGTATGTTGCACTTAGTGGATAGTCGTGTGATCCTACCATTACATTGTGGTTGATTACTAATACTACATTTTATCTTTATTTGTTGAGTATATGGCATCTTCAGGTGACTGCTAAAAGACCTCTCTTAGAAGATCAGTGATCAATCGAATTCACGGGTGAGCTAGTTTTTTTGGCCTGCCATGAGTTCTATTTTCGTCTATGTCCACATCTCGGTCTTAGACTAGTACTTAGGATTTATTATGTTTACCTGGATTGTACCACTTTTTTAGACTTGTTGAGCTTTAGATGTTTTGCTACATTGACTTTTAGGTCTATGTATTATTGCGCATTTGTTTTGATTAGACTTTTGGAGTTTATGGGAACTCTAATTATTTTCCTTTAAGTATTTAAACCTGCTTCCATGTCTTCGAATGCCTTACTTTTTGGTTGAGTTGTTACTTTGAGTTATATCAATGGTTCTCTCACCGGAGGGTTAGTGTGAGTGTCAATCACAACGGTTTGGATGGTGACAGTAATTAGAAATATAGCATGTGTTATGCTAGAAAAGTTAGCAGAGGGATTGAAGATTGAGCAAAAAAAATATGTTGAGTCAGATGAAAAGAGTGACTCTTGTTTAATTGGTTTGGTGAGCATACAAATCCACAAGTTATACAAGTTAATAGGACTAATAACATAAATGGACTTCAAATATCACTTAAAAGGTGGTAAATGGGTCTCAGTTCCACCTGATGAGCACTCATCTTTCATCATTGTTGGAGATTCTCTATAGGTAATAATTACTATTTTTCATGTATTTTTTCAGATTTTGTACAGACGAAAAGTTTTCGCTTTTGTCTAGCGTTGAAATAAAATTTTAGAATTCTACTTCCATAATTTTCAAAATCTAAATAACGACAAAAAGGTGTTCTTTACATTTTTCCACTAAGAAGTTTAGCGGCTGGAGGGTGTGGGTGATCGTTCGGCGTCCGTTTGGGGTGATCGGGTGTTTTTTTTTTTTGTACTCACAAAAAGTTTAAAAAAAACTCCAACTTGTGTGTTCACGGCTAAACAATTTACATTTTTTTCAATTTTGAAAAAAAAGTACATAGGCCCGTAACGGCCATGTTTTGTTGCAAAATTTAAAAAAAAAATAGTTTTCTCCAATAATAAAATTTCATGATAAAACATGATTAAGCCGTCCACTTTTAATTTGTCCATAGTAGTAGTATCATTTTTCAAATTTGCCTACTTAGTTTATCTACATTTTCAAAAACTACTGATTGTGCAAATAGAATTAATCTATAGGTATATAACTTAAATGGTACATAATAAACTAAATTATTCATACTAAATTCCAATATACCCTTCAACTCCCATAATGATTCTGCTAAAGCTCAATTGAATGATATCGCATAAGCATGTCTTTAAATATCTATATTCAAATAAATAAGTATTCCACTCTTTCTCGCTCAACTACACACATTAGGCATTTTTCATCTTGGCTAAGTCCTAGTTTCCACAGCCAATCTTTTATGAGTAGTCTTTCAATTAGGGATAACCAACTAATGAAGTTATGCTTAGGGAGGACTCCTTTTCCCCATATCCATGTTCTCTATGACCATTTGTCGTGATCCCACGTCTCCGTTTATATCTGATTCCTATAGTGTACTTAAGTATGTGTAAGCCAACCATTTTGTATGTGTATTCAATGTGACAAATTTTCTTCTAATGCCACAACTTTCACTTGGGCTCTCGTACTCCCACCATTCGCCATCTCACAGGTAGATATGGTTTACCCATTTAACCCACATGTTAGCTCTATCTTTTGAGCTATGTTACACACATACTTCCCAATAGTTGCCTCATCCCATTGTATGCACTTAGTCAGTCCCAGCCCTGTCACTTTTTGCTTGACATACAGCATCCACACAATTAATGGAGGTCTATAAGTGTGGCGCCTCCTTATCCACATAAAACTTTTACAATTAGTTGTTATATGTTTGAGCACCTATTTTGGAATAATGAATGTTATATGTTTGAGCGCCTATTTTGGCATACTAAACATTGTAGACCTATAGCTACGTATATGAAGGAGGAAAACACTGACTATTGTTACTCTCCCTGCATAAGATAGATTCCTAGAACCCCAACTTCTTACTAGAGTTGTCAATTTATCAACCAATGTTTCACAATCAATTTTTGAGACTTCCCTTACTGAAATGGGTACTCCTAAGTGCCTAATAGGTTGATCTCCTCTATGAAATCCATCAGGTCACATATGCCACTCCACATTTACACAATAAATGTTAGACTTATCAATATCTGTGTTAAATTCTAATGTGTTGGAAAAGCTTTTGAGGCTCTTTAGAATTAGTAGTATGGACTGAAAATTTCCTTTGCAAAACATGACTGTTGACACTCAAATTTGATCCACCCTGATACGATTAATTCATGAGCTTCTTAATTTCCAAACAATTTAGAATAATTTGTTTTTATAAAATTCAAATATTTTCCAAAGTCATTTTAAATAATCTTTGTAGATTTTTATAATTTATAATTAATAAATATATTTCATATGTTTTATAAATATAATTGGTATATTTCATAAATATTTGAAAATTATCTCAAAGGGATTTTAATTTTTTAGTTAGTATCCTACTAATTTAATTTAGTTTAAATTATGGTTTTTTTATCGCCATCTTATAATTAAAATTGATTATTTTTATTTTGTTAAAATTAAGAAGCTTGTTAATTAATCGATATTAATTCGTTTGAATTTTAATGAAATCCTCTAATATGCATTTAATTGGGTTGTTCCTTAAATTCCAAGACATAGCCCATTCCCATTTCCAGCCTACCAATTTAATTTTCAGCCCATTCCCTTTTATTTAAGTAAAAATTAGGCAAATGACATTTACTTAAATATTAAATTACAATATCCCGATATATCATATTTACCCAAAAAATCCCTCATTTGTGAAGAATTTCCGAGATACTTTATAAAACGAAATGATACTTAAATACTAAATGAATGAATGACTGATTTTTGTATATTTAGTATCAAGCAGTATGCAATTTTTAGTACAATTTCAAAACATTAATATGATGTATGCGTTCAATGACTTTATAAAACTTTTTTGTATATATTTTTACCAATTTGGTATAAATTTATGTGTTTATTAACGGAATATGAATAGTAATTAGACCATATCCAAACAATGCATTAAGTTTACAATTATAACGTTAAAGGTATGCCACAAATACATAAATTTTTCAAGATGATATGACAATGTGAAAATAATCAATAAAACTTACCCGCCCAAAATATGTGTTTGTATAAGGAATTCTTTACTACTAAGCATGGTTAATTAATATGTACACACACTGAATTATAAATTTGCATAGTTGGGTGGTAAACCACTTGAAAATCTTAAATTTAAATAATTTTTCTGTGATACAGTAAATTTCATGTTCAACACATAAAAAGATACTCCAAATTTCAAATTTAAATTATTAAGTAAATTTTTATATTACTTATGCAATAATTCATATAAATAGATACTTTAAATAACAGATGTATGACAGCATGATACAACATTATTAATTATTTGATACCTTACTATATACGAAATATAAGTAAAAATAAATTAAACAAAAGAATCATTTCTATCATGAGGCACGAAAAAATAATACTAATAAAATTAATTGAACATTATACACAACTTTATTCAAAATCATGATAAAGATTAAAAAAGATAACTTAATTACCCATTCATTTATACTAAAAATTAAGAAACAGGTAAAACATCGATACTTATAATAATAATGAATTGAAAGATATATATAACGAAAAGCGTTACATTAAAAGTTCGATGTCGTGTGATACATTAAATTTTCATGTCCAAACCCCCACAAGAAAATATACTCAAATTCCACAATGTTAAAGTAGATACTTAAATTTTATTACACATATACTATGAGTTTTGCTACTGAACAGATACGAAATAAAGTGAAAAAGAAAACAAAGAAACAATTCGCTCACGGGAGACGGGAAAAAAAGCCGAGGGGAAAGGGTGCGCGGGACGAAGGTGTTTGAGTCTGGAGGGCGATAGGGGCGGCCGGCGGGCGGGTTGGGAGCGAGCCGATAGGGAGCGCAGGGGTGGTGCGTGAGAGGAGAGCAGGAAAGAGGGAGTGGGAGAGAGAGCGGGAGGGGATTGGGGGAGGGAGCAGAGGAGGGAGAGGGGGAGAGGACTGCGCAGGAGCATGCGTCGATCCCCCATCCATCCCCTACAGGACACTCAACTTCATCCCTATTCACGTCTTTCCCCCTAGCCACCATCACGGCAGACCCCTTCCCTCTCCCCACACATCCCCCGCAAGAGGGGGAACGTACTTCCATAGACCCGAGGTTAAACCGGTGATAAGTATAGACGAGCGAATGGGAAGGGAGATTCGAGGCGAGGATCAGTGGGTGGAGTGGCGAGAGGGCCTCAGAGCCGGGAGGACCATCTGCCAGGGGGTCACGGCCGGCCCCGGGAGGGGGGCTGTTACGGGCACTGTTGGGCACCTGGGCGAGCGACCTCGGCGGGGCGGAGGATGAGAGGGTCGACACGTGCACTAAGAGGGGTGGGAGGAGGGAGTAGGTGTGGTTAGGTAGGGGGGGCTTGGTGGCGCGGCGAAGGTTGGGGTTTATGTTGATGGTGTCTTTGGTTATATTTATTTTTTTATATTTTATAAACGACAAAAAATTAGTGGGAAAAAAATTAGGAGAAGTTTTGGGGGGGAGGCGGAATCTGGTAAGGTCATTTTGGGAAGGGTGATTTTTGGGGAAAGGAACTCATGGGCATTGGGAAAGGTAATTTTTCCTACCTTGGTAAGGTAACATTTGTCTTTTTTAATATTTTAAGTATAAAATTAATTAGTATTCAGTGGGGATAAAAAAAAAAAGGAATTTTTATTAATTAATCATCAGTCGGGATTAATGCAATTAAAATTAAAATGAAAGTAGTAGTGCATTTTAGGAATTTTTCTTTAATTTAATTGGCCAGGCTCACCTCCCTTCTATTCCCTTTCAGCAGCCCACTTTAATTCTCAGCCCATTTGCCCTTCCAGCCCACTCCTTTCCTTTTCCCTTTAATCTCCCTCCAGCCCACCTCTCTTCCCAGGCCTTTTTTTTTTAATTTTCAACCGCCCCAGGCCCAATACATTTCCGACCCACCCCAAACTAATTCTCAACCCAATTCATTCTTCCCCTTCCCTGACCCGTTTCCCTTTGTCCTCGGACGAAGACGAAAGAGAAAGCCAAAACGCGCAACAAAGAGCACAGGATCGACGGCCTCCACCAGGAACCTCTTATACCTTACCGGGCACCTGTGGATGTTTCAAACGTCGCTCTCCCCACGCGAGCAAACCCCCCAACATCTCTCTGGAATTAGTACGTTCCAAGTTGTTGCTTTGCAGGTCGTACTAATCATCTCGACGATGACGAGATTACGCCACGTCACTCTACAAGGATGCAAGAGACGATCCAGCCCTCCTCCTCTCCCTATACTATTGAAAGTCTGTGAAATCGCGGGATTATTCGTAGGAATTGGATAAGATTTGGGGGTATGAATTCAAACCTGGGTTGCTAATACGATTCTGCCCTCGTTTTTTTTTCTTCTTCTTTTCTTCTTCTGCCGATCCCCCTATATAAAGGAGGCTCTCCCTTCAGTTGAAGGGGAGAGAAAAAAAAGGGAAAGAAATTTTTTTGAAAAAACATTGTTAACTTGGGAAGAGATACTGATTTCGGAGGAGAGATAGTTTGAAAGGGAGAAGAAGGCAGTAGCTACGAGTCACAAAATTTCATATACATATACGCTTAAGAACATCTCGTTGAGGTAGAGGTGTCAAGAGCTTAGGAATAGTTTGAGTGCTTGTTCATTTCTCGTCCATCGGAATCTTGAGTAGTCGCTGGAGGGCATACCCTGCTGTAAAATCCTCCTCATTATAGTATACTTCGTTTCCATTATCATGCGGTTTTTTATCATCTTAATAGTGTTCCCGCATCCAAAATTGTTCGTTGTTGTTGATAATGGGGGTTCATTTTTTTTAAACTTGTTTTCATCTGGTAACTCTTCGTATGTTTGGATTTTTGCATTAATTTGTTCTTGCTTTAGTTTTTTAAATATACTTGTATGCATTCAAAAAACAAAGGGGCTTTGTTCCTAGGCTCTAATATACGCTATTTCTATGATGCTTTGGCATCTGTCATTCTGTTGGTTTGCCTGGAAAATATATTTATATAGTTGGATCTGCAATGGTATTTGAGAGTGCACATAGCAAGGGTAATGTCACGGGACCAAACCGAGACGCGGATGGAACCCCACACCTTAACCTACTATTGTGAGCGAAACCACCAATCAAAATCCCCAACATTTAACCATAATAAACAGGATTAATGGGAAAGACTTAAAACTAATTAACGAAATCAATTATTAAACTTCTAAGTTTATCAATTACTAGCCCCAAAACCTGACGTCCTCTCACAAGAAAAATTCTATTCCCTCCCACAATTAGACATTAAGAGTATCTAAGAAAAAAACCTAAAATAAAGGTTTAAAAGAAGATGGTCAATGGTCCGACGCAAAGCCATCAAGACGCGAAGGGGAAGAGAAGGAAAAGGAATCCAGCCGAGCTTAGGAATAATAGCTCACCCTGAAATTCTGATTATGCTGAAGTCTGGGCTAGAGTTGCGGTTTGAGTCCGAAGTCGATGGCAGTTTGCTGCAATACGCAAATAACAAGCGAAAGAAAAACGAGTAGGGTCGTACGAGGAACAATATGAAGTAGGTATCATCGGCCAAAACTCAACAATAAAAAAGGATATATATCGTAAATAACCATAAAATTTGGACTACCATACTATCAACAGAAACAAAACAAACATTAGTTACCATCAAAAACCATTGGCCACCACCCAAGCAAACTATGAGGATATGTCCACACCATTAACTCATTTGGGAAATAGGTTCTTTAAAAAGCTGAGTTATAATTAACATGCGTCAAGATTCATTCTTATTTACATCCTGGTGTCGGAACGTGGGAAACTCCGATCCTCTTAACTAATATCCTGGTGTGGACCGTGGACACCCGATCCTCTACTACTATCCTGGTGTGGAACGTGACACCCCGATCTCCACACTATATTTCCTGGTGCGAACGTAACACCCGATCCACTACTACTTATCCTGGGTGTCGGAACGTGACCACCCGATACCACTATAAACTATTCCTGGTGTGAAGTGGGAACCGATCCACTACTTACTATCCTGTGTTGGAAACGTGGACACCCGGAATCCACTACTACTATCTCGGTGTCGGAAATGTGGACACCCCACGATCAAATAACCTCATTCTTTTAGTTTCATCAAGGCCTTTTTTTTAAACCAAGGCCCATCTCATTAACAGAGAGGGGAGGGGTTAGGTTTAAAAGCTTAACAACCTCATCTTTCCAAAACCCATACAAGTTCATATCAAAATCATGCAAAGCATTATACAAATTTGTAAGCATATAGAAGACTTTACAAATACTACAAATACATATTCATCCTTATTAAGAGTTTACTATGAATAGCATTAAACCATAACCCTTAAACTACACCGAATAAGCGTGATCAAGCAACTCCTCCTCAAGGTCTTGCCTGTTTCCTCATTCGTTTTCTCTATCTTCTCTCCTCGTCATCCCTCTCTTCGTTCTATTTTTCTTATTCAAACCCTTTTTCTTTTTACCCTAATTGGTCATATAATTAAGTATAAAAATGATTAAAAACTAACCAACTTTGTATTTCAGGTTATCTCCTTCAACCCCCACATAATTGAATTATAAAATTTAATCCACTAACTTTATTAATTATAGCATGAATAGTCCAAAATTCCCCTTAAAAACTTTTAAAAGGAAAATCCAACCAGCCAGTTTACGCAGCCTATTGTACGGTCCATCACGACTGTGACGGTCCGTCACGGACTGTGACGGTCCGTTACTGCATGCCCGTCACAAAGGTTAGAGAGTAATTATGTGGAAAGATTTAGGACGGTCCGTTGTGCCAACGATTGTCCGTCCTGCCATTCCGTCGTGACGTTCAGGAGTCGATTCCCGTACTCAAATTCTCACCGGTACTAAGTGTTTTGGAACGAGACACCCTCGGACGGTCCGTCGCGCCCAGCCCAATGACGTCCGTCGTGGGATCCGTCGACCCAGGGACAGTATTAATACTAAAAATTAATCTACTGTCAAAAACGGACTAAACAAGGGGTCGTTACATAGATATAATTGACCCAGCGTTCGTCCCTCGAACGATAACAAAGAACAAAAAAAGGGCGAAAAGGAGTAACCTGAATCTGTAAACAGGTGCGGGTTTTTCTCTTGCGATTCAGGCCTCCTTCTCCCAGGTGGACTCTTCAATGGCGATTCTTCCATTGAAACTTTTGATGGATGCAATCTCCCTGATCTAACTGGGGATTCTCTATCCAGGAATGGAAACCAGGCTCCTCCTCATAAGGGACCAAATTCTCCATCAAGAAGAATGATCCCAACGGGGATAATGTAGTTACATCCCCATGGTACCTTTCAGCATAGGACAACATGAAATACCGGGGAGGGTGCACCCCTGACAGTCCGGGGGGCACGGGGTATTATACGCTACCTCCCACCCACGCGCTTCAGAACTTCAAATGGACCAATAACATCGTACTAAGCTTAACCTCGCTGACCTACGCCATCACCCCTTTTCATGGGTGAAACCTTAAAGGTAAGACGTTCACCCCCATAAAAACTCCAAAAGTCTCTAACCTTTCTTATCTGAATATTCTTTCTGCCCTTTGAAGCCGATCCAAAAAGCTTTTCTTGAATGCATTTCACTTGATCTAAACGATTTCCTCAGAAGGTCAGCTAGTACCCCAAGGTCTTAACTCAAATGCATAAAACCACCCAATGGGAGGGGGCCTACATTTCTTCTCCCATACAGTGCTCAAAATGGGGCCATTATCAAACTTGGAGTGATAGATATTGTTGTATTGAGAACTCTGCTAAGGGTAAGAAGTTATCCAATGAACACCAAATTCTATCACAAATGCCGAAGCAATATCCTCCAAATCTGAACGTGGGTCCGGTCTCCCTTCGCTCAGGACTGGACCCATCGGTTCTGAGGGTGAATGTTGGTACTAAAGATCCAAAAACCTAGTACCTAATCGGCATGCATGTTTTCCAAAAACTAAAAGTAAAACTGCGTACCTTCTATCTAAGATAATGGGAAAATGGGAACTCCATGCACACGAACATTTATGAGATTGTAACGTTTGCCTAACTTATCTGCATTATAAGTAACCTTGACCGGAATTGAAATGAGCAGGACTTAGTAATGTTTTGTCAACAAATTTACCCAAAATGGAGTCTACTTACCCATTGTCTTGGAAGGAACAACACGAAAGTCCATGCATTTCTCCCACTTCCAGTCAGGAAAGGGGCATTCTCTAAAGGTCCCTCCAAGCCTCTGGTGTTAGACTTTTACTGCTGACCCAATTCGAGCATTGAGCAACAAAAATCAACAATTGTCACGCTTATCATTACTTCCACAAAAATGTGCTTAGATCACGATACATCTCTGGTTGCACGTAAGGAATAGTGGAATCCAAATCATCACCACTGGGTACACATACCCTTCCCTAATTCTCAAAACACCTTCCTCATCGGATTTTTGCTTCTTTAGCCTCTCCGCCAACAAACCTTATCTCAGTCCGGGAACAGTTTCTCATCTGAAACTGCTTTCCTTTTAATTCTTATCAAGAAAGAAGATCTTGCCTCCACAACAGGGCAAAATCCTCCTTTCATTTACTTATAGCCTCATAATCATTAGCCCAAAGGCTGAACCTTATCTAGACAGATGGGCATCTAAGAAACCTGGGAAGGAACTGGGGCTAGGGACCCCGCTCCCTGCCTTTTCTACTTAAAAGCATCTGCTACAACATTATCTCTTCCCGGATGATTACAAACGAAGTGATATTCATTAGTACTTCAGCCGTTCAATCCATTCTCCTTCTGTCTCAAATTCAATCTTTCTGAGTAAGACAATGGTAAACTACGATGATCCGTAAGACTTCACATTAACCCAATATAGCTAAATGTCTCACTGTTTAATGCAAACACTACTGCAGCCAACTCCAAGTCGTGGCGTCGGATAATTACGTTCATGCACCTTTAATTGCCTCGAGGCATAAGCAAGTACTCCTTATCTTGCATAAGCACTGGCACCCAAACCAGAAGAGGAGTGCATCACAATATAAACAATGAAATTCTTACCTTCAATGGCAGGGGAATAATTGGTGCAGTAGCAACAAGGGCTTGAGTTGCTAAAAACTTCTCACATTCGTCCCGACCATCCAAATGGAAACACTCTGCTTAGTCAAAATTTGTCGGTCGAGAAGCAACGGAAGAAAATCCCTTGTCAAATCGGACGGTAGTAGCAAGCTAAACCAACGAAGACCCTTACCTCTGTAAACATTAGTAGGTCTACCCAAGTTCTCACTGATCAATGTGGAAGAATCCACAATCACTCCATCCTTAGAAACACATGCCCAAGAAGACAATAAATCTAGCCAAAACGAAAACTTAGAGAATTTGTCTCATAAACGTTATCCCTCAGCAATTCCTTTAATACCAGTCTCAAGTGCTCCTCATGTGCTTACTTGCTCTTTGAGTATAGCAGTATATCATCAATAAAACACAAATGACAAGAGATCCAGATATGCGCGTAAAAATCCCGTCATCAGGGACTCATGAAGGCAGCGGGGGCATTCGTACGTCCAAAAGACTATAAGAATTCATTAATGCCCATAGCGGTGCGAAGCGTCTTTGTCACATCTGCTGCCCGTATGTCCAATTGATGCTAACAAGATCTCAAGTCGATTTTGAGAATGCTTACAATGCTTTTCCTGAACAGGTCGAACAAACATCAATGCGAGGAGAGGATACTTGTTCTTAACAGGTATTTATTCAGTTGCGTAGTCTATGCACATCAAAACCCATCCTTCTCTTCACAAATAAAATTGGAGCACCCCAAGGGAAGCGTCTCGGTCTAATGAAACCTTTACCTAACAACTCGTGAAGTTGGCCTTTAACTCCCTTTAACAGGGGACAATTCTATAAGGGGGTTATGGAAATGTTGGTTGGAGTACCTGCTCCAGATCAAGCAAAAGTCAATATTCTAGGGGTCATACGAGGCACAAGTACTGAGTAGGTATCATCGGCCAAACTCAAAATAAAAAGCATATTATCAGATAATAACATAAAATTGACTACAATACTCAACAGATAACAAACAAAACAAGTACCATAACATTGGCCACCACCAAGGCACAACTATGAGGGACTCATGCACCACCCATACTCATTTGGGAAATAGGTTCTTTAAATTGAGTATATGAACATGCTTCAAGATTCATTCTTATTACTATCCTGGTGTCGGAACGTGACACTCGAACCTCTTACTACTATCCTGGTGTCGGAACGTGACACTCCGATCCTCTACACTATCTCGGTGTCGGAAAAACGTGACACCGATCCTCTACTTACTCCTGGTGTCGGAACGTGACACCCGATCATTACTACTATTCTGGTTGTCGGAAAGGAACGTGACACCCGATCCACATACTACTATCTGGTGTCGGGAACGTGACACCCGCTCCACTACTTACTTCATGGTGTCGGAACGTGACACCCGATACACTACTACTATCCTAGTGTCGGAACGTGCACCCGATCCATGAACCTTATTTTTTAGTTCATCAAGCCTTTTTTTTTATAACAAGGGCATCATCATTAACAGAAGAGGGTTTAGGTTAAGATTCACAACCTCATCTTTCCCAACCTAGTTCACAATTTCATAATCACATCATGCAAGATACAATTAAGCAGATAGAAGACTTTACCAATATACTCAATTACATATCATTCGTATTAAGAGTTTACTATTAAATCGCATTTAAACCATAACCTACCTCCACCGAATAAATCGTTGAACAAGCAAGTCTACTCCTCAAGGTCTTGCTTTCATCTTCGTTCTCTTTCTTCTCTCACTCGTTCGTCCCTCTTCTTTCTATTTTTCTTATTCAAACCATTTCGTTTACCCTCATGGTCATATAATTAAGTATAAAGATGATAAAATAACCCACTTTTTATTTCAAAGTTAGCTCCTTAACCCCACATATTGAATTATTAACATTAATCCATAAACTTTACAATTATAAGCATGAATAGTCAAAAACGGCCCTTAAAACTTTTAACAGAAATCCAACCGGCCAGGGTTTGACGCAGCCTGATGCGGTCCGTAACGACTGTGCGGTCCGTCCACGACTGTGCCGGTCAGTACTGCATGCCCGGTCCAAAGTTAGAGTTAAATTCTGTGGAAAGATTTGTGAGGACCGTCGTGCCAACGACGGTCCGTCCTGCCATTCCGTGTGAAAGTTCAGAGAGTCGATCCAGTACTCAAATCTCAGGGTCTAAGTGTGTTTGGAACGGAGACCTCGATGGTCCGTCCGGCCGAATGACGGTTCGCGTGGGATCCGTCGACCCAGACAGTTATTACCAGAAATAAACTCTACTGCTCAAAACGACTAAACAGGTCGTTACAGTTAATGGCTGAGGTGGGATTATCATAGTTTGGCTTTGACTGTATATAGGCTAAAATCATGAGATTCAAAGTTTCTTTGGTCTGGTTCATTTGTTCTATTTAGCTTCGCTTTTGTCATTATGAGAAATAATATTTGAGGATCCTAGATAAGGAGCTGCTAATGCTTCAGAAGGAGTTATTGTTTTGCTTAAGTGTATCGTTGTTATTGTGTATATGTTTGTTGCTGCTATAGTCAGTGATTCCTTCATCCTAGTTTACACTTTGTTTTACTGCTAAACTTTTTTTTTCTTTATCGTGATTTTTGTCATCGATTGGTTTCTGCGTATGTGCCCTTTATGTGTATTCAGTGGTATGAACGATAGAAAGGATCAATTCCCCCTCTATGTTTGATCTACAGCCTGTTTGCTGCATCCTATCTTGTAATTTCCTTTGGGTTTTTAAACGGTTACACAACCTTAAATTGTCACTAAAATCTTGATGGATGATGGCTTTGTTTATTTTTTTTATACTTGATTAGTGTTAACATAATCCCCCGTTTTTCTTTCATATGATATGTATTTTTGAGATTTTGTATCCCTTTCCTAACTCATATTTCTAAAATAGCTCACATCTTCTATGTTTGTTTTGTTCTAGTCATTTGCTTAATGTGCTGATTCTCCATTTTTGTTTTATTGCATGTGAAACCATTTTCGAGTCCCCATGGACTTCATTCCCATCTCTTGCACTTTTTCCTTGAGCCATAAAGGCTCAAAACATCCTCCTTGAGTCGTAGATTCCTTTCAAACTGGTGTACAGGTCGGAATATAGCAAAGGTGGTGCTGTAAAAATTATTTTGCAGGTGTTGAAGATGATGTATACCTGTTGTATACATATGTTATACACCGATATACAAGTTGAAATGTGCACAAGAGGCTAAAATTTGAAATCTGGGTTGATAGCGGTGAACATATGCTGCTGAAAAGGAACTTTCAGTTTTCGAAAGTTGAAAAACAGGCCGATATACTATCCGTATACACTGATATACAGACGCTTGATACCACAAATAGGTGTAAAAAATACGAATTGCAGTTTAACATATAGGGACGTCAAATTCAAGTAAACTACAGGAATAGTGAATGAATGAATGCATAGGATACAACCCGTATACATTAGTATACACCTTTTGGGCAGCGATATACAATAATAAAATGGTATAAAAATGGTACAGGTACAAACGCGCCAAAATAATATGGAAAATACAGGTGGAATTCTGATAATTCGTATACAAACAAATACAGGGCTCAAAAAGTCCAAAATGGAACTGAATATATACCGTATACAACAGTATACATCATTCGTATACCATGATTCTTTTTTCAGGGAAATGGGCCAGGGCCCTTTAGCTAAATTTTAATAGGCCCAAAAGCCAACATTTTCTGCAGGGTTTGAATTATTGGATGAGGGCCCAAGTCCACATTTTAAATAAAGGGAAAACTGTATATAATAACAAACTAATAACCTAAAATAAATGAAATAGCTAGGGTTTGATTTAATTGTGCTCATAGCAAACGTTAGCTAAAATTTTGCCAGCGGTCTTCTCTCCAGAAATTCGCTCGCCCACTCTCGTTCTCGCTGCCTCTTTCGTTGTATACACAGAAGTGTATAATTGTTTTATGTTTTTGTTTTGTATTAAAGCGATGTAGAAAATGATATATAATCCAAAAATATTATATCTCTGTTATACACTTATTATACAATTTACACATTATTTACTTCAAATATTGACAGAGAAAAAATCAACGAAGTTTATACAATTGGATATACAAGTTCAGTGAAAATACAATTTTCTCGAGCCTTGATAAAACAGAAGTATATATATGTTTGGTTTGTATACAGCGAGAGAAAAAGAGAGAAAAACATTAATTTTTCTTGTATCACTTAATATTGCAGTGAAATAGGTAGTGGAATTATACAATTGTTGCAGTATACAATTGCAGTGAAATAGGATAGCGAAGTATACAATTGCAGCGAATAGGCCAGCGAATTATAATTAATTAACAACTTGGCCAGCGGAATTATGACACTTGTATAGAAGCGAATTATACAGTTTTATGTTTGATATGGAGCGCAATTATGCCAAAGTTTGTTATACATACAAATAGAATTTTTTTGTGTGCTATATGTTGAAAGTTGCCCTTAAGATAAATTAGTATAGGACAGGTGGCCAAAAAAAAGTCCAAAATTGATGAATTGGGTATTAGCAAATAAATGTCCTCTTCTCTATCTTATTGATATTTGATGTGGATGACTAATATTTTGGTAGAATTTTATTAATTTCCTAAAAGATAGCCATTTGTTACTACATTTATTTAATCATAAAATTTTATTACTATTTTATTTACTTTGTTTTGTTGACTTTAGTCACCATTTAGTTCACTCCCTTAGATTAATTTCCTCTAAATGTGTCCTTTAGAAAATAATGATAAATAAAATTGTCCTGCTTTTAAAAAAGAAATATTAAACCGAATTTCTACTTTTACTTAAGTTAAAAATTTTATAATTTATTTAAAAGTTTAGGTAGTTCAAATCGACGGTCAATCGCAAGTAGCGGGCCATCCGAGGGCTTAACACCTTCTCGGGATGTCCATTTGAACTTCGAACCCTTTTTTTTTCAATTGATATTACTGTTTTGATCTTTGAAATTAATTTTGGTTAAATTTGTCTTGATTTTATCAAAAATCAAGTGGCGACTCCGTAATTTGGAAAATCGATTTTTCTTAAATAATAAGATTAATTGCGAAACTTAGTCATTTTTCACCAATTTTACCAAATAAATATATATTTAAACATAAAACAATGAGCACATCATCTCCAAAACTTAAAACGATTAAGTTTCAAACTTTTGCATTGTGTGTGATGTAAAAGTTTTCCTTGTTAGTGGCTAGGTTCATTAATCTCGTGAAGCATTACATGCAAACTACAAATACTATTGGGGATATGGGGTCCCCTAGCCTCAATACTCTTTTCCTTAGATATTACCATACAAGTCTCCGTTAATAGCAATAGTGTAGTAGGGGATTGTTAAACATTCCCTAGTCCATCTAGTAAATTGTTCTGGAAAATTCATTACATGTAGCATCTTTCTTGCCAACTCCCATTCCACTATGTCTTAGGCTTTCCTCAAGTCAATTTTGGTCAGACAATCTTCCTTAGTCTTCTTCATATTGTACTTCCCCACCAGGTCTTGAAAATGAGGATATTTTGAGCAATTGTTCCAGTTACAAATGCACTTTGATTATCAAAAATGATAGTGGGGGAGAATAAGTCGTTGTTTGTTGTACAGCACCATGGAGATTTCTTTTTTGATAGGATTACAACAATTTATTGGCTTGTAGTCTCCTGACCCTTCAACATGTTCTTTTTTGGCACTAATGTTATTATAGTATTGTTCCATACTTTGAGCATTTTCCCTTTCTTGGAGAATTTACTACTATTGTTTTGAGATCATCCTTGAATTTATCCCAAGAGTCTCTGAAGAATTGGCTACCATAACCATCTGGTCCCAAGCTTTTACCCCCCCCCCCCCCCACCAATTGCACATAGAGTTTCCTTTCTTGGAGAATTCAACTACTTTTGTTTTGAGATCATCCTTGACTTTATCCTAAGAGTCTCTAAAGAATTGTCTACCATAACCATCTGGTCCCAGACTTTTACTCCCCCCCCCCCAAATTACATATAGAGTTTCTTTAATCTCCTGCGTTGTTACTTCTCTTTCACTGTCCTTCTTATCTCAAATTTTCCAAGAGCGCCCTTTTCTACTACCCTATTGCATACAATTTCACTGTCACTTTTAGAGGCACCTAGAAGGTCCTTATAAAGTCAAAACAAAAGCTTGAGCAATACCATCCGTGTGTATATGTATGCTTCCTTTAAAGCCCTTATTAGTGCATATCCTGTTGCAGCTTTGTCTAGCCTTGATCATCTAGTGAAAGAAACTTCTGTTGAAGTACCCATATCTTAACCACTAGAATTTACATATTTGTTGGAGATAATCAAACTTGTCCATATTCCATCTTTGGTAATACTTGTTATATTTGACCTCTTCCTAGATTAGTATTCCTTTAAGAGGGTCCCTTTGTGGTCTAAGTTGACATTAAATGAGTATTTCATGGGCCTTCTTCGTACTTCTTTCAAAATCATTGAATATTTCTCTTTTGTGAGATCTTAGATTTGTCTTCAACCTATTTAATTTCCCCATCATACATTTTAGATCCTGCAAAAGTTATTTCCCAACTCTTTTCCACTCTACTTTTAAATTCAGGATCGAGGCTTCACATTAAGGTATATCTGAAGCTTGGAGTGATATTTGGTGCTTTGGCGTACCAAAGATTTTAGAATACCATATCTTTTAGGGTATACTATCGGATCGTGATAGTATATAGCAGGATTGATAGGGTAGTGGTGAATAAGGAGTGGATTGCAACACTGGCTAAGCTAGAGCCCCTTCTGAAATATCTTTAATGACTTTATTAATCATCATAGCTAATTAGGTCATTAGGGGTATACCTATATAATATCATTATTTATCATCGTCAATATGAATGTGCCTTTGTTAGTGAGTATTTTGTTGATCAGATTCATTACAATTCATTACATGATGGGGTAGCATATTTAATTTACATAATCACATCATGTTGATAGGCAGGACGTTGGTGAAGTTATCAAATCCTATAACATTTTACATTCTTACCACCAATCACACGCACCATAGTATGAAGACATTTCAAGTAAACATCATACCAACCCTATCAAATCTTTAAATAAGGTATACTTTAATTACAACCTTCATCACTTAACACACGTAATCATAATTGAAGTAGTACAGAATTGAGATCACAAGCTTACCCAATTCCTTCAACAATGCATCATCGAGGGCACCAACAAACATTCAATTCAAGCCAACAATGGTTTAATATCATCACACAATAGTAATCAAAAAAATAATAAATTCAATTGAATCCTACAGAACAATTCATCACTTAGTTCATAGCCTAGGATTGAGACTTAGGTCAGTTCCTTATTCTACTTCACAACCTCGGTCAATTACTCAAGAACTAGAATAATGGGATTACAAAGATCTACATATACTCAAAGTGAAATAATAGCAATATAGAATAGTAATTCACACATTAACCAAGCTTGTATCAATACTACACAATCAATTCAAGATCACAAAACCTAGGGTAAGGGGAAAAGGTTCATCTTCCAAAAATAGGTTAATGCATGTAACGACCTGTTAGTCGTTTGAGCAGCAGATTTATTTGTCTGGAAAAGATACTGGCTGAGTGAAGAGACCCACGATTTTTGAAACGTCATGTGTGTATTTGTTGGTTTTTACGACGATGTAATGTTTGGTTTGGGTTTTTTCGGTCTCGTTCCAAAACACTCGAAATTAGGAAATTTGCGTACTGAGATCACTATTGAACGTTCACGAAGGAATGGCAGGAGGAACGTCGTGGGCACGACGGACCGCACAGGCCATTCAGTAAATTCAGCTATGAAATCGTGACGGAGCAGCAGGACGGGGACCGTCGCATGCGCGATGGGCAGTCACAGGGGCTGCGTAATCCCAGGCTAGGTCAGATTTTATGTAAGTGATTTAAGGGGCGTTGGACTATTCCTGCTTTAATATAAAGTAGTGGGGTACTGTAATAAAGTCCAATTACTTGGGGGGTTAAAAGAGGTCCCTTAAGTGATAGTGGGTTATTATTGCCATCTTTTATACTAATATTATGTTAATTAGGGTAAAAGAAAGAGGGTTTGAATAAGAAAAATAGAAAGAACAGAGAGAGAAGAAGAATATGATACGAATCGAGAAGGGGGAGAAACGAAGAGGAACACAAGATCTGGGGAATTGCTGCTTGATCACTAATCTTAGTGGAGGTAGGTTATGGTTTTCATGCTATCGTTAGTTAAACTCTTAATAGCGAATGATATGTATGGGTTAGTATTGTAAACCCTAGATATGCTTAATTGTATGCTTGAAGGATGTGATTATGCAATTGTATAAAATAAGCATGATGAAGCTCTATTGTTGATCTTAATCTTGAAAGAATCCTAAATCTACCTTGTAAATGAGAAGTGATGATGCCTGGGTATTAAAAGAAGGCTTGATGAAACTAAAGTGATGGATTAAGTGGAACGGGTGTCACGAACCGACACGTTAGAATTAGGGGATAGGGTGTCAGAAGACAAGTTAGGAATTAGGGGATCGGCGTGTCACGTACCGACACAAGAGGAATAAAATAATGAATTTGAAAGATGTTAATATACCCAATCTAAGTGAACCTAATCCCAAATGGGTATTGGCATTGAGTCTTGAGTCCTCGGGGTGAAACTTGGAGGTGCTTATTAATGAGTATAGACACTTGTGTTGCTACATGTGGAGTATTGTTAGTTGATTTATGATATTATTTGATATTATACTATTTTCTATTTTGAGTTGGAAAATGTGATACCTACTCAGTTTTCGTGTTTGTAATGGACCCCTATTGTATGTTTTTTCTTGCTTAGATGTGGAGTGCCAAGCAAACATACCGTCGTCTTCAACTCAACCCAAACTCTAGTCAGTCTTCATTACCACCGGGATTTCTGGGGAGCTCATGTTCTAGCTTGACTGGATCTATCTCCCTCATGTCTGATGCCTTGAAGTCCCGGCATGGATACTTTTGTTATTTTAGCTCTTAGAATATCTTAGTTAGTAATTGATCATAGATGTTATTGTGGTGAGACTTCAGGATTTTGGGAAAATCATAGTGTTTTGAATTTTAGAAGTTATGAATTGGTTTTATTAATGAGTTTAAAGTCTTCCGAAGAAACTTTCTGTTGATATTATATTGAAATGTCAGGGTAGATAGGTTGGTGCGCTCACATAGGAGGGTAACTGTGGGGTTGCCAGGCGCGGCCCGTTTGGGTCGTGACAAACTTGGTATCAGAGCATTAGGTTTCGTTGGTATCTCAGCACACAAGAACAGGTACTAGTTAGAGTCTTAAGGAAGGAACGGTAGGGGACGCCTTTACTTTTCTTTGAGGGCTATAAGATTTAGGAAAATTTCAGTCTCTTTCTTTCGTGCTATAGTTGGATCCAATTGGTATATAGTGAGAAATAGGTTCTACCATCTTCACTCTATTCGCAGATGGTTAGAACTAGAGCAACAACTACGCAAACACCAGGCACCGGCAGAAACAGGGTTTGCGTCTGAGCCAGCACTGGGGGTGGCTCGAAAGAGGAAGTAGTGACAAGAGGCCGTGGAAAGAGGGTAGTGGGAGGATGTCCTTAGGGGAAGAGGGACGAGAACCTAGCCAGCTGGTACTAGGGCGGTGACTCCTCCACCAACTGAGGAAGTGGTAAGAGAGGGCGAGGATGGGGGAGACTGAACAAGTGCAGAAGAATGAGGAATTGACACCCCAACCTACCCCAGAGAAATGATCAACAGGTCTTGCTTATCTTAGTGGGTTATCTGACAGGCAGACGCTCCAGTGTTGTTGCCCAACACTCGGTTCGGAGTACAAACATTGCGCTACATGAGCTCCCGCATGGATGCCTCATTGGAAAATAGGCACGTTTCCTCGTTGACCACAGGGCCTTATAAATGACAAATGACAGCAATGAACTTGTCAGTAAGTTCTTGAAATTGAAACTGATGAGGAAATGGAATTGAATTGATGGAGGATGATGATTGATTGGATTATTGAAAAACCGCACGAAAAAGGAGACACAAACATTGCGCGCGGAAAAATAGGGAAACACGCGACGTACTGTGCCGAGAACCGGTAAACAGGGACTTAATTTCAACGCAGACAAACACCACACAGGGAAGCGCGACGCCTGAAAGCGGACCGGTGGAAAAGGGACTCCGAGGAGAAGCGCGAATAATACTAAGTAAAAAAAGTCGGAAGAGCTAGTAAGTTCTTAGACGCAACCGTAACCGGGGAGCGCCGCACGTGACAGTATGGGAGGTGCCCAAAAATAGTCGCCACCAGGACAGCGGCACGTCTTGATCGAGCCATCAGTCGTTAGGGACTCCTCCAAAGGGACAAGAAAGAGGGGATATGAGGGAGGACGCGTGGGATGCGTGACAGCCCGGAATTAGTCCGCGCAAAGCTCCGGAAAAGGGTCCCGGATGGGAGATGAAACCCTCGTTTAGGTGATACACTAATGGCATGTCAAGAGGATCGCCGGGCGGGCCGAGAAGCGCCCGTGAAGCGGAGTTAATGACGCAAGAGACCACGAAGGCTGATGGAAATCCATCGCGAGAGAGGTTTGGGCACAACAGGGGGATATAAATGTTGGAGAAAAAACAAAAGGGGCGACAGAGTAGGATGGGCAGGATAGCCCGAAACAAGGACCACAAAAAGCGGGAGGGGAGCAGCCCGAAAGGGAACGTGCGAAAAAAAACAAACTAAAAAACAGGGCGAGGGGTGTTAGCCGAGGGGGAATACAAGTCTCCAACAGTAAACAGGGAAACAAGGGGAGGCGAAGGGACGGAGGGGAGAGCGCTTGGAAAGTGAAGTCCGCAAATGAGGTGAGAAACAAAGTGGTGGAGGGGCAAAGGGGAAGAGGAGGGGTAGGTAGTGGAGATTGGGAATTGTTCGAAGGGTGAAAACATTGAGCGAACAATAATGGATGATGAAGGAGGAGTTGGGGGAATTGAATGCCGATGATTTTTGAATGGAGAACCTGGAATTGGAATTGGTTGGGTTGATGATTGAAAAACCTTTGAAAAAAAAAAATTGGAAAAAAAAAATTGAATGAATGGGATGTTATTTATATGGGTGCTGAGTGATAAGGGGAATGGGGTCGGGCGCGGTGCAGCGAGGGATGTGGCAAGGAAGTGGGGCAGAGGATAAAAATAATGATGGGGGAATGGGGAAAGGCGAAATTGAGGAGGAAATTTTTGAAAAATTGGATGATGAAGGGATGGGAGGTGGGGGATTGAATGATTGAAGGATTGGAAATCGAATTGAAAAATTGATGAGTTGATGATGGAGGAAATGAAATTGGAAAAGTGATGAATGTCGAGGGGAAAATAAAAAAAAAAAAAGGTAAGGTGGGGGGGAAGGGTGAAAACATGGGGGGTGGGTCAGCGAGCGAGGCGGAGAGGAGGGGCAAGGGGGAATTGTGATGTAGGGGGATGGACGGGGGATTGATAGGGAAGGTCAGGTGGAAAGGCTGAGTGAGGGTAGGGAGGAAGTTCGGAGGGATGGTATGAGTTGAAGGGAAGTTGATGGATTTATCGATATGCTTTGAAGATGGATGGATGGAAGGGATTGAAAAAAAAAAAAAAAAAATGTGATTGGATGGGATGGAATTGAGAAAATTTGGTAAAAATTGACGGGGATTGGATTGAAGGGGATGGGATTAGGAAATGTTGAGGATTGATGATCGATGGATGAGGGATGGGAATGAGGTTTTTTTTTGAAACCTCCAGTTATTCAAGGGTGTGAATCTGAGGATGACCTATGAATTTTTGGTGACGGTCATGAGCTAATACACAAATGGGTTATAGTAGAACGTTTTGGGTGTGAGTTGGACTTATCAGTTTCAAGGGAACGCCAATGTGGTGGGCGGTCCACATGTTGAGTGTCAACCACAGAGGGCACACCTCATGACTTTGGGCAATCATTCTCTAGCTTGTTTATGGAGAGATATTCCCCACGGACTTTGAGGATAGGAAAAGAGATGAGTGTCTTGAGGACTAGAGCAATGGTAGGACCTGTCGGTTACTGATTATGAGGATAAGTTTGTTTTTTGCGCATTATCCAGGTATACCACCCAACTATGTTTCAGTTCCACAAGAGCGGGTTCGCCTTTTGTGAAGGGTTAAGGTCAGAATTGCGGATTTCAGCCTTACGTAGCGGCTGGCCAAAAATCCTTTCAAAAAGTGGTTAGACTTGTGATAGAGGTGGAAGGAGTGAAGCCAGATGATTCACCATGGCATCGACATCAAAAAAAGGTTTCGAAACGGGAGGTGATGAATGGTTGCTTACTTAGAGGACAGGGTTCAGGAGGTTACTCAGTCCGACCAATTCAGTCTTCACTACAGAATGTAGTTGAGGGTCCATCTCAGACGGTCAACACTTCTCTGAGAGACCTATGCTTGACTCCAGAGAGGTAGGGATGTGGGGGAGACTGGACATATTAGGAGGAATTGTCCAAAAAACAGAGTTATAGACCCCCAATCCCAATAGCGAGAGGTAGGAGGGTCATGGTAGTAGAGACGTTTATTCTGGAGAACGCGGTGGCCGAGTGGGGTAATGGTGGTCACCAAAACGGACGGTCGGTAAAGGGCAAAACTGGAGTAGTTACTAAGACAACATGGAGGGGCAACGGGCAGACAGGTGATAGGGACATTGTAAGCTTTACCCCTGGGGGTCTGAAGCGGAGGAAGGGGCATATCAGATGCGGTTAGAACAGGTAATCTTTTGGTTTGTAGATTGCTGGCTTCTGATATTGATCCTGGTCCCACATTCATATGTATCTTCCTCATTTGCTACTGGTCTTAATTTAATGTGAATTGATTGGGACGATGCCATTCGTTTGTTTCTACTCGGTGGGTGCTCTGAGTCAGGTGGTAGTTGAAAAGGTAGATGGTCTTGGATGGTGGACTTTTGTGGGGAGACAATACTCATGTAGACTTGGTTTTCTTAGAAAATGGTTGATTTCGATGTAATTATGGGTATGACTGGCTTTATCCCAAATTTGCAATCTTGGACTTGTATGCTAAAAAATGGGCGGTTAGCAAAGCCTAGGACAGATTGTTCGTGTGGGAGGGTGACTACACTTCCAATACGGGTTCGTATCGTTCTCTTGTTCGTGCTAAGCGAAATGGTGAGTAAGGGTTGTTAGCTTTCTTGGCCACACCTACGGGATGATACTCCCCAAGTACCTTCCATGAGTCGGTTTCGATAGCCGCCGAGTTTTTAGATGTGTTTCCTGCAGACCCTCCTGGTTTATGCACCGGATAGAGATATTGACTTCTGCATCGACTTGAAACCGGGTTACTCTTCCCATTTCTATACCCCCGTATAGACTGGCTCACGCTGAGTTAAGGGAGTAAAGGCTCAACTCAAGAGTTATTGAGAAAGACTTCATTAGACCAAGTGCATCCTTGGGGTGCTCCTGTTTTGTTTTGTTGAGAAGAAAGATGGGAGTCTTCGGATGTGCATTAGTTACGGCACTAAATAAAGAAACTATAAGAACAGGTTATCCTCTTCCTGCATTGATGATGGTTCGATCAGTTACAGGTGCTTGTGTCTTCTCCCTAGATTGACTTGAGGTTGGTTATCATCAATGAAAATACGTGGCAGACAGATGAGCCCAGATGTTGCTCAAGACTGCTTTTCCGAACAGGTATGGGCATTATGAATTCTTGGTATGGTCCTTTGGACTAACGAATGCCCCTGTGCTTTATGAGCTTGTGAACGGGATTTTTTAAGCCATATCTGGATCTCTTGTGATCGGTATTTATTGATGATTATACTGAGATACTCCAAGAGTAAGAAGGAACATGAAAAGATTGAGATTGTGTTGGAAATGTTGAGGGAAACAAAAAGCTTTATGCCAATTCCCAAGTGGGAGTGTTGGCTAGATTCAGTGTCCTTCTTGGGGCAGTGCATTGGGTTTCTTAAGGATGGGGTGATGGTGGATCCTATAAGATCGAAGTAGTGAAGAATGGGTAAGACCTACTAATTGTGTCGGAGAAATAAGAAGCTGTGTTGGTTTTTAGCCAGTCTACCGTCGATTTGTCAAGGATTCTCGTTTAGGCTTCCCAATAACGAACTTGACTAAGCAGATGTTCCATTTGTATGGTCGGATTGAAATGTTGAGGAAAGCTTTCAGAAACTCAAGACCTTGCTTTGACTACCGCACTACTTACCTTGCCCGCAGAAGAGGGTAAGAACTCATTGTTATGTGATGCATCCTCTATTCTGGTTTGGGTGCCGTGATATGCAGAGAAAAAGTAATTGCGTTATGCTCGAGGCAATAAAGGTGTATGAACGTAATTATCTGACCTACATTTAGAGTTGCTGCGGTGGTTGTTTTGTTTGAATTTTAAAACAATGGAGACACTATCTATATGGGGTTAAGTGTGTGAAGTCTATACGGGCTCATCGTAGCATACAGTATGTCTTTACTAGAGAGAGTTGAATTTGAGAAGAGAGGGTGGATGGAAACTACGAACGGATTATGATGCCTATATTGTACATCCGGGAAAGGCTTAATGTTTGTAGCAGATGTGTAAGTAAGAAAAGCAGGGAAGCATGGGTTAGTTTAGCCCACTTTACAGTTTTCTAGAGCCCATTGGCTAGAGAGGACAGACTCTGGCTAATGACTTTATGAGGTTAGAAGTAAAATGGGAGGGCGGATTGTGGCCAGTGTGGACGGACAAGATCTCCTTTCTGTGGAACAAAATTAAGGGAAAGCAGTTTATGCATAAAGAAAACTGATCGGATACGAGGATAAGGTTTGCGAGGAGAGGATAAAGAAGCAATAATGGATGAGGAGGTGTGTTTTGCAGAATTAAGGGAAGGGTATGGGCCCCGTGGTGATGATTTGAATCCACACTATTCTTACCGAGGCTCATAGTTCTGGATAATTTATACATCCTGGGGCCAAACCAAGATGTACCGTGCACCTAAGGCAACATTTTGGGGAGTAAGTAGAAGAAGCGCACATGTTGAGTTTGTTGCCAAAGTCCACATTGTCAGCAAAGGTAAAGTATGAAAACCAGAGGCACGGAGGAACACTTCAGAGAAAGAATGCCTTTCCTGAATGGAGGAGTGGAGAGAATTTCAAGGACTTCGTGGTTGGTCTTCCAAAGACATTGGGCAAGGAAGTTTGATTCTATTTGGGTACATTGGGACAGATTAACTAAGTCTTGCTCATTTCATCCGGTTAAGGTCCGCAATTACAATGCAGGAAGTAGCCGGACTTACAGCTCGGAATGTGCGGTTGCATGGAGTTCATTTCCTCATATCAGATAGAGGTACGCAGTTTGTTTACTTCTAAGTTGGAAAAGGAACTTGCAAGCAGAATTGGTACTAGGTTGGACCTTAGTACGCATTTCACCCTCAGACGATGACAGTCTGAACCGGCGAAACGATTTCAAAGTATGGAAGTATTAGTCCGATGTGTGATAGGAATCGGGTGGTCATTGGATAACTTCTTACCCTTAGCAGAGTTGCATAACACTACTAGCTATCACTCAAGTATTGATAGGCTTCCTTTCGAAGCATGTATGGGAGGAGAGTAGGTCTCCATGGATTGGTTGATGCATTCGAGGTTTTTTTTTAGGGAATTCCCTTTTGGGATTAATGACCTTTTGGAGGGGATCGTTTAGAAAAGTGAAATCGATTCAAGAAAGCTTTTAGAGGTCAAAGTAGGCAAAAGGGAGTATGAGCATCGAAAGGTAGGGACTTGGAGTTCATGGAAGGGTGAGCAAGTCTTGCTGAGGTTTCCACCCAGGAAGGGCTTGGATTGATGCGATTGGTAAAAGAGGTAAGCTTAGTCCGAGAGGTATATGGTCCATTTGAGTCCTTGAAGCGAGTAGGGGAGGTGGCTTATGAATTCGCCTCGACTCCAGGGCTGCAGGGAGGTGCACCCGGTATTTTCATGTGTCTATGTGGAAAAGGTACCATGGGGATGGAAATACATCCATTCGTTGGGATTCAATGCTGCCTGATGATAACTTATCTTATGAGGAGGGCCGTTGCATTTTAGATAGAGAAAGAAGTCCGCAAGTTGAGGTCGAGGGAAGAATACGACAGTTGAAGATCACTTGGGAGAAGGAGGCGTATATCAGACAGATACCCACACCTGTTTAAAGATTCAGGTGGTACTCTTTTCACTCGTGTGTTTATCTTCTCGTGATCGTTCGAGACGAAACGATGGGTAATTAGTATATATTGTAACGACCTATTTAGGCGTTTTGGCAGCAGATTTTATTTCTGGAAAAACTGGCCCGAGTCGACGGACCCCACGACGAACCGTCATGGGACGACGGACCGTCGTGGGAAGTCTCGTTCCAAAACACTTTAGAAATTAGAAAAATTTGGGTACTGAGATTCGACTCTCTGAACGTCACGACTGAAATGGCAGGACGGAACGTCGTGGGCACGAGGACCGTCAAAGGCCATTCAGTAATTAGCCTCTGGAACTCTGGTGACGGAGCAGCAGCAGGACGGACCGTCGCAGCGCGACGAGGGCAGTCACAGGGGGGGGGCTGCGTAACCCAGGCTGGGTCGGATTTTGTTAAGTAATTGAAGGGGCGTTTTTGGACTATTCCTGCTTTAATTATAAAGTAGTGGGTTAATGTTAATAAGTCTAATTACTTGGGGGTGTTAAAAGAGGTAAACTTAGTTAATTAGTGGGTTTTATTTTGCCATTCTTTTATACTTAATTATATGCAATAGGGGGGTAAAAGAAAAGAGAGGTTTTGAATAAGAAAAAACAGAAAAGAACAGGAGAGAAGAGAGAGAACGATGAGAAGGGGGATAAGAACGAAGAGGAAACCAAAGCTATGGGGAACTTGCTGCATTGATACACTAATCTTCGGTGGAGGAGGTTTGGTTTTCATGACTATTCGTAGAAACTCTAATAGCGATGATATGTAGTGGGTGTATTGTGTAACCCTTCTATATGCTTAATTGTATGCTGTATGAATGTGAATGCAATTGTAATAAATAAGCATGAGGAAGCTATTGAATCTAATCTTGAAAGAAATACTAATCTACCTGTTAAGAGACGTGATGATGCTGGTATAAAAGCAAGGTGGAGAACTAAAGTGAGAATTAATGGAACAGGTGTCACGAACCGACAAGTAGAATTAGAATTAGGGGATCGGGGTGTCACGAACGACCACGGAATAGGAGGATGGGAGTGTCACGTACCGACACAAGAGGAATAAAATAATGATATTTTGAAAGAGGTTAAATTACCAATATAATGAACCTAATACCCAAATGGGATGGAATTGGGATTCTTGAGTCCTCCAGGGTAACTCGGCGGTGCTTATATAATGAGTATGAATTGTTGTTGCTACATGTTGAGTATTGTAGTGATTTATGATATATTTGATATATACTGTTTTCTATTTTGAGTTGGCCATGGATACCTATCAGAGTACCTCGTGTTTTGTACTGAACCCTACTTGGATGTTTCTTTTCTTTGTTATATGTGGGTTGCAGCAACATCAGTCGTCTTAACTCAAACGCACCCAACTCTAGCCAGTCTTCAATTACACCGGGAGATTTCAGGGTGAGCTAGGCTTCTAGTTGGACGGTATCTTCTCCCTCATGTCTTGATGCCTTGAAGTTCCTGCAATGGACTAGCTTTGTTATTTTAGTCTTCTTCTAGAGATCTCTTTAGTAGAATTGATCATAGTGTTCTTGTGTGATGACTTCCAGATATTGGGGAAAATAATAGATGTGGAATTTTAGAGTATTGAATTGATTTTTTAGTAATGAGTGTAAGTCTTCCGCATTACTTTTGTTGATTTAGATTGAAATGTCAGGGTTTTATGATAGGTTGGTTCGCTCACATAGGAGGGTAAGTGTGGGTTGCCAGCGAGGCCCGTTTTGGGTCGTGACAATGCATGAAGAAGTAATCTAAGTGATTCATAATACATGTTAATATACTCATAATAAACAATATGAATCATAAACAAAGCAATTCACAAGATCAATTTCGTATTGGAAGAAAACCCACTTGAATTTCATATTTCTGAAACTAATTTGGAAAAGCCCTTTGGGGAAAGAGATCCCAAAGGTGAAAGAAATCCCATACCTCACTAATTTATGAAGTTTGATGGAGGAACTTGATCCTTTTTATCCCTAGAACCCTCTTTTTCTTGGTCTTCAATAGGGTTTCTTTGGGAGAGAGAAGGAAGAGAAATTGGGTTTTGGGAATAATGGGAGTTGGGTTTAGTCTAATTAGGTTTGGGGTCTTTATAGGAGTCATTAGATAAGTTAATTAGGCCTCTATTAACCCATAAATAATTAACTAACCCCCTAATTAATTTAATTTAACTAACCAAAACATGCAGTAAAACAGTCTCTTGACAGAAGTAACCCCGACTAATGGGCCTTTGTCAATCGACGGGCACTGTTTCATGGACGTCCTGTGCAGTCATCATTTTGATCAGAGATTCGTCCAAAAGGACCTTTGGACAAAATTTCTAAGTTTTCACTTACGGTGGTCATCGATTGGACCATGCCTCGTCGATGGGCCACATTGGTGAACACTGTCCGACAGCTTTTAGCCACATTTGCAAGGGTCCTCCTCAAGGGCCTTTGGTTGGTCCTTGGGGAGTCGTACCCGGACGTTTCAACTATAAACCAACTCTAATATGTGTTATACACCTCACCACCAAATTTTATCATTTTTGGACTCTTAAAACTTAGTCAAATAGGCTAACGCACACTAGCACCTCTTGAACTAGTTTCTTCACATTATAGACATTCCTTGACATTTTGATTCTAAAATTCCTAAATGACTTATATAAATTATAATTGACTTAAAAACACTTTTACACTCTCATAGGCTCTAGATTAGGCTTTAGACTTCCAGAGTATTACACTCATATTCACATTCTTCATGCATCAAGTAAGGGACAGAGGTCTACCAAAACAAGACACAATTCATTATCATCTTATCACATGTATAATATCATTCAAGTAGCACATATGGTCAACTAAGTATACTTGCAAGTCACCTTAAATACTTCTATAGAAACACCACTATAATTCATCACAAGACTCATATAGTTAACTACGAAGATTCACAATTCCAAATCCGATACCAATATAAGGCAATTCCATGTAGCCATCTTGATCACATTAATCACTTAGAAGAACACATGTTTTGACTTCATACATGCACATAAGTCATAAAGACCTTCACAATGATCACATATTCAAGTTATAACATGATACAATCATAATTCATAAAGTAATGCCGACAAGGCCACATTCTTCACAATTCATATAGTAATGCCAATAAAGCCACATTGCTCACAATTATATCACATAAGCACCGCCACCATAAGTGGCCCATACCAATCATCATAATTCAAGACCTATACTACAAAATATTGAGAATGTTAGGTCAACATACCACCAATCCAATCTCAACAACTCCAATCCATAGTCAATTCAACCAACTAAATCCACAAAGGCTCTTACCAATAGATATAGTCACCAATTCAACCCAATAATCACAATATCTAATGATACAAGACAATACAATATGAATTTCATCAATTTAGGACAAATTACATACAATTCTAAAATACTTCTTACATAACTCAATAGTCCAAATCAAACTACTCAAGAAATCAATACAATTGAGACTTGATCAAATCACCCATAATATAGTCAAAGTAAGGAAATAATGATTTGCATGAGTTCAGGGAGTTTTTTAGTCTAAAATCATCAAATTAACATCAATTCAATCATAATTCAGTGATTCAAAAAACTTTATGCAAGAACCCATGGCTAGATAACAAAATAGGACAATTCATCTTTTAAAAAGATCTTGGAAACCACTTTAAAGATTGGTTCCTTAAAGAAAGAAGATTCAAGGATGAAATATCATACCTTGATTGATGATTAGACACGAATTGAAGAGGAATTGATGGCGGAAATCAAGCAAAATGGTTCCCCCACATTCGTATTCAGTCAATGGAGTTCTACAGAGTTCTTCTTTGGGGTTTTGGGTTTTATTTTTGAATAATCACTTGACTTGGGGTTCTAGACTTATAAAACTACTTAAAATACCCTTAAGTAATCACCCAAACCATTTTTAGGACATTAGGTGAACTTCCCAACTTTTCATGATGTCGATCTTCTCAATCAAGATAGGAGAAACTATTGAGATATTCATCAACCACTATTATGTTGTAGGTGAATCATTCGATGATTGCTTGGTCCATCTAGGTGATGCACTAAAATGGTGTGAATAAAGAAGTATCACTTCATGGTGAAGAAGGTATAGTTCTTAGTTATCAGATCTAAAACAAAGCATTTAAAGTTGATATAAAACACCAGGCTTTGAAAAAGTCTAAAGTGAGCTTAGGTCAAGTCCATTAACCTAAAATGGACCATGAACCCTGTATAGAACCCTAAATGGGCCATTTAGGGCATCACTATATGTTTAGGAGAAGTGGCCTTGCCATTTAAGGCAACCAAGAATTTGGGGTTGTCTGTATGGATCCCTAATTTGCTAGTGAAGAGTTGTACGAACCATTTAGAAGTTCATATAGGTCACCCATTAGCTTTTAGGTTAGAGCTATTTTACTATTTATCCTATGTGTTTAATACCTAATCTATGTCATTTTAACCCCTATTATAAGCCCTATATAAGTGATTTATGTCCTAAAACTACACATTCTAAATTATTCACCTAAATTCTAAATTTCCCTCCAAGTTCATCCCTAGAATCCTCTATAGTAAGGAGATTGCTATTGGTGAGACAAACTCTACTAGCGGGAGAACATCCATATCTATATCCTCTCGGTACTAAGCAAAAATCCTAGGGATGGTCATTAATCAGATTTATTTCATTATCCATGGAATGACACAATTAAGAGAATAATCTAAGCTAAAGTAATTTACAATAGCTCCTTAACATAATTCAACTTAGGTGAGAAAACCTTTCAATCTTGTGAATCCTTTTGTGAGAAAATCTTTCAAAATCATGATCTTATTAGTATGTAAGAAATATCATTCACAATAACAACATTATTACTTTAGTCTCAAAGAATTCTCAAATCATTTACATCAACTTCATTAAAATATACATGTCTTCATAAATTCATCCTTCATAATTCATAAGCTTCATCATGTATTCATAGTCTAGAAGTATAGATCATTCATGAGTCCATATATATTCAAATAAAAATCATGTAATTACATTTTTTTTAATTAGAAGATAGAAAACAACTAATTGACTCATACTGAAAAGAACCCATGAATATTGAATAAAATCCTAACTTTGAATTGTGATTTTACTTTGTAAAATTGGAAGATCTTGGGAACCTTATAAAGGAAAGGACTCCATAGGTGAATACCAACATAACTTAGTGATTAAGTCCCAATGGCTATGGTGAATTGAAGATGTTAAAATGAAACCTTATTTTCTTGTTCCTTAGTACACTTGTATAGCTTATTGTCATTTTTGTTTCCAGAATTTTTTTATGGTGTATGCGTCACATCTCAACCACTTCCTTTTGATGTAATAGATGGCTTGTTTAGACTATGTAAGACTCTCAGCTTGTGAAACTCTTTTACGATATAGGACTATTTTTTAAAAAAAAATGTTTCTTATCTTATATGATGTATGTTAAATGGCTTATGTGGGGCCTTTCAAGGTTGTGTACGTCATATTACACCTAGGGTACACTTTGGCATGACAAACTTTGTATTCAAAGCAAAAAGTTTAAAAAGATCCTAGGTTTTGTAACAAGCCATATCAAGTGGATTCTTATTCATAAATGTGAATCGCACTATATTTATGAATATGAGGCTATAATATGTTTAGGAAACTCCACTTCGAACAACATTTTAAAGTCATGTGCTAGAGTATAACTCTTTATGTCTCTCTTATAATCCTAATCTGACAATTTTTAGGATATGGCCCCTCAAAGAGGTAGAAGGAATATGGGTGAGAATATGAAACAAGAAGCTCTTAAAGTTCCAATCGACCTTTTTACCAAAAAAGTTACCAATATAGAATTTTGAACCGCTTTTCAAGTGTTAGCTCTAGTTATGACGGCTCAAGCCAGTAGGGAGGTTGTGGTCCCTAGACTGAATCCCCCGGAGTTTCATGATTTCAAGGTTGATGAGGATCCTCAATAGTAAATTCATGAGTAACATAAAGTTTTGAAGATCATGGGAGTAACACTGGTGGAAAAGGCAGAATTAGGCGCTTATCAACTTAAGGGTGTTGATAAAGTTTAATTTGAACAATAGAAGGAAGAGTAGGCGGTAGATGTGGGTCCTCTTCATTAGGAGAAGTTTAAGGTTTCTTTTATTAATAGATTCTTTCCTCTTAAGATGAGGGAGGCAAAAGTTTCTTGAGTTCATTTACCTTTTCCAAGTAAATAGGAGTGTGAAAGAATATTCTTTAAAATTTACACAATTATCCAAAATGCTCATTCTATGCTTCTCGACTCTAGGTCAAGGATGAGTTTCTTCAGGTGTGTCCAAAATGGTGGTTAAGGAATACCGTACCACCATGCTTATAAAAGGAATGTATATCTTTCATTTAATGACACATTCTCAATAAATAGAAAAGGCAATATCTAGGGAGACAAAGAGGGAAAAGATCGGTAATGGTGACTTTTCACATATAAGGTCCGATGGAAATGGTTGTTCTAGATTATGACAAAAGTGTTTCGGTCAAGGTTCCTCTAATGCTTCAATTCAAAAGTTTAACAAAGATAGGGTGTCTAACTCTAAGTCGTAAGAGGGAATGTGGTAGATCTTTTGTGTCTACTTGTACTAAGTATGGAAGAAAAAATATGGTAATTGCCAATACAGATGGTTGGTTTGGTTGTAGTAAGAGGGGCCATGACATAAGATATTGTTCGTCACTTTCTACTAAGGGAAGAGATGGTAGGTAAGCTTCTTCTAGTGGTTCGGGTTCAAGTTCTCCAAGGAAAAACATATTTTATACACTTCAAACTCAACATGAGCAAGAGCGTTCTTCTGATATGGTTACTGATGTGTTGAAAGTCTTTCATCTTGATGTTTATGTGTTGTTTGATCCTTGTGCTACCCTGTCTTTTGAGACGCCATATGTGTCTATAAGATTTGATGTTTTTTCATATGTGTTATTAGACCCTTTTTTGTCTCTACTCCTATTGGTGAATCTATTGTGGTTAAGAGAGTCTATAGAAATTATCCCATTTCCTTATCCCATGAATAACACTCATATTGATATTCTAGAGCTTGATATGTTAGATTTTGATTATATTCTATGTATGAATTCTACGCCTATGAGAAAGTTTTTTTCTTGTCTTAAAGCTAGAAAATAATGTCTAAGACTTGTATATATCATCTTGTTCAGAATTCTTGAGTAGGTCCATTTTAAATTACTTTCCAGAAGTGTTCCCCATTAATTTACATTGTATTCCTATCGAAAGGAACATAGACTTTGGTTTAACCTTCTCCCATTTATGCCGATTGTTTCTATTTATCCTTACCGCATGAATTTGACAAAAATTAAGGATGGAAAAGGAACAATTGAAAGATTTTTTGGATCAGGATTTAATCCAACTGAGTATCTCTCCATGGGGTTTTCAAGTCTTGTTTGTTCATAATAAGGATGGTTTATTCGCATGTGTATTGACCATTGGAAATTAAACAAGGTTACTATTAAGAATATGTATCATCTTCCATGAATAGATGAATTTTTTGATCAATCCAAGGAGCGAGTACTTTTCAAAGATGGACCACTGGTCAGTTTATCACCAATTGAGGGTGAAAGAACATAGTATTCAAAAGATGGATTTTCAAACTCGGTATGAGTGTTTAGACAATACCGTTGCGTTTATGATTGATATCTTGATATACTTGTAAAGTTAGTATGAGCATATCGATCACTTGAGTATTGTGTTGCAAGTTCTCAAGGACCAACCACTATTGCAAAATTTAGTAAATGTTACTTTTGATTGAGATCTGTGGCTTTTCTTGGTTACATTGTTTCCGAAAAGGGTATTGATATAGATCCTAAGAAGAGTGATGCGGTTAAGAGTTTATCTAAGACCTCTATGCCCTTTAGATATTCGCAACTTCATGGGTTTGGACGGATACTATAGAGGGTTTTTTGAAGGATTTTATTTGATTGCATCTTTATTGACTACATCAATCAAAAATAAAGTGAATTTTGTATGGTCAGAAGCATGTGAAAAGAGTTATCAAGAATTAGAAGGTATACTTGCCTCTACTCCAACGTATAATTTACCAAAAGGCTTCAGTGGGTTTGTTTTTTATTATGATGCCTTAAGTACCGATTAGAATATGTTCTTATGTAAAATGTGAAAGTTATTTCTAATGCTTCAAGGCAACTTATTATTCATGAAAAAAACTATCTTGTCCATGATCTGGAACTAGCAACAATTGTTTTTGCCTTAAAAGTTTGGAGGCATTATCTGTATGGTGTTCATATTGATAACTTTGCCAACCACAGAAGTTTGCATATGTGTTCAATCAAAAGGAACTCAATATTCACTAACGTAGATGACTATTCTTGAAGGTTTATGATATGATTGTCTTCTATCACCCGAGCAAAGCCAAATTAATGGTCCGTGCCTTGAGTTAACTTTATAAAAAGTTGAGATCTTATGTAATTGATTTCATGGGTAATGGAGATGATCATTTTACTTTGATTGAGGTTGGTTATAATAACCTATCATTGAAACGTTGGTATGGCTCTATTTTAGGCCATTATGGCAAGTATATATCTTTCATAGGTTTTGTTTAAAGTTGGTGAGGTTGCTTTAAGTGGTCCCCAGTTGGTACATGAGACAATGGAGAAAGTTCGTCTTATAGAGAAAGATTGAAAACAGCTCAGAGTTGACAAAAGTCATATGTCAATGTTAGGATAAGAGATCTTGAGTTTGATTTGATGATGGTTTAATTAAATATACCTATGAAGGGTGTCATAAGGTTTTAAAAAAGAAATCTTAGACCCCTATTTGTAAGCCCATTTCGAATTTTGAGACGTACTGGTAAAGTTTCTTATGAACTTGATTTTCCTAATGACTTAGCATCGGTATATTTAAGAAGTTTGTTGGATATCCGACATCTAATGTACCATTAGAGAATCTTGATATAAATGAAAGTCTTTCATATGAAGCGGTTCAAATTGAGATTTTAGACCGTCAAGTTGGAGAGTTGAGAAACAAAGAGGCAGCAGTGGTAAAAGTGTTGTGGAGGAAACAAATGATTGAGAGTTCTATTAAAAAGGTGGAGACTGATATGATGTTCCTATATCCTCATCTCTTTCCCTCCGTTCCTACTTTAGCTTGAGGCATTTAGCCCTCATGATTATTTCTTTAGGGTTCTTGTGTTTTAGTCATTCCCATGTTTACTCATGTGTGCATGCTCATAAAAAAGTTGATTGTTTAGGATATGATTTAGTTTAATTTACTAATTCATGATTATGTGCAATTGTGTATGATTTGAAACTATGCCTTATGATGTTTTGAATATGTTTTAACTTGGGGTCAATGTTCCTCCTTGTTTATGTGCATTTTGATAAAGTTGCATTCATGTTGGGTTGTTAGTTTCTCTCTTAAACTTTTCATGCTATCTTAAGTTCTATTAAATGATGAAAGCTCCCAAGGAGGAGATGTTGTAACACATCGGACTTTGAAAAAGGTTATATTGAGCTAACAGGCAAGTACAAGTCTTCAATCCAAACTGGAACATTAAACCCTTAAGGAACCCCTAAAGTTCTGGTATAGGATCATTCCCATTTTACGGGATAGTGGCCTAGCGTTAAGGAAGATAGGAATTCGGGGTGTTTTGTACACCTCCTTAAACGGCAGTGAAGAGTTTTACGGACTGTTTTAAGGTCCATATAGGTCACACATCATCTTTTAAGTTAGGGATATTTTATTCTTTCCCCCTTTTTATTTAATACCTAAGTTATGTAGTTTTAAACCCTATTCTGAAACTTGTATAAGCAATTTACTTATTGAAACTATCCATTCTAAATGACATTAGCTTGGATTGGTTGCTTAATTGTGTCTTTCCATGGATAATGAAATAAATATGATTGATGACCATTCTGTGGTATTTTTGTTAAGCACTCGGAGGATATTCAAAATGATGTTTTTACCATTGGTATAGGTCAGGTCTCTAGTAGCAATCACTTTGTCCCTAACTGTGTGCCCCATAGCTTGTGCTAAGTGACATAGCTAGTGTCTATGTATGTGACATGTAAAGCTTGCATTGACTATGTTAAGCTTGCATTGACTATGATTTTATGACTTATGTTTTCAAAAGGTCAGGCAAATACATCACATAATAATTAGAAGCAAAGAGTTAATATAACAAAGCTTCAAACTACATGTAACCATCTTTTTTGATTGATTTTATTTGACCAATATAAAAATAATAAATTTGCTACTGCTAGTATTAGTCTTGTACTAGGCTCACTCCATTGTAAAATTTTATTTGAACAAAAGTTAATAAAAATTAATCAAGTTTTGTCTCATCTTTGTAGAGAAAAAGCAAAAAATACCTTTGAATCATCCTTTACTTCACATAGAAAAGCTCATTAACTTCAACTTCATCTTGAAATTCGATTACGTAGCTTATGGTGAAAGCTTTGAGAGTGCTAAACTTGAAATTGAACCAGAAAATCACCTGTCTTGCATTTAAGAAATGATTCAAGTTAGACTAACTATTGAAATTTCAGACTAGTATTGAAGATAAGTTCAAGATGAGTTACCTACACGATTTTCAAAGCCGGTGATTTTTATCAATGATTAATAATTTATGTTGTGATCTTGCATATTTACTGGTCATGGTAGATCAAGAAGTCTTACTATTCATGGTCTTTCCTCTTTTGCTTGTGTCTTTTCATTTTCCTCTTTATTTCTTTTCTTTTTACTTAGCAGATATTTTGGTTGTCTCTCTTGTTTTTTAGGTTGATTTGGTGGGCTCTGGGCCTTAACCCATCAGCCTTATTGTTTGTTTGTAGACATATTTGTTGAGTTATAAACATTGAGATTTTTGGCTCTTTTTGATTTAAAATAAAATAATGCAGACCAAAATAAGGAGTCATTTTCTTTTGATTAGGAATTAAAAAGAAAATGTGAATTGTAATACCATAACTTAATTTCAAATGTCTGTTTTGAATAAAATAAAATAATCTATATTCAATATCTTTACTTAAATTGGAAGTAAAAAGCCTTTGAGATCGAAAAAAGGGTCATGACTAGAGTTACTGCTAATAATTGGTATTCAATACTCATTAATGGGCAGGCTCATGTTTTTTTCCATTCTACCAAAAGGTTTAGGAAAAGAGATCATTATTTATCACCCCACTCTTTTTATTTTGTCTACAGAAATGCTATCTAGAGAAAAGTTGGTTAAACTTATACTTGTTTATCAAGTATAGATATTCATGGTTAAAAGACATCTCAAAAAGTTGACAATTAAATTCGGAAGCTTTTAGAAGTGTATACACTACCGATTCAGACTAAAATTGTTAAATTGTTACACTCTCTGAGAGGAAAATTCAAATATAATATTGATGGTTTAGTAAAATTTGGGACTGGGTCAATTACTTTTTTTTATAGGAAATGAACCAGGAAACATGATATATTCTGAATCAAGATTGGCGGATAATGTTTTTGTTACTGAAGTAGATTAAGACAATTAAAATGGATATAGATTATTGTTTAAACCAGAGTTTTGTACTTTTGATTATCGAAAAAAGTCATTAATTTTAGAAAGTCATAAATAAAATTTGGGAAGTCGCACATTGTGAGATCTCTGGATGTAGGGTACATAAAAGGATTGATGAATAATAGCGGGGTGATGGTGGGCAGATTATAGAGGACACGAAGCGCACTAGCGGAATTTTGAATTATTCAACTTTTTGATTGTAGGCACACACAGAAAGAAAATTTCTAACATGCATGAAATTCCTCAACAAGCACAAATAGTGATACAAATCGAAATGGATAATATGTCGAATGTGAGAATACGAAGAATACAAAATATATGCTATAAGTTACAGAGCCAATAGAGAATGAAAGAACAAAAAGATACAATAGAAGAAACTACAGTAGAATATCGATACCTTATTTTTTCATCTAAAAATTTATCTTCTTAAATAGTAGTATCAACTCTACTAGGGTTCAATCTGTTGAGAGGATAAATTAAAAATTGTAACAGTAAGAAAATGAAAACATTAAGACTGGTATATGAGCTAGGAAAAAGGCAATTTCATGTTCAATTTGAATTCTTTTCTGTTTTGGAAAAGTTGCAAATTCACATACCTTTTGAGCCAACATAGATCTACTACAATCATGTTAAAGAATTTTTCATTGGTGTTTAATCATAACGTTAATGAGTTTTTTGTTTTTCAAGTGATTACAAGCTAAACATGAATATTGTTTGTAGAGGATGGTGATCGGAAGTGTGATATTGTATTAAGGAAGACAACATGCTTGCGGACCATCTTGATTTGTTTACTCATTTGATTTGATGTTGAGGACATCCGGTAGGGTGGTTTTAGAGCTGAAGAGTTTTCTCTGAAAGTCCCTGAAGCACCTGTCTTTTTTTGTTTTATGATTTTCTTTTTTTATTTTTTCAATCTAGGTTACCACCCCCCCGACATAACCCGGGCCTCGGCATTTTTGTAAATTGTGTAGCTTTTTTTTTTAGAGGAACTAATTACCCAAGTACAATGACACAACATCACACAATATAGAGCTATTAAATTTTTAAATATAGCTATAATTTTGCATTATCTTTTTTTGTAAGGTTCATCGTGGGGACTCCCCCTGAACTACACTCATATGGTTCGTAAATTGCCACTATGTGCTAATTATANTGGCAACAGTGGTGAAACACGGTCCGACAGCTTTTAGCCACTTTGCAAGGGTCCTCCCAGGGCCTTGGTTGGTCCTTGGGGAGTCGTACCCGGACGTTCAACTATAAACCAACTCTAATATGTGTTATTAACCTCACCACCAAATTTTATCATTTTTTGGACTCTTAAAATTAGTCCAAATAGGCTAACGCACACTAGCAACCTCTTGAACAGTTCTTCACATTATAGACATCCTTGACATTTGATTCTAAAAATTCTATAATGACTTAATAAATTATAATGACTTAAAAAACACTTTTACACTCTCATAGGCTCTAGATTAGGCTTTAGACTTCCCAGAGTATTACACTCATATTCACATTCTTCATGCATCAAGTAAAGGGACAGAGGTCTACCAAAACAAGACACAATTCATATCAATCTTATCACATGTATAATATCATTCAAGTAGCCAATATGGTCAACTAAGTATACTTGCAGTCACCTTAAATACTCTATAGAAACACCACTATAATTTCATCACAAGACTCATATAGTTAACTACGAAGATTCACACTTCAACATCAAGTATACACATATAAGGCATCAATGTAGCCTATCTTGATCACATATATCACTTAGAAGAACACATGTTTTGACTTCATACAGGCACATAAGTTCATAAAGACCTTCACAATGATCACATATTCAAAGTTATAACATGATACAATCATAATTATAAAGTAATTGCCGAAAAGGCACATTCTTCACAATTCATATAGTTAATGCCAATAAAGCACACATTGCTCACAATTATATCACATAAGCACCGCCACCATAAGTGGCCCATACCAAATCATCTAATTCAAGACCTATACTACAAAATATTGAGAATGTTAGGTCAAACATACCACCAATCAATCTCAACAACTCCAACCATAGTCAATTCAAAACACAACTAAATCCACAAAGGCTCTTACCAATAGATATAGTCACCAATTCAACCCAATAATCACAATATCTAATGATACAAGACAATACAATATGAATTTCATCAATTTAGGACAAATTACATACAATTCTAAAATACTTCTTACATAACTCAATAGTCCAAATCAAACACTCAAGAAATCAATACAATTGAGACTTGATCAAATCACCCATAATAAGTCAAAGTAAGGAAATAATGATTTGCATGAGTTCAGGGAGTTTTTAGTCTAAAATCATCAAATAACATCAATTCAATCATAATTCAGTGATTCAAAAAACTTTATGCAAGAACCCATGGCTAGATAACAAAATAGGACAATTCATCTTTTAAAAAGATCTTGGAAACCACTTTAAAGATTGGTTCCTTAAAGAAAGAAGATTCAAGGATGAAATATCATACCTTGATTGATGATTAGACACGAATTGAATGAGAATTGATGGAGAAATCAAGCTCCAAGTTCCCACCTTGCTTCAAGCTTCAATGGAGTTCTACAGAGTTCTTCTTTGGGGTTTTGGGTTTTATTTTTGAATAATCACTTGACTTGGGGTTCTAGACTTATAAAACTACTTAAAATACCCTTAAGTAATCACCCAAACCATTTTTAGGACATTAGGTGAACTTCCCAAACTTTTCATGATGCGATCTTCTCAACAGATAGGAGAAACTATTGAGATATTCATCAACCACTATTATGTTGTAGGTGAATCATTCGATGATTGCTTGGTCCATCTAGGTGATGCACTAAAATGTGTGTGAATAAAGAAGTATCACTCATGGTGAAGAAGGTATAGTTCTTAGTTATCAGATCTAAAACAAAGCATTTAAAGTTGATATAAAACACCAGGCTTTGAAAAAGTCTAAAGTGAGCTAGGTCAAGTCCTAACCTAAAATGGACCATGAACCCTGTATAGAACCCTAAATGGGCATTTAGGGCATCACTATATGTTAGGAGAAGTGGCCTTGCCATTTAAGGCAACCAAGGAATTGGGGTTGTCTGTATGGATCCCTATTTGCTAGTGAAGAGTTGTACGAACCATTAGAAGTTCATATAGGTCACCATTAGCTTTTAGGTTAGAGCTATTTTACTATTTATCCTATGTGTTTAATACCTAATCTATGTCATTTTAACCCTATTATAAGCCCTAATTAAGTGATTTAGTCCTAAAAACTACACATCTAAAGTATTCACCTAAATTCTAAATTTCCCTCCAAGTTCATCCTAGAATCCTTATAGTAAGGAGATTGCTATTGGTGAGACAAAACTCTACTAGCGGGAGAACATCCATATCTATATCCTCTCGGTACTAAGCAAAAATCCTAGGGATGGTCATTAATCAGATTTATTTCATTATCCATGGAATGACACAATTAAGAGAATAATCTAAGCTAAAGTAATTACAATAGCTCCTTAACATAATTCAAACTTAGGTGAGAAAAACCTTTCAATCTTGTGAATCCTTTGTGAGAAAATCTTTCAAAATCATGATCTTATTAGTATGTAAGAATATCATTCACAATAACAACATTATACTTTAGTCTCAAAGAATTCTCAAATCATTTACATCAACTTCATTAAATATACATGTCTTCATAATTCATCCTTCATAATTCATAAGCTCATCATGTATTCATAGTCTAGAAGTATAGATCATTCATGAGTCCATATATATTCAAATAAAAATCATGTAATTACATTTTTTTAATTAGAAGATAGAAAACAACTAATTGACTCATACTGAAAAGAACCCATGAATATTGAATAAAATCCTAACTTTGAATTGTGATTTTACTTTGTAAAATTGGAAGATCTTGGGAACCTTATAAGGAAAGGACATCCATAGGTGAATACCAACATAACTTAGTGATTAAGTCCCAATGGCTATGGTGAATTGAAGATGTTAAATGAAACCTTATTTTCTTGTTCCTTAGTACACTTGTATAGCTTATTGTCATTTTTGTTTCCAGAATTTTTTTATGGTGTATGCGTCACATCTCAACCACTTCCTTTTGATGTAATAGATGGCTTGTTAGACTATGTAAGACTCTCAGCTTGTGAAACTCTTTTACAGATAGGACTATTTTTTAAAAAAAAATGTTTCTTATCTTATATGATGTATGTTAAATGGCTTATGTGGGGCCTTTCAAGGTTGTGTACGTCATATTACACCTAGGGTACACTTTGGCATGACAAACTTTGTATTCAAAGCAAAAAGTTTAAAAAATCCAGGTTTGTAACAAGCCATATCAAGTGGATTTTATTCATAAATGTGAATCGCACTATATTTATGAATATGAGGCTATAATAGTTTAGGAAACTCCAATTCGAACAACAATTTAAAGTCATGTGCTAGAGTATAACTCTTATGTCTCTCTTATAATCCTAATCTGACAATTTTTAGGATATGGCCCCTCAAAGGGTAGAAGGAATATGGGTGAGAATATGAAACAAGAAGCTCTTAAAGTTCCAATCGACCTTTTACCAAAAAAGTTACCATATAGAATTTTGAACCGCTTTTCAAGTGTTAGCTCTAGTTATGACGGCTCAAGCCAGTAGGGAGGTTGTGTCCCTAGACTGAATCCCCCGGAGTTTCATGATTTCAAGGTTGATGAGGATCCTCAATAGTAAATTCATGAGTAACATAAAGTTTTGAAGATCATGGGAGTAACACTGGTGGAAAAGGCAGAATTAGGCGCTTATCACTTAAGGGTGTTGATAAAGTTAATTTGAACAATAGAAGGAAGAGTAGGCGGTTAGATGTGGGTCCTCTTCATTAGGAGAAGTTTAAGGTTTCTTTTATATAGATTCTTTCCTCTTAAGATGAGGGAGGCAAAAGTTTCTTGAGTTCATTTACCTTTTCCAAGTAAAAGGAGTGTGAAAGAATATTCTTTAAAATTTACACAATATCCAAAATGCTCATTCTATGCTTCTCGACTCTAGGTCAAGGATGAGTTTCTTCAGGTGTGTCCAAAATGGTGGTAAGGAATACCGTACCACCATGCTTATAAAAGGAATGTATATCTTTCATTTATGACACTTCTCAATAAATAGAAAAGGCAATATCTAGGGAGACAAAGAGGGAAAAGATCGGTAATGGTGACTTTTACATATAAGGTCCGATGGAAATGGTGTTCTAGATTATGACAAAAGTGTTTCGGTCAAGGTTCCTCTAATGCTTCAATTCAAAAGTTTAACAAAGATAGGGTGTCTAACTCTAAGTCGTAAGAGGGAATGTGGTAGATCTTTTGTGTCTACTTGTACTAAGATGGAAGAAAAAATATGGTAATTGCCAATACAGATGGTTGGTTTGGTTGTAGTAAGAGGGCCATGACATAAGATATTGTTCGTCACTTTCTACTAAGGGAAGAGATGGTAGGTAAGCTTTTCTAGTGGTTCGGGTTTCAAGTTCTCCAAGGAAAAAACATATTTTATACACTTCAAACTCAACATGAGCAAGAGGTTCTTCTGATATGGTTACTGATGTGTTGAAAGTCTTTCATCTTGATGTTTATGTGTTGTTTGATCCTTGTGCACCCTGTCTTTTGAGACGCCTATGTGTCTATAAGATTTGATGTTTTTCATATGTGTTATTAGACCCTTTTTGTCTCTACTCTATTGGTGAATCTATTGGGTTAAGAGAGTCTATAGAAATATCCATTTCCTTATCCCATGAATAACACTCATATTGATATTCTAGAGCTTGATATGTTAGATTTTGATTATATTATGTATGAATTCTACGCCTATGAGAAGTTTTTTTTTGTCTTAAAGCTAGAAAATAATGTCTAAGACTTGTATATATCATCTGTTCAGAATTCTTGAGTAGGTCCAATTTAAATTACTTTCCAGAAGGTTCCCCATTAATTTACATTGATTCCTATCGAAAGGAACATAGACTTTGGTTTAACCTTCTCCCATTTATGCCGATTGTTTCTATTTATCCTTACCGCATGAATTTACAAAAATTAAGGATGGAAAAGGAACAATTGAAAGATTTTTTGGATCAGGATTTAATCCAAATGGTATCTCTCCATGGGGTTTTCAAGTCTTGTTTGTTCATAATAAGGATGGTTATTCGCATGTGTATTGACCATTGGAAATTAAACAAGTTCTATTAAGAATATGTATCATCTTCCATGAATAGATGAATTTTTTGATCAATCCAAGGAGCGAGTACTTTTCAAAGATGGACCACTGGTCAGTTTATCACCAATTGAGGGTGAAAGAACATAGTATTCAAAAGATGGATTTCAAACTCGGTATGAGTGTTTTAGACAATACCGTTGCGTTTATGATTGATATCTTGATATACTTGTAAAGTTAGTATGAGCATATCGATCACTTGAGTATTGTGTTGCAAGTTCTCAAGGACCAACCACTATTGCAAAATTTAGTAAATGTTACTTTTGATTGAGATCTGTGGCTTTTCTTGGTTACATTGTTTCCGAAAAGGGTATTGATATAGATCCTAAGAAGAGTGATGCGGTTAAGAGGTTATCTAAGACCTCTATGCCCTTTAGATATTCGCAACTTCATGGGTTTGGACGGATACTATAGAGGGTTTTTTGAAGGATTTTATTGATTGCATCTTATTGACTACATCAATCAAAAATAAAGTGAATTTGTATGGTAGAAGCATGTGAAAAGAGTTATCAAGAATTAGAAGGTATACTTGCCTCTACTCCAACGTATAATTTACCAAAAGGCTTCAGTGGGTTTGTTTTATTATGATGCCTTAAGTACCGATTAGAATATGTTCTTATGTAAAATGTGAAAGTTATTTCTAATGCTTCAAGGCAACTTATTATCATGAAAAAAAACTATCGTCCATGATCTGGAACTAGCAACAATTGTTTTTGCCTTAAAAGTTTGGAGGCATTATCTGTATGGTGTTCATATGATAACTTTGCCAACCACAGAAGTTTGCATATGTGTTCAATCAAAAGGAACTCAATATTCACTAACGTAGATGACTATTCTTGAAGGTTTATGATATGATTGTCTTCTATCACCCGAGCAAAGCCAAATTAATGGTCCGTGCCTTGAGTTAACTTATAAAAAGTGTGAGATCTTATGTAATTGATTTCATGGGTAATGGAGATGATCATTTTACTTGATTGAGGTTGGTTATAATAACCTATCATTGAAACGTTGGTATGGCTCTATTTTAGGCCATTATGGCAAGTATATATCTTTATAGGTTTTGTTTAAAGTTGGTGAGGTTGCTTTAAGTGGTCCCCAGTTGGTACATGAGACAATGGAGAAAGTTCGTCTTATAGAGAAAGATTGAAAACAGCTCAGAGTTGACAAAAGTCATATGTCAATGTTAGGATAAGAGATCTTGAGTTTGATTTGATGATGGTTTAATTAAATATACCTATGAAGGGTGTCATAAGGTTTAAAAAAGAAATCTTAGACCCTATTTGTAAGCCCATTTCGAATTTGAGACGTACTGGTAAAGTTCTTATGAACTTGATTTTTCCTAATGACTTAGCATCGGTATATTTAAGAAGTTTGTGGATATCCGACATCTAATGTACCATTAGAGAATCTTGATATAAATGAAAGTCTTTCATATGAAGCGGTTCAAATTGAGATTTAGACCGTCAAGTTGGAGAGTTGAGAAACAAAGAGGCAGCAGTGGTAAAGTGTTGTGGAGGAAACAAATGATTGAGAGTTCTATTAAAAGGTGGAGACTGATATGATGTTCCTATATCTCATCTCTTCCCTCCGTTCCTACTTTAGCTTGAGGCATTTAGCCCTCATGATTATTTCTTTAGGGTTCTTGTGTTTTAGTCATTCCCATGTTTACTCATGTGTGCATGCTCATAAAAAAGTTGATGTTTAGGATATGATTTAGTTTAATTTACTAATTCATGATTATGTGCAATTGTGTATGATTTGAAACTATGCCTTATGATGGTTTGAATATGTTTTAACTTGGGGTCAATGTTCCTCCTTGTTTATGTGCATTTTGATAAAGTTGCATTCATGTTGGGTTGTTAGTTTCTCTCTTAAACTTTTCATGCTATCTTAAGTTCTATTAAATGATGAAAGCTCCCAAGGAGGAGATGTTGTAACACATCGGACTTTGAAAAAGGTTATATTGAGCTAACAGGCAAGTCATCAATCCAAAATGGAACATAAACCCTTCATGGAACCCTAAAGGTTCTGTGTATAGCATCATTGCCCATTTAAGGGAAGTGGCCTAGCAGTTTAAGGAAGATAGGAATTCGGGGTGTTTTGTACACCTCCTTAAACGGCAGTGAAGAGTTTTACGGACTGTTTTAAGGTCCATATAGGTCACACATCATCTTTTAAGTTAGGGATATTTTATTCTTTCCCCCTTTTTATTTAATACCTAAGTTATGTAGTTTTAAACCCTATTCTGAAACTTGTATAAGCAATTTAATTATTGAAACTATCCTTCATAAATGACATTAGCTGGATGGGTTGCTTAATTGTGTCTTTCCATGGATAATGAAATAAATATGATTGATGACCATTCTGTGGTATTTTGTAAGCACTCGGAGGATATTCAAATGATGTTTTTACCATTGGTATAGGTCAGGTCTCTAGTAGCAATCACTTTGTCCCTAACTGTGTGCCCCATAGCTTGTGCTAAGTGACATAGCTAGTGTCTATGTATGTGACATGTAAAGCTTGCATTGACTATGTTAAGCTGCATTGACTATGATTTATGACTTATGTTTTCAAAGGTCAGGCAAATACATCACATAATAATTAGAAGCAAAGAGTTAATATAACAAGTTCAAACTACATGTAACCATCTTTTTTGATTGATTTATTTGACCAATATAAAAATAATAAATTTGCTACTGCTAGTATTAGTCTTGTACTAGGCTCACTCCATTGTAAAATTTTATTGAACAAAGTTAATAAAAATATCAAGTTTTGTCTCATCTTTGTGAGAAAAAAGCAAAAAATACCTTTGAATCATCCTTTAACTTCACATAGAAAAGCTCAAAACTTCAACTTCAGCTTGAATTCGATACGTAGCTTATGGTGAAAGCTTGAGAGTGCTAAACTTGAAATTGAACCAGAAAATACTGTTCTCCATCGGCAAAGAAAAGGAAGGAATTTAAGTTGGAGAACTGACAAAGAGTAAAAATAAGATAGTAATCGATTGCAAGATGAAGTTGAAGTTAAGAGATGTGATATGTGAAGTAAAGGATGTGATTCAAAGGTATGTTTGCTTTTTCTTCAAAGATGAGACAAAACTTGATTAATAGTTCCTAAAAATGGTCAAAAAATTACAATTGTGCGGCTCTAGACAATCGAATACTCATTCTCATAGAGTATCTATAGTCTAAAATAAAAACCCCAACCTGAGTCTACTATTATCTCTATCGATCCCCCCCCCTCAACCCCCACCCCACCTCCACACAATCCACCACCCACAACCCACTTAACAACCCACCCACCCCATACTACCTGCACAACCCCACACACACCAACCCCCCACGAACACCCCAAGCCCCCCCCCCACCATACGCCACCACCCATCCACCTCACAACAACCACAGCACCCAACAGCTCCCTCCCATACCCCCCCATCGGATTCACCCGCGCCATCCAGCCCACTGCGAAAACCCTCGATCTCATGCCGTTTTGGGTGCTGGGATATTTCCTACTTTTGCCATTTAAGAGAATGATTCAAGTTAGACAAAGATTGCAATTTCAGACTAGTATTAGATAAGTTCAAGATGAGTTTACCTAAACGATTTTCAAGCCGTGATTTTTATCAATGATTAATAATTTATGTTGTGATCTTGCTATATTTACTGGTCTGGTAGATCAAGAAGTCCTTACTATTCACTGGTCTTTCCTCTTTTGCTTGTGTCTTTCAATTTCCTCTTTATTTTCTTTTCTTTAAGTTAGCGATATTGGTTTGTCTCTCTTGTTTTTTAGGTTGATTGGTGGGGCTCTGGGCCTTAACCCTCAGCCTTATTGTTGTGTGTAGACATATTTGTTTGAGTTATAAACATTGAGATTTTGGGCTCTTTTTGGATTTAAAATAAAATAATGCAGACCAAATAAGGAGCATTTTCTGTTGATTAGGAATTAAAAAGAAAGCTGTGAATTGTAATACCATAAACTTAATTTCCAAATGTCGTTTTGAATTAAAAATAAAATAATAATATTCAATATCTTACTAAATGGAAGAGTTCAAAAAGACCCTGTTGAGATCGAAAAAAAAGGGTCATGACTAGAGTTACTGCCTAATAATGGTATTCAATATCATTAATGGGCAGGCTCTTGTTTTTTTCCATTTCTACCAAAAGGTTTAGGAAAAGAGATCATTATTTATAACCACTCTTTTTATTTGTCTACAGAAATGCCTATCTAGAGAAAAGTTGGGTCTTTAAACTGATACGTGTTATCAAAGTATAAGTAGTCATGGTAAAAGACATCTAAAAAAAGTTGACCAATTAAAATTAGGGACGCTTTAGAAGTGTATTGTATTTACCACTACATTAGACTAAAATGTTAACTTGTTACACTACTGAGAGGAAAATTCAAATATAATATTGATGGTTTAGTAAAATTTGGGGATGGGTTCAATTTACTTTTTTTTATAGCGAAATTGAACCAGGAGAGGAAACATGATATATCTGAATCAAGATTGGCGGATTAATGTTTTTGTTACTGAAAGTAGATTAAAGACATTAAAATGGATATAGATTATGTTTTAGAAACCAGATTTTGTACTGTTGGATTCTCGAAAAAAAAGTCATAATTTTAGAAAGTCATAAATAAAATTTGGGAAGTCGCACATTGTGAGATCTCTGGATGTAGGGTACATAAAAGGATTGATGAATAAAGCGGTGATGGTGGTGCATACTTATCGAGACACGAACGCACTAGCGGAATTTTGAATTATCATACTTTTGATTTTGTAGGCACACACAGAAAGAAAATTTCTAACATGCATGAAATTCCTCAACAAGCACAAATAGTGATACAAATCGAAATGGATAATATGTCGAATGTGAGAATACGAAGAATACAAAATATATGCTATAAGTTACAGAGCCAATAGAGAATGAAAGAACAAAAAGATACAATAGAAGAAACTACAGTAGAATATCGATACCTTATTTTTTTCATCAAAAAAATTTATATTCTAAATAGTAGTAATCAAACTCTACTTAGGGTTCAATTGTTGAGAGGATAAATAAAAATGTAACATAAGTAGAAAATGGAAACATAAGACTGGTCTATGAGCTAGGCAAAAGAATTTCATGTTCAATTTTGAATTCTTTTCTGTTTTGGAAAAAGTTTTGCAAATTCACATACCCTTGGGAGCCAACATAGATCACTACACATCAGGTTAAAAGAATTTTCATTGGTGTTAATCATAACGTTAATGAGTTTTTTGTTTTTCAAGTGATTACAAGCTAAACATGAATATTGTTTGTAGAGGATGGTGATCGGAAGTGTGATATTGTATTAAGGAAGACAACATGCTTGCGGACCATCTTGATTTGTTTACTCATTTGATTTGATGTTGAGGACATCCGGTAGAGCTGAAGAAGTTTTCTTGAAAGTCCTGAAGCACCTGTCTTTTTTTGTTTTAGTGATTTTATTTTTTTAATTTTTTCAATCTAGGCCATATATATGGGCCTCTGCATTTGTAAATAGCTTTTTTTTAGAGAATAACTACAAAATATGACAAACATCAATATACGTTTAAATAAAATAGCTATAATCTAATTTTTTTAATGTTATGTGGATATAACTATATAGTAAATAGCAAAGTTAATTATATATCAAAAATTAGTTTTTTTTATATATATTTAATATAAATAAATATTAAATAAGAAAATTATTATTATACTCATAGTTAATTATGTCTTCATCAATACCTTTTCTTTCATCAATATCCCTATATTACATATTTTTTGTGTTTTCCCCCAAATTCCTACCCATTCAAGATCTTTTTTGTATGTTTCTAGGAGCGATTTTTGTGATTTGAATTTATTATAATGCATTTTCTAATTGATTTTTCTCCTCGTTTTTATAAACTTTTATTTATATACATTTATTTTTATAGTGTTTTGATTGAAATTGTTTTTTAAGGGAAAATTATATTGTTTGTATACTTTTCTTTCCATGAAGAAAGAAATGGATTATATCCGTGCCGAAGAGTGTCAACCTTTAATGCTAAATTGATTCCGGTCCCGCCGCACCAATGAGAGATCCTCAACGTCTATGAGATGGAGTGAGTTGAAAGGGAATACCCTCAGTGATTCACGACGGAAGCCATTAGGTTATCGTTGTTTAGCAGCGGCAGGTTAGATAGATAATTTGTGTTTGTCAAATTTGTTATAGCATAATACTTATATACATAGACCATTGTATTTTTAATATTAATACGGGAAAATGGTGGATTGTGGGAATACAAGTATATAGGATACATAAGTAATTATCCAATTTGACTAACGGCAAGTCAAGTATAGTTATTTCTATATATTGTGATAAAACAATACCTAAGTTCTCAAAACCTACGTATTATGGAAATAACTTTACACGAAAAATAGATCGACGTTTTGTTGATTTTTTCACTTTTTTATATAGTTCAAAATACTACCACACGTGTACATACAAACTCTATTATTTTTCATTTTCTTATTGATCAACAGTGTTTCATATGTATAGTATATTGGTCATTAGTTTTTTTGGTTTAACATAGTGTATCCTTTTCAAATGGTTGTATTCATATGCTTTATAATTGTTACTACTTTTAACCTGTTTGATTATTAACTACATTAACCTTTAAAATCCACTGGTATCCTTGATATATTAAAATACTTTAAGTGTATAATCGAAAAACACCAATTTGAATTCGAATGATGTATTCAAATGCGAATTGTACAAGAATACATTTTTTTATTTAGTGATTGTGAATTACAACAGTATTAGTGTATAAATAAATAAAAAATAAAAAAATATATGCAAAAATACAATGAGATTATGTTCAAAATTTTATGAATACCTTTATAATTAGTATTTAGTGAATATATTGTATTTAGAAATATAAATACAAGTTATTGTATTATGTGAATGAATCATATATGCATACAATATGTAATTATTAGTCGGTAATTTAATAATGGAAATTTGAATAATTGAGGAACATAATAAAAGGTTGACACTTGGCAATTATGGTAACATATCATACCTTATTTAGTGCATTGTAAGATCACTCTATAAATAATAATTAAAAAAAATTAATACAAACATGCATCTAGAAATTGACACAAAGTGTAGTCATTTCTATTAAATAACATATTTATAGTTATTGAACTTCAACAACCATATAAATATAGTCATTTTTGTAAGTTCCTCTTTTCTTAATTAATAAAAAGCCCAGCTCGAAAAAAAAGGGGGAAAATTTCATATATGGCAAACTAAACATTATATGAGTATAGTTTACATATACATTTTGTGGGTAGAGTTTAGTTTGTTATGTACCTTTTAATTTGTATAAAACATTTTTTTTTAATTTGTACTATATTATAATTTTTTATTATATAGTAACAATAGCCCTAAATACAGTAACAAACAACATAAACCCATCATTTAAGCTAAACATTCAAAATCAAATATTTTTTTCAAAAAAGAATTTTATAACGACAAAAAGACCATAAAACTTGTTTCCAAAAAATTGAACTATTCGATTTATATAAATTATATATACGAATGTAAATAAATTGAATATAAATTGTTTAATTTGTACCAATTTGTAAACTAATCATTATATACATATATACAAGTAACTGTATATGTATAAATAAAAATATGAATATAGTACTGTATTAAATTTAACCTCGAGCAGTTTGGTATATAATACACGTAAAAATATAAAATTTTTATGATTTAAAACAAATGTTATACAAATAGTTTTACAATTTTCAAAGTAGTAAGTACTATGAACATATATAAACTAGTTGAGAATATACAGAAAAAACACTTTAAAATCTGAAATATAACAAACACAAATATTCTTGATCAGTTTTTGATATATAATTACTCAATGTACAAAGCAAATATTACACAACAGTCAAGCAGATATTCTTACAAATGGAGATGAATCTTCCATTTTGATTTTGAAGAACTTGTAATCTGATAAGAAAGAAAGACTTTAAAATATATATATGAAAAACTAAGACGCATAATGCATATACAATTGTTGATGAAGGAAAAAAAAGATACATGGGTTGATTTTAGCGGTTACCTGCAAAAATTGAGCAAGACGTGGGGAGAACGTGAAATCTTCCAAAATTGAAATTCAAAATAGAGTGGAGGAGTGATTTTAGGAGAAGCAGATATAATGGAGATAGGAGTGATAAAATTGATTTTGCATAAAATTATATACACAATCAAAAATAGGTCTTTTATTGTTGGTATACAAATTGGTGATGGGTCCCATTAATTATAACAAAAAAATTATTCGTCAATCATGCACTTTCCTTAAGAAAAATTTAATACAATGTGTACTTTGACTAATATAACCCTATTATAGCAAGAACATCAAAAGTCTACATAATTTTTTAATTGAACAAAATGAAGTGATTATTAAGAATATAATTGAAAGAAAGATTAATTATTTTTTAATTATTTAAACTGATAATTAATCTTGAACATCTATCTTTAATATTAATGTCAAACAATTATGAACGAAAGGAATAATTACTTAGTATAATTTTTCATCCCACATAATTTTGGAATGGATAGTGTAGAAAGTAAAACAAAATATCCAAAAATAGGGGTGAGTTTCTTTTTCCTCAAAATGAAAGCCTACCATTAAGGTACATGGATTAAGTTGAAAAAAGATGAAAAATACTATTTAGTGGGATATTAACTTTAAAAAATTATACATTACATAACAAATACTTGACATCATCATGTGATTCCCTACAAAATTCTTTTTCTTTTTAGTTTTGAATGAACAAAAAATTTAAAAAATAAAGTCAAATATTTGAATTTAGTGATATTATTAATTTACATCATTGTTATCTATTGTATTGTATTGTTATGGGTATCTATACCTACAAATTTTTGTTTAATTGTTACTTAAATGTATTATATATGTATTATTAAATTTGGTTGTACGTAACAAATGTGAAAACTGTTTTTATGGAAAACCAATTGGTGTGTATCATTGTTTACTTAATATCTTTTCCAACTATATCTTCTACATAAGATTTCAAAAAACTTATTTATTCTTTATTTAATTATTTAAATCTAGTCAAACCTCTTTAGTAAATTTATGAATTACAATACAGTACGATATAATCAAACCAAACAATTAATATGTTATTAAACAATAATAAATAACACAGTCTAGTCAAACATTGTATCTATAATACAATATAATAGAATAGAGTATAATACAATACAATATATTATGAAACAATGAATAATAATGATTCAAACAAAGTGTTAATAATATGCATTCTTTAAATCTTATAATCTTGATTTGTCACAAAATCTTATTTTTCGGGGTTATCCAAAAAAATTATTTCTTTTTATCAAATGTCGTAATGAAACATCACAACGTACGAAAGGAGTATTCATTATGAGGCTTTCCAATGAGGCCGGCCGGCTAAATTTGGATGAATGGAACACCCAGCCCATTAACACACATTTTCGAGCCTCCTCTAGGGTCTGGAAGCTTCTCAACTTTTCTTTTATAAATTTCTAGCATTTTCTATGCTGAACTTCAAAAATCTTCCATAACCCAGAATTCACATTTGATTTTATTTGTTGAAGGAAGAAGTAGAAAATGGCTGCTAACGATTTAGCTTTGGACTTCGAGGAACTTCAGCAGCTTCACACCATAGCCAAACGGCCTCGTGTCCTTTCTCTCATTTCTACTGAGATTCGTAACTTGGAGAAGGTTATCACTCTTTTTTATTGTTATTAGTGTTTTACTATTTCCATCTCCAGTATTGTTGCTTGTCTGTGTATCTGTATTTTTCAGTTTGTCGTTTTTCCTCTTTAAGTTGGGTATATGTGAGCTAAAATGGAGTAATTCAATTATAGTTTGAATTGGTATAGTTCAGCATGATTCATTTTTGTCATAACAAATAAATATGTATTTTAACTTGATCTCTTTTTATATTTATGTTATATATGCAGATACTTTTAAATTTGTATTAAATTGAACAAATTTAATACATATATGCAGATACTATGTGGCATCATACCTGGCATTATGCGCTCTACTTGGGCTCATACGTGTATTATGCAATATAGAATTTGTTCAACATTGTATAATTATAAGTGTCTACTTATACACATTCAAAACTGGATGGTAATGTGAAATGACGTTAAGTTAAATGATATATTTATGTATTATGGCTTCATTTTTGACATTCTTTTATATGATATTTCGATTATTGCACTATTTTTCCATGAAGTAGTGGTAAGACCGGCATGTATTTTACTCTCTAGAACTCATAAATGGGATTATTGTTGTTGTTGTCTCATGATTCGTTTCATTTCAAGATGAACTATTGTGTAAAACTATAGGTTTTGATTTTTGTGTAAGGTAAGGTTCTTAAGTCTCACTTGGTGGCTCCTTTCAATAAAATGAGACTATAGGTTTTGATTTTTGTGTAAGGTAAGGTTCTTAAGTCTCACTTGATGGCTTCCTTCAATAAAATGATACGGGGTTCGGGAAATTATGATAGCATGGGTGCTCTTAATCTGAAATCTGTATCAAGGAATCCGAATATACTTCTTCTTGTTAGTGATTTAATAGCTGTGACTTCTAGATGATTTAGTGACTGTATAATGGGTTCTTGTTGCAGAAGTGGATGAAGCAGCTGTAATTGCATCAGCTGGCTGTTTTAGTCTTTTAGAAGTTAATGGTTCTAGTCTAGTATCTTGAAATGAATACTAAGTGGGGGCAAAATCATCCCAAACCCCCTATCGGTCCGGTATTTCAACTGGTTGGGTAATGACTATATTGTTGATTTGACCTAACAGATCGAACTCAAAATGACCCATCAAACAACATTCGGGTCAAAACAGGGGTCTAACTAGTGTAACCAGCTAGGTCAAAACGTAATCCAACTTGATTTTTTAGTTTACATCACCTAATTTGCTTTCAAATTTATGATGACATGTGATGCTTAGAAGTTTGTTTGATTTGTGTTATCGTGATTGTTAACGGTATGTTCTATCGGATGTATGAGGCTTGAAGCTTTGACATAACATTCTCTTTGAGCTGCAAATATCTACTCTATTTATGGCCTAAATATTGAACACCATGAAGATTTTAGATAAAGAAAATTTAGAAACTTATTGTTGAGTGAGACTAGATTGGAACATTTCTATTGTAGTCCAATGATAACTTAAAGAAGTTTTGAACTATCATTTTACTTCATCATGAGTTCTTTACTCCCTTGAACCATTAACAATTACTTACACATTGATTTTTTTACTAGTAAAATTGCTGTTATATTTTAACTACTCAATTTTATGTAATTTTTTTTTTTAATTTCCGTCATATTTTTATATTCTTCTTCATTCTTAGTAATTTCATGGAGTATTTAATTCAAAACATTTTACCTTTAATAATTTTGATATCCCAAACCTATTGCTAAGCATGATGACTCTGTTTTTGAAAACTTCTCTGGTGATTATGTATGCTAAACAAGATGCACAGCTGCAAAATACAGTTTCAGGAGATACTGGTTGATCATTATTTTCATTCTTTTATTCTTTACGACTTACGAGGTTATATCTATCGATAAATGGATAATGGATACATAAATGAGATTAGAAAATTGTACTGTTAAAAGTCTACCTGCATCATATCCAAGTTTTTGCTGTTTCTTATCAAATTAGATATTAAGATTATGACAAATGAGGCAATAGCACATTTAATTTGACATGAAACATCCTTCTTGAATCATGTTATACAGAGAAGTGTTTAGCAGCTCTTTTCAATCTGTTCTTAGTGAAAGGTGTTCTGCGAACAGGTTTACATTTGTAATATGATATTTCAGGTCTTAACGTCTTTTCTGTTCTGCAGCTGTCAAAAGATGGTGCTTCAGTGTCATCTTCGCAAATACCAGCTCCAGTTTTAACTGCAGCAAAGGTGATCCACAAACCATCTCTGAACTATGTCTCTGTTTCATCCTTCAGTTGGGATCAGGACAATGACAAAGTGAAGGTACGATATCTTCAGTCAGAGCTATAACGTTGAACCCCTGTATCCATTTGAATGTGTGAGATACTTGCTTAACCATTGCAAAGGGTTCTTACTTCAATTATAAAATTCCACTCAGTTCTCTACCATTTCGATATTTTGAACTCTTGCAATGCCTTTATTGATTTTACTCTTTGTCTCTTGTCTGATGGCTTATTTATCTCTTATGCAGATTTATCTATCATTGGAAGGAGTAGATCAGGAGAAAACGGAGACAGATTTCAAGCCTATGTCTTTTGATGCCAAGTTTCATGATGTAAATGGAAAGAACTATCGCTTCTCCTTGCCGAAATTGAACAAAGAGATTGTACCTGAGAAATGTAAGGTGCTCGTGAAACCATCAAGGGTTGTCATCACCTTGGCCAAAGCCTCCAAAGGGAACTGGTTGGATTTGCATTACAAAGAGGACAAGGTTATTACCTGTTCCACGTAATTATTTTTCACTTTTGATTATGGTGATTGTTTAATAACCATGCCATGCTTATTATCCTGCAGTTCAAGCCTAGTTTGGACAAAGAAAAAGACCCCATGGCAGGAATTATGGATATGATGAAGGTATCAACTTGTTCTGATGTTGTGGACTTCTTACTTGTTCTGATGTTGTGGACTTCTTACTTCTTTGCAATTCCTTTCTTATTTTCAATGTGTATGTGATGAGTGATGTTTCATTTTGCAGAACATGTATGAGGACGGTGATGAGGAAATGAAGAAGACAATTGCAAAAGCCTGGACTGATGCTAGATCTGGCAAGGCAGCTGATCCATTGAAACGCTACACCTGAATGTTGAAATAGGTCTCTTAACAGATTTAGGGGTTTATTCCGGGTGAGCAGCCATTATCGTTTTGAGTAGCTTGTAAAACTGGATAATCAAGAATCTCTATGTAGAAATTTTACAGCATGTTGCTTAAATGGTCGTTTTTTGAGCCTTAACTTAGTATATATATGCAGCTGGTGTCAAGTAATTGTCTTTGAACCTTGTTTTAATAAGCTTCATTGTTGAATGTGATTCCCAAGAATGAATGATGTATTCCTTTTTACTATTCCAGTTCTCTTATTTGATATTTTTTCAGGGGGTGGTCTCTTGACCACATACTGACTAACACGGTGATTTTTTTTTTTGGGGGGGGGGGGGGGGGGGGGGTGGGGGGGGGTGGGGTGGGGGGGGGGGGTGGGGGGGGGGGGGGGTGGGGGGTGGGGGGGGGGGGGGTGTTGGGGGGGGGGTGGGGGGGGGGGGGTGGGGGGGGGTGGGTAAAAAAAAACCAATATATAAATCTTTAGGATCTAAATCCTACCTTGGGATTGAGACGCAATTAGTTGATTAATATAGCTAAATTGCCTATAGTAATAGCTAGTAAATTCAACTAAATCTGTAATTTGACATCTATTATCACAATCTAACTAAACAGACAATAGGAGAGCAAATAACCACATGTCAGTACAAACCAGTCTAATAATATTTTCATATTTTATGACGAAACACCTTAGGACCCCCAGCAAATGAGCAACTTTAACTTTATTGTGGGTTCGAGTCACTAACAACAAATCAGACACTTTATATCAAAGAAGGAGCAATAGAATCTGGATGCTCAGATGGGTTTGAGTCTGGATCCGGGTTAGGGTTCAAAGGGGGCACGTATGTTGTTGTGTTGATCATACGGGTTGTGTTCCGCAATTTCTGTGGTAATCAAACCTAATATTACACTGCCAATTGCTATCGATATCGTCGTAACTGCCCCCATTGCTTGACTCTTCTAAAGGAATTTTGAAAATGAAATTGTGAATTTAGGAATGGAGGAGAATTTGCCAGTTGATTATTTGGAAGAATTGTAGGATTTCCCCAACTGTTTGACAAATGATTGTTGGGTTCTTTAATAAAAAATTTCACAATATGTTGACATATCTTTGGCTCTTTAACTGTATACTGGAATTTGTGATATTTTTTACTAGTCATATTTCATAGGATAAACATGTGATAACTAGAGATGACAATGAGGTGAGTTGAAGCTTTATGCATAAAATTTAATTTCCCCCTGTTAAAAAAGTTAAAGTTGATTTTTTTGATATATGATAGATTGTTCTAGTAAGTTTCTAGAATAGTCTAGGATAATACCGGAACTTATTTATCTTTAAAAAATATCTAGATATCTAGAAGATAAAGTTGAATAGAATTTTCTTTGTAAAAGTATGTAGAAGAATTTCTAGAAGCATCCCTATACTCGTATAAATAGGAGTGATCATAGTCATTTGTAATCAACTCAAACAACTCAAGAACAACCTAATAAAAGAGTATTCTTCCATAAACAAGTTCTCCTTTCTAGCTTCCTCTTCTTTTGTTGAATCTTCGATCTTAGTTAATGTCTTGGGCTAGCAGAAGGTTCCCCAATTATACTCTTCTTTTGCTATTCTTCACATGGTATCAGAGTCATAGCCGTAGATTGGCTAGTGGGTTTTATTTCAAGATCGGGTTGGTGGTAGATTCAACTGGTTTGATTAGATGATTTTAGCGGTCGTGTTAATGGACGGGGATTGAGTTGTTGAATCATTCCAGTTACACGGTATGGAAGACATGTATTGAATCATATCTTGTCGGAGAGGATTTGTGGTATGTTGTTAATGGGAATGACACGAGTCCTCCTGTTGACGGACCGGGAAACAGTAGCATATATACGAAGTGGAAGGAAGTTAATGGGAATGCTTAGTTCATTCTGAAGAGGACAATCTCCATCGATTTATTTGATCACATTATAAAGTGTAAATCAGCTTACGAGATATGGAGGACCCTCGATAGCTTGTTCAACAAGAAGAATGAAGCTCGACTGCAGATATTGGAGAATGAATTGGCTAACACCACTCAAGGTAATCTTTCTATCCCTGAGTATTTTTTGAAGATTAAGAGCTTATGTTCTGAGATATCTTTGTTGAATCCGGATGAGGCTATCTCTGAAGCACGAATGAATAAAATTGTCATTCGTGGTTTGAAGCCTGAATATATTTCATTTGTAACGTCGATTCAAGGATGGGCTCAACAACCGTCCTTGGAGGAGTTTAAAAATTTGTTGTCATCACAGGAACTACTAGCCAAGCAATTGTCTAGTGTATTTATCAAAAGAGAAGAAAATGCTCTTATAGCCGACAAGAGAAACTTTAAAGGAAAAACACGAGATATGTCACACTCTCGATTCTCAGGTAGTTTACGCTCACCTAGAGAGAAGGAAGATCCTTCTAACTATTATGGTAAGAAGCCTCTAAGATGTTATCGTTGTGGCGAAGTAGGGCACATAAAAGAAATATTGTCAAGCCAAGGAGACCAATATGACTTAAAAAGTTACACGAAAGAGAAGAAGATGGCGAAAAATGTTTTAGTAGCTGGGGAGGGGGGGCCAATACACGGCAAATATAGATGTCCTTGATTTCCATCAATCTTGAAAAAGATTGGATCAAGAATTTAGAATATTATATAACCGACCACTTGGAGAAACAAGAAGTTGATGTTATCAGCATGAAGCAAGAAATCTTTAAGGATGTTTCAAGTGGTGATATGGTAGCTTCTATCGAAGAAGGAAATAGATTCTGAACAAGGAGTGCATGGAGCTAAATATGTCGATGATGACCTTTATGGAGAATGTATTAAGAAAGAAGTATGGAAAGTTGAAGTCTCTAATCAACTGTCAGCGCTATCGAGGTCAGTAACTACTTAGATCAAACATTGGAAATAAATAGAGAAAATAATGACCAAATAGATGAAGGAGTTGATTTTGAAGTTTCAAAGATAAACGATATGATTTTTGAAAGCTTTGAAGATTTCAAAAAATCTATCGAGGAGATGATAAGAGAATATGGATATGGTAATGGATCCGATATTGGTGTTGAGACTTCACAGGAAATTGATAATTGTTGAGAAGCTAAGAGAAAGAGAGTTTGAGAACTCAACAAGGAGATAATCTACATGGATTAACTGACTATCTTTATCATTTGAAGAAGGAAGAGGAGTCCGAAAGAAAATGCTGAGATTTCACCAAGACGTGGCTCAAAGCTTCATTTGAGTTCTTCTGCGACAAGTGTGGAATAATTTTGAAAAGTCACTTTAAGGGAGAGTGTGAAAAAAGTTAAAGTTGATTTTTTTTGGATATATGATAGATTGTTCTAGTAAGTTTCTAGAATAGTCTGGGATAGAGGTGTCAAAATGGGATGGCCCAACCCAACCCAACCCAACCCTAATGGGCTAGAGAGTTAAATGGATTGGGGCGGGCTGTCCCTTTTAATTAAAGAATCAATAAAATAGCGTCCCAACCCAACTCTAAGCGGGCCACGGGTTCGGACGGATTGGCACTTCAACCAAAAAATGAACAATATTACTCTCTTAGAAAAAGTATTGCACGTTAACGCCTACTGAACACGACGTCAACTTACATAAGAATTCAGTTATAAACTCACACATTTTGTGACTTATTTATAAAAAATAAATTGATGAATTCATACAACTTTGGTGAATATATTAAAAACAACATGAATAGCCAATGGGGAAGATTTAGCGGATATAAAATGTTGACATTCCAAATTTCTCCACAAAAGCTCGAGTGGTTTAACAGATTTTCCCAGGAAAGCACATGACATCCTAAATACTAAACAAAATACCTAAATTTCTAAATATTACATGACTCATTTTTAATTAATGTTTTTTGAATCACGTTTTACTTCAAACATTGATCACATTTAAAATCAACATGGTGATAATAGTTCCTTAAGAAGTAATCTTCGCTACAATTCACCATGCAGATGTATGCAAAAATACTTGATTTTTTATTATTAAAAATATTTATTCATAAAAATTTACAAATAAACAACACTATGGAAAAATATTAGAAAAAAAAATTTTAAAATCATTAATAGTCCCGGTAAACCTATGAGGCTTGAGGGTTGGGGCCATAAGAGGTCAACGGGGCCAAATGGGGCCGGTTTTTAATTAAGGTAAAAATTACGGTTAAAAGCCTCATTCGTAATGGGCCAAAAATATTAGCCCAACCCACCACTTCAGTTCAGGGTTGGGTTGCGGCCGGCCTCGAAGGACAAACCCCTGTACACCCCATTTTTGACGGCTCTAGTCTGGGATAGTACCTAGGATAATTATCTTTAAAAAATATCTAGATATGTAGAAGATAAAGTTCACTAGAATTTTCTTTGTAGAAGTATCTAGAGAATTTCTAGAAGCATCCCTATACTAGTATAAATAGGAGTGATCATAGCCGTTTGTAATCATCCCAAGCAACTCAAGAACAACCTAATAAAAGAGTATTCTTCCAGAATCAAGTTCTCCATTCTAGCTTCCTCTTCTTTAGTTGAATCTTCTGATTTTAGTTATCGATCTTGGGGTAGCAGAAGGTTCCCCAATTATATTTTTCTTCTGTTATTCTCTACACCCCGCCCATATAACATTTCTTCCAATTTTTAATATGCTCCGCCCGCCCGCTTATGTTATTTTTATTTTTTCTCTTCATTTGATATTTTGCTAAAACCAACAAATTTAACATTTCACTATATAAGAACGACGATTTTGTTTAATTTTAAATTAATTTCCAGAACTAAAACTCAATTTTATTTTGTTTACAAATTATGTAAAAGTGTTTGTTTGATAACTTTAAACAACCACGGTGGAATATTTCAATGAAAATCTGAGAAAGAGAGAACATGGTAATTGTTGAGAGCTTCTGCTCTTTAATATGATATGAAAGTTGAAAGACCCCAGAGAGTATCCTTGAGAAAAAAGTTTTCAGTTTCACCCACACCGCCCTACTTAATTTCTTTAAAAGAATTGTTTTAACCCACTCCGCAACCGCCTCATGTTAGCTTAGACCTGCCCTGCCACCTCCCCAACCCATTGTCATTCCTAGTGACAATTTTGTTTGAATATCACTTATTCAATGAGTTGCGGTACCTTGCATTGGATTTGAGTATGTTGCGTGAGCTAGTTGATGTTAATGCATATATTTTCACCCTTATTGATGATGCAAATATAATAGATTGGGTCTATTGATCTTGTTTAGTTTCTGTTCATGGCAATTATCAAGCGATTGATATGTTATTATATTTGATATGGTTGATTTTGAGGTAATTCTCAATATGGACGGATTGTTTCTCTTAACATTAGAGACTATTATGAAAATATGTATTTCTTAGAGTAAGGGTTAAGTAAGTGTGCTAATTTTACTTATCAACAAAGCATTAGTTGTATCTATATATACCTCTATTATGAGAGGAAAAAAATGTGAAAGGAAAAAAAAGTATCTCTAAAACCCTAAATATCATATATGGGACAAAGCAACAGATTCGTTTAAAACCCTGAAAGTCCAACATAATTGTTTCCAAGATGGGCGATTCTATGCCTTCATATGGCATAACGAGAAATCCTGTGAACTCAACCATAACAAACCCTGCCTCAATTAACAAGACAACTCGCGCTTCCCAACGGGAGTTATCCTTGATTAAATAAATTTCTCATTATGTTCAATTGATTGCAGTGTGTAGTAGAGCTCAAACAAGGTTGATACCTGGATCAGGGAAAAAGTAAAGAAACATGAACCAAATGACTAGGTAATGCAATATGAATTATAGAGAATCATTAGGTGAGAGCTGGTTGACTTACTTGATGAGTCCTACATCAATGCAGTGGTTTATCAGGCTTTCCACGATAAAGGAAATATGGAAAGCAATTGACAAATCTTCTCTGAGGGTTCGGATGAAATACAGTTGTTTGAACTAAATCGAAAATCCTTCACCACTATGTATAATGGAAGACCCATGTCCACGTACTACGAGGTTGTGAGTCCATATATTTCTCAATGGACTTAATGGAGAATGTGATCAAGTTCATGATGAGATTATAAGAAAGGATCCAAAGCTTGACCTTAAAAGTACATATGCTTATTTCCGAAGAGGAACTCAACAGAGACAGCCTATGGGTAGTGCTCGGCTAATTCATGAGAGTTCTACCATGGCTATCCATCGTAACAATTCTGTTAAAGCCATTCCAAGTAGAGTTAAAGCCACGACTTCATCATGAATCAATCATCCAAAACAATGATGGTAAAATAGAACCTCGTGTTAATATAAAGTCATATATTATGGGTAATAACTGTCATGACCCAAAAATGGGTGTGATGGCACTCGTCTTATCCCACCAAGACAAGTCAGCCTAAACCCCAATATCTAACAAAGTGCGGAAGTAAATGACAATCCAACAAACAATTCTATTATGAAACAAGTCATATTAATTCAATCCCCAAAAACCCGATTGTACGTGCACAAGTCTCCTTGTATATTATAGTGAAAACAAAAATGTTTGAAGCAAAATGAAGTGGTCTTCAAGTTAAAAAACAAAAGTCATAAACTGGAGTAGAAAGTTCGTGAGATGACAGCAACTACCTCAAAACCCTCCACAAGATGCCTCGGAAACGAAAATAATGACAGGTATCACGAAGATCCGGGGCTGTAACCTTACAAAATTTGTAGAAGCAAGGCGGTGAGTACAAAACCACGCGATGGGTGGGTACCCAACAGCAAACATCTAACACAAGAGTTATTAAGTGAACAAAATACGGTACCCTTACACCCATATCTAAACATCCACGCTACAGCCTACAATTTACAGTTTACCAAAAACACACAACTAAATAAACCACACTCTATCAGTTTACATTCTCAATAACAACTCAATATTCAACAGGGTCACAAGTTCACAGCGAAACAAAAAAACAAATCACAAGATCAGGCCAAAAACCAGTGTTCAAGTTCATCAATAATAGAATGTGCCAATGCCATGAGTTGCAATGTCAAAATATAGGAGTGATGCATGTCTTTCTTAACGATACACAACCCGCTGTCTCCTCAGTAGGGGGGGACCATGGAGGTATATTGTCAATGATCTTGTCGCGGCGCAGGCACGACCCTCGATAATAGGTAACATCGCGGCGACGAATAGTCCTTTGAAATATAATATCCATGCGGCGCACGATACGAAGCCTCGAAATGGTACATCCTCTACCAACATCCTTGTCTCAGATACAATTGCAAATGAAACATGCCAATGAAAAATGAGGAAGATAAACCATTTTGATAACAAAGCGCAATTTACAACAAGGAATACAAACACCAACAAATAGCAACAAGTCTCCAAGTCATTCTCAACACGGACACAAGAAATACAGAATTTCATACGGCTTAACAGGGTTTTAGAAATTTACTTGCCTTAGTCAAATCGAATAATCAGTATGGACTTAGGCCTTCCCTTTCGTGAACTTCCGAAAACGATTGCAAACCTATTCAAGTATATATATTCACTATAAGATTTCGGTTTACAACAATACCCACCATTTATTATGTTTTATTTATTTATTATTTGTGTTTAACCTTGGACCTAAAAGAATTCACCAAAATTTATAATCAAGTTTGTAATTCTTGATGTCATTTAAAATTTTCCTCTATCATAATTTTTTTTTCAATTTCAAGGCTAGGATTATAAATTTTATTAATTTCTTTTCCACTATCATAATTCGAATGGAACATTCACTCAACACAACATATAATTAATTACCTATGCCTACCTATCAAAATTAGATTCAAAGTAAATGCCTAGATATAAACTTTGCACACATTTAATTGGAATAGTGCAAATGAAACCTATTATATTATTTGTTCTGCTGTTTAACAATTTTTTGTATTTTTCCAACCAATATGGCTCATTATAGCCAATCCCAAATATTCTCATCTTTTCTTAGTCCCAGACAACATTAAAGACCAGTTAGCCACATAATAAATTATTACTATAATTTTCACTGCAATAATTCTAGACACTTAATTTATATTTTATAAGATTCTTGTTTCTCTGAATCAAAACACTAAACTGTACGAATAGCCTTCACACATGGCCTTCCATTATCATCAGTTACGGGCTGGCCCAAATTGCACTAAAAACGAAGTAACCTTAATTTCTCATAAACCCAGATCTGGAATTCAGATCATATCCCCCCCTTTATCACCATTTAATTGACAAATTACAAAAATAATTACGTTTCCAAAAGTACCCCATGGATTGTTTGCCTGAAAGATCAAGGAACCTCTGTGTGCGTCGGCTTAGGTAGGTTTCTGCCTCCCCTTGTTTTATCAATTAATAGTTTATTACAAACTGACAAAATACACTAACTTATTCTTTTAATACATGACCCTAATAGTATAAGGTCTTACATAAAAGATCACTTTAGTCCAAAAATATCTATTAATTCCATTATTTATAATCAATCATAAATAAATTAACTCAAGTTATACGAATAATTTAAATTTCCAAAAATAACCTCGCGGGTCATTACAATAGCAATGTAAATGTTAATGTTACTGCACATCTAATCACATGACCAAAGACCCAAGCAAATTACAATCATTAGAACCATCTTCTCAGCCCTTTATTTCTACCGCTAGTGGTGGTATTTCTCCAATTATTGGAGAAGGACTAGTTGTCTTAACAGATGTTTTAAAACATGTCAGTGTTTCAGTTGCACTTGCTCTAGATCATAATCTTCTATCGGTTAGCCAAGTACCTCCTCTCTCAATTGCACTGTAACTATTTGGCCTCTTTTTTATATCATTAAGGACATTTTGACTTGGGAGACTCTTGGTTATGGTGTTAAACGACACAATCTCTACTTTCTTGAATTGACTAAAGGCGGAGAGAAGAAATTCAATCATTTATTCCGCACATAGGGGGTTGCGAAGGCACGGGACCATGTATGGTTATGGCATATAAGGCTCGAAGATATTTTCTTTGGTCATCTTCAAAATCTCAAACCAGATTCATTTTAAGGTTTAGATAGCTCAGATTTTCATTATGACATTTACGAGTCAGCGAAAAGTCGTTGTGTTTCATATTTACCAAGTTTGAATAATTGTTATAAATCTTTTGTTGTTAAACATTCTAATATTTGGATCCTTGTGAAAGTTGAAAATCTGTCTCAAGTGCGTTATTTTATTTCTTTCACAAATGAATGTACTAGAATGACATGGATATTATTATTTCGAAAGAAGAGTGGTGTGTATATTACATTTAAAGAATTTTATAATATAGTAGGCACTCAATATCAATAACAAAATTGTGTTTGGCAATCTGACAATGTCCTGAAATTTGTGCAATCTATTGTTGATGAATACCTTCGGCAATGAGTCAAAAATTCTGCACTTACACACCGCAACAGAATGGCCTAGCAGAAAAAGAAAAATAGATTATGGAGATTGTCCGTGCATCTCTCTTTGGCATAAATATGTCAACTATTTATCAGGGAAGCCGTTAAGTCTGTGGCTTATCTTATAAATTGAATTTTATCTCGAGTCATTAATTAATTTTGAGACTGTGCAGAAAAAGATCCATTCTCTTTGTTCTCTTTTGCATCTATCGAACTTAAAACAAAGGGTATTTGGTTGCACATTATACACTCACATTTCCAAAGCTATACGAGGAAAATTGGATTTGTGTGCAAGATGGTGTGTGTTTGTTAGCTATTCAGAATTTCATAAAGGATGTCGGTGTTATGAGCCACAAAATAAGAAACTCTATGTCACACTTAATACATCTATGAGTGAGCGAGAACCATATTTTGAAGGCGCAGTAACACCCTCATCTCTTCCGGGGAGAATAACATCGAAGAGACTAGGAAGAATAGAGCTTTAGAGGGAGAAACTGAGTTATTTGAATTAGAAGTCCACGAGGAAAGATTAAATGTTCATACTATTATATCTGAATAAGACACTATCACACATGAAGACAATGAACCAATCAGTGAAGGCGGAAATAAAAATAAGGAAGTCGCATATGAAGACAATGAATGAATTATTCTAGAAAGTACAACAATTACTCCATTAACTAATGAGTCCTCTCAGAATGTTCTACTTTATCATATACCTCAGTTACATTTTAATTGCTCTTCAAATGAACTTGAAACTATGTATAATGATTCTTATTCTCCTACTTCCGAATATTCAATTAAAAAAGCTAAAGATATACCGAGAATACAATATGAACCTGATCTTATTTCCAATTAAAAATATCCTAGTAGAAATTATACCTCCCCAAAAGATTATCGACCCCATATTCTATAAATGTCAATCAAATATCCAAAGTGTCTATTCCTAGTGGTGTTTAAGAAGCATTAGCAGAATCACAATAGAGAAAAGCGATGAATGAAGAAATGGAGGCCTTGTAGAGAAATCAAACTTGGGAATTAGTTCTGCTACCCGAAGGAAAGAGGGTTATCGGGTGTAAATGGGTGTATATTGTAAAGCTTAAAGTAGATGGAAGTATCGATAGGTATAAGGCGAGGCTGGTAGCAAAAGGATACACAGAGAAATATGGAGTGGACTATCATGAAACATTTGCATCGACGGCTAAACTTAATACTATTGATCGTATCCCTATATCAGTTGCAGCAAATAGAGATTGCCATTGCTAAAAATTGATGTAAAAAATGCATTCTTAAATGGTGACTTGGTGGAAGAGGTTTACATGGATATCCGACCAGGAATTATGCAGGAGAACACTTACAGAAACAAGCTATGCAAATTAAAGAAGACTTTATATGGGTTAAAATAGTCACCACGGGCATGGTTTGGACATTTCACGTGTGTAATGACATCAGTGGGTTATAAACAGAGTAAATCTGATTACACTTTGTTTATCAAACACAACAAAAGTAAGGTAATAGGAAATGATTCCAATGAAATGGACCAATTTCAGAAATTTTTGACATCAAAATTTGAAAAGAAAGACCTAACCGAGAAAATGTTTACTACAATGGTTGATGGAGAAGGGTATGCTAGCATGCAAGCCAATTAATACACCTATGGAGACAAACCATAAACTTTGAAACTCTGCGAGAAAGAAAATAAAAGATGTAGGAAAATGTAAACGTCTAGTAGGAAAGTAAATCTATCTAACTCACACAAGGACAATCATTTGGCATATGTTGCAAGTGTTGTGAGTTAGTTCATGCAGAACCTAACAGAAGATCATATGAAAGTTGTCTATGGAATTTTGCGATACTTGAAGAGCTCTAGGAAAAGAACTATCGTTCTTGAAGAATGAAAAAATTGTCATCGAAGGTTATACAGATGCATGCAGATTGGGTAGGAGATATCTTGACCTAGAAATCAACATCGGGTTATCTCACTTTTGTCTAAGGCAATCTTGTCACATGGAGAAGTAAGAAGCAAAAGGTTGTCGCGAGGTCTAGTGTAGAACCAAAATTTTTAGGGATGGCCAATGGCTTGTGTGAGCTATTATCTATTAAATATGTTATGTAGGATCTTGGAATTGAATGTACATGACCTATGAACTTATTTTGTGATAACAAAGCTGCAATCAAATAGCACAAAACCCTGTTCAACATGATCGGACTAAGCATGTTGAAATTAATTGACACTTCATTAAGGAAAAATTAGATCAAAAGATTATGCATTTTCCATTTGTCAAGTCTCAAAGTCAGCCGGCAGATGTACTCACCAAGGTTATATCAGGGGAATGTCTTCGACGAGATGATTGGCAAGTTGGGCTTGAAGACATATATGCACCGCCTTAACATTAGTACCATTATGTAAATATGCATTTCTTGGAGAAGCGGTCAAGTATTTGTGCTTATTTTACTTGTCAACAAAGTTTTAGTTGTATCAATATATACCTCTATTATGAGATAGAACAAAAGATGTGGAAAGGAAAAATATTCTCTAAACCTAAAATCCTACTATTTCAATTATGTGACCTTATACTTTCATGACTTGATATGACCAATGTGGATTTTTATCATAGTATCATTCTATTGGACAAATTCAGAGGCAATTTTTTCTTGGAATTGATGAATTATGTGCTCAAGTGGTATTTAGATTCCTTCATCATTATTTACTTATTAAATCTTTATTTACATATTCATATAGTAGGGAACAATATTTAAGGATCGTACTTTAGATTTTGAAGTATAGGAAATTATACACCACGTTCTCCAAATTTATGTTTTGGTTAGATTCAATATCTCTCTTGGATCATGTGGTATGTGTCAGGGGTATTAAATTAAAGTTGATCTCAATATGCATGACTCTTCATTTGTACACATTGTTTGACCTTGTAATTTGTTACGGTAGACAATAAAATTCGCGTCGAGAAAATAATAATCAAGAACAAAAAATTATAGCAACAATTAATTTTATTTCAAATGCGAGTGTTACAATATCTATAATTCCTCTGAATTTGCCTTTTCAAATATAAACTTAAAGGTTCAAATCTTGTTCTTGAATCTATGATGAACTTGAACTTGAACTTTATCTTGATATAACTCTTATTGAATCAAGGCTCTTACAAGCTTGTTTCTTGAATTCGGTTGTTTGATCTTGATCGTTCTTTCTTGAACTTGAGTGCTGTGAATTCTTAAATTTTAGCTGTGTAGAGAATTAAATGCGCGGGTGATACCACAGAGTTTACTCGCTTGTCTTGTTTAGAACTTTCTCCTGTTCTGAATTTATGAGGACCCCCATTTATAGTTTTAGAATTATAAGGAGTGCGATTGGAATGGATTACGTTCAGACATCAGATTTAAGTGACATGAGCAGTTTGGGTTTTCTATGGAGGGGTTTGTCAGCTTTGACACATGTCATGATTCTATTGGTTTTCTTATTTGATTGGCATAGCCCAATCATCTTGCACGCGTGGCGCCAATGATGGGCGTTCTAGCATGAGAGAGATTGAGCTTTTAACCAAAATGGGTTCATCAATGTAGCCCAAATCAATTTAATTTTAGACTTTAATATAATCCATATTTATGGACTTAAATATTTAACTCAAGTATTTCAATCCACAATATTTTATTGGATTAATATATTTATGAATTCAGTATATAATACGAATCATTTTATAAATTTATATTTAATAAATTTTTAAATGATAATAAATGCCCTTGGGCCTTCAAGTCTTGGTCGGGATTATACTTTATATTTTAGGACTAGGCTTGAAGCATTAACCGAGCTACTAAATTCACCTTAGTGAAAATGAATATAATGAATACAATTGTAATTCTACTCAATTCAGATTCCTATTGTATGGTTATTGCCCAAACCAAAAAAAAGAGCAAAGAAATCATAATTCAATAGGAATGTAATCCTCACGACTCAATTTCATCTTATATATATGTTTTATTGCCCAAGACAAAAACAAAGGAAAATTGTAATTGAACTGGAATTGTAATCCTACTCAATTTCATATTCAGATTAGTTTCTATGCCCAAGCCAAAAAAAAAAAAAAAGAAAAAAAGAAATTGTAATTGAATAGGAATGTAATCCTCTCAATTTCTATTCATATATATGTTTCTTGCCCAAGCCAAATTTTTTTTTTAATTGAACTGGGCGAAGGATTTTATCTCACCACTTTTTTCCCCCCTTGTTAGAAGGACATCTATGAAATAGTACTTGGTCTCCGTAATTAATCTTTCAATTACAGATTTGAGATATGAGAAAAGGGCATTACTCAAGGTAATTTACTCTCTTTTTGTTTCGTCACTTTTTTACAGCGTGATATGTCTGTCGTAGAAAGAAACTTCATATATCATGGTAGAAAAATCAAAATCATGAACCGTTTGATTTTTCAGGAAACTAGACACTTTTAGGATTTCTAACATACCGAAATTCAAATTTAATACCTTCAGAATCTTTCTATAGATTTTGGGAAGTAGCGCTTAGGATTCTGTCATGCTAAAAATAGTCACTTTTTTTTTTTATTTACAGCCATGACAGGTTCGTCGTAGAGAAAATTCATATCTAATTGCTAGAAAAAATCGAAGTCAATGAACCATTTAATTTTTCAGAAAACTAGCTTTGTCATCTCTATCATATCCAAATTCAAATTTTTTAATACCTTCAGAATCTTTCTAGATGATTGTTTGAAGTTAGCGCTAGATTCTGTCATGCTAAAAATTCGTCACTTTTTTACAGCTGGAAACATGTTCGTGTAGAAATTCATATCTCATGTTGAAAATCAAAATCATGTGAACCGGGTTGATTTTAGAACTAGACTTTTCGATCTCGAAACATATCCAAATTTAAAATTTAATACCTTCAGAAATCGTTCTAGATGATTTTTCAATTTAGCTCTAGATTCTTGCCATGCTACTAAAAAATTTCAGATTTGTGTGACTTACTAAAAATCTCGTTCGTCTAACGTAGGAAACGAAATCACAATCCACTTGGTTGATTCGGAATCTAGAACTAAAGGTCTACAACACATCCAAGATTTCAAGATTAATACCTTTCGAGTCTAAAACATATGACGGTCGGTAACCAATTCTCTCTCACTTGGATTTTTGTTATCACATAAAAATGTGATAACGTTCATGCTTAAATAAAATAAATAAATCAAATACTTCAAGGTGTTCCATGAACCGAAGTCTTGCCGTAACCAACTTGATGCTTTATTAGTAATACCGTGTAATTGCTCCCGCCCGTAAAATATCCTCAAGGTTTTCAAGGTCTCGAATGTTAAAACCCAACTTGAGCGCTTTTACTAGATACGTGTAAAACTTCCCGCCTTGATGATAACCTCAACGGTGTTACAAGTCACGAATGCTTAACCACTGAAGCTTACTAGAAGTACCGTGTATGCTCCCGCCTGAAAATAACCTCAACGTTTTACAAGGTCCCGATATGATTAACCAACTTGAAGCTTTACTAGTAATACCGTTTGTGTAGATGATCCCGCTTTGACAATAACATCAAGGTTTTTACAAGGTCCCGAATGCTTAACCACTTGAAGATTTGCTAGAATCCGTGTAACGCTTCCCCTCCCCCTTGAAATAAACTTCAAGGTGTTACAAGGTTCGAATGTTGAACTATGAAGCTTACTAGAATACGTGTAATGCTTCCCGCCTTTGGAAAATAACATCAAGATTTTACAAGTCCCGAATGCTAACAAACTTGACGCTTGGATAGAATACCGGTAACGCTCCCGCCTTGAAGAGAACCTCAAGGTGTGGTTACAAGGTCCCGCGAGATGCCCGTAATCATGAAGCTTACTAAATACCGTGTAACTCTCCCGCCTTGAAAATAAATCAAGGTGTTACAACCCCCGCGTCCCGAATGCCTTGACCAACTTGAAGCTTTATAATAGGATACCAGGGGTAACGCTCTCGACCCTTGAAGATCACCTCAGGAGATTAAAAGGTCTTGCATGTTTGACCATGAAGCTTTACTAGAAGACCGTGTAACAATCCCTCCTTGAAAATAAACTCAGGTGTTACAAGGTCCCGAATGATTGACCAACTGTGAAGCTTAATTAGGCTACCATGTAACGCTCACGCCTGAAGATACATCCTCAAGGGTGTTACAAGGTCCTGATGTTTGACCATGAAAAAGTTTTACTAGAATAAGTGTAACACTCCCCCTTCGATAATAAACTCAAGGTGTTACAAGGTCCTGATGCCTTGACCACACTTGAAGCTTTATAGGATCACCGTGCTAACGATCCCCCCCTTGAAAATAATCTCAAGGTGTTACAAGGTTCTGCTCACAATCCTCGTATGCTAAGCCCCCTCCAACAACCCCTTACAAAACCTATCGAGCGTTTGCATCTCCGTCAAGTACTAAAAATCCATTTCCTCAGTTTGTTTTCTCTACACAAATCCCGGTAACCTTCCTCTTACACTTCATACACTTGAACGTTGTGCGTAACCCCGTGTCTCAACCGTATTACTTGGGCCACGAAAAGTCACCCCTGGCCCCACACGAACGTTCACGCCGTCCATGCCAATCTAGTTCGATTAAGGCCCCATTACGCCTATCCCCTTGAAAGACAAAACACTCGATGTCCGAATTCTAGGGCTCACCGCAGAACAGCGGCACGACCTATTAGAAGTGCAACACGGAAAGAGGCAGTGACAAAGGGGAAAGGGGGACTGGTGAAAAGAGGGAATAGCGGGGCGTCTCAAGTGTATATTCCTTATTCCTTCTAGCCTATCTTCTTGCCGAATGTTTAACAAACTTATTGAAGCGTTAATTAGAGAATACCGTGAAACGCTCCGCATTGAAGTAAACCCAAGAGTGTTTGTTAAAGGTCCTGAATGCGCGTTAACCATCCCCTTGAAGCTTTTATAGAATATCGTTTGTAAGGCTCCTGCCTTGAAAATAAACTCAAGGTGTGACAATGGGTCCCCGAAGCTTGTATCCATTTTTAAAACTTGAAGCTTTATAGGATATCGTGGTAAGCTCCGCATTTGAAAATACAACTCAAAGTGTTACAAGGTCCTGATATGCTTAATCCAACTCGATGACAGGATAAAACTGTGAAAAGACAGGTTTAAGGTGCAAAGGTACAAATATTGCTCCACCTTTATAGCCATGGAAATTTAAGTAATTTTAAAGAGAAATCCGTCGGAAACTCTAGCTTAAGGCTGCAAAAGGGACAAGTTGTCCACTAAGGCATAGAAATTGAAGATTGAGTTGAAGGATAAATTCGCCAACCAAGTCAGATTAAGGTGCAAAGGACAAATGTCGCTCCACCTTAAGGCATGAAAAATTTAATGCTTCTTTTAAATAGACCACTAGTGAAAAAGTCAACTTAATGGTTGCCCAAAGGGACATATATTGCTCCACCTTAAGAATGAAAATTTTTTAAAAAGATTCTTTAAGTATACATCCGCGAAAAGTCTAGCTTAAGGTGCAAAGGGACAAAGTTTGTCCACCTTGAAACATGAAAAAATTCAATGATCTATGAGGGATAATACGCAACAAAAAGTAGATTAAGATGCAATAGACCAAACCGCGCACCTTTTAGGCATGGAATCAATTACATAATGCATTTGGAGACTTCTATTATATACTTGAAGTCTTACCTCATACTTAGAGGATTGAATACTTCACCGGTATACTAGAGAATTAGGGGATACTTCAATAATAAACTCGAAAGAATATAAGACTCCAATTTTCATACTTGACAAATCTAAAAACTTCCACCGTACTAATAAGAGATTCATATTTTAAAGGTTTGCACCTTCCTAGACCATAAATTTTTTTTCGTGCAAGTTTTTTCTTAAGTTAAGTTTGTGATGACAAAAGATAAAAATAAAAATATATGCTTTGACTTTTCCATGAAATAGATCAAGTGGAAATATTTTCATTTTGACACTCATGCAAGTCTGACCCTTAGAATATTGCTTCTAAGCGCCTAAGTACCTCGATAAAAGAGATCAAGTCACAACGTGTTATGGGATTGAGTGATTATCTTTTTTTTTGTGGTATGTGCCGTTACACAGTTTATACTCTTGCGGGCCGGAAGGAGTTGACATGCCACTTAGGCTGTACGGTTAAGGAGCATATCTTACTTCAAGGATAGCTATCTCTTAGGAATTTGGCTTTTATAGGACCGATACTTATTAAGCCATTAGCATCAACAAGCTTAAGAACCATTTGAATATGACTCTTGTCACGCATAGGCCATCCCACTTTGAGGTAAATTTGCCCCCCAGCACTCTGTTGTGCTAAGTAATGATTAGTCTTCTTACACGCGAGAACTTGATCTCCAACTTGAAAGACACTCAAGCGAACCTTCTTATTTGAAAGCCACAGGATTAGCCGAGCTTCATAACATTCAAGGTTTTGTTGGTCATTCTAACTTCTTTTCATCAAGTGCTTAACTAACTCAGCAAGATTTGCAATCGAGCATTATTTCTTCCTCAGTGAGCCCCCCTTCTTCTTGAATAGCAAGTATTAAGGAGGATATTTGCCGCTCGAGTGGCAGGGACTGTCTTCAACTTCCAAACAAGCAAGTGAATATAGGTGTGCTTTGAGTTGGTGCTGAGATATGTTGTCATATGCCCCACCCCAAAGCTTCTTCCATTCTTTCATGCCAATCCCGTTTGGATTTCGATACAACTTTCTTGAGCAGGTTGCATAGAGTCTTATTGAATGCTTCGCAAGACCATTAGCTCGGCCAGATGGTACATAGAAGATTTACGCCTTCTTAAAGTCAATTAAAAAGATCAAAATCTTGTTCATAACTGTTATCAAATGTGTGGGCGTTGTCATTCGTCTGTTATTATATAGAGAGGGATGCCAAAGCGCCGATTTTACATGCGCTCCCCACTAACGAGGACCTCCCGTATCCTACCGCATCATTACCCTATGCTGAAGCCTCTCGGCAAGTAGTGTTGTGTTATATGTGCAGTGGGCATATAATGCATGTATATGATATATGAAATATATTAGAATAATATTTACTCGAATAAAATTTGCAACATGCTCTTTCTTCACCTTTTAATGAGCGACATATTCAGTACCCATTTGAAAAGAATCAGTAGTTGTTGCAAACCAAGATGTACAAGTGTCACCATAAGATTTTGTAATGCGTCCACAATATCCAGTCCTCCCAAGCGTAAATGGCCAAGATGCGATGGTGGTTTTGGGGCAAATTACTCTCGGGTGGGGTTTGGAGGATGAATGAATTAGCTATAAAAGTGACAAGTCATCGCATTTCCTGGCCCATAATATAAGCAATCTTTCACCATGGTTCGGCACAGTAAACCCCATTCTCTTTATGTGAAAATGAGTTTGGTCCAGATTGAGTGATCCACATTACTCTGAGGTGCTTCTTGACAGAGTTTAATAGCTTCTTCCTCTGGTCCCAAACATTGTAATAACATACCCGTCAAATGATTTCTAATATATGATATCCTTGTAGTAAAGGAATGAGGTGCACGACGACATATGTAAGTCTTCTTCTTGGATTTTTCTGGAAGTATCCATAACATAGGTAGTCAATAGGAGTTGTCTCCATCTTCCTTCGCAGCTTCAAAATGGCGATGACTATGATACAAGCGATTTTTAATATATTCTTCCCCATTGACGGTTGGGTATTAGCGCGTTGTGATGTACTATCCATTTTTGCCAGACAATTATTTGGTTGATCAGGAAGGGTTCTCGCGTTAGCTAGGTAGCCAATGCATCAACTTTCTTATTCCTATTCGACCGCCACATGTTGGTTGAAGGGTTACACCCCCCCCCAAGCCATCTTATCAACTTTTGAGAATAATCAGTGATAAGGTCGCCAATTCAGGCTTTTGTACCTCTTACTCCTAAGAGTTGATTATCATAATGGAGTCACCAAAGACCTGATAAATGTAAGTGTTCATTGTCAACGGCCCATTTCAAGTCCAAGTATCACTGATTGATATTCAGGACATTATTGGAGCAACTGTTTTAGAGTAAAAGGAGAATGTAGAATCTCTTCTTGTGAAGGATGAACACCACACCAACAACCAGCTCAGCCGCCGACCCCTTTTGTGTGCAGTCCCCGTCAAAATGTAATTTTCCAAGGCAGGTTGAACTTCAATTAACTTGCATCGTATCAGTAAACTCACCAGTAACTGCCAATCATGTGGCTATAGGATGGTCTGCTAAGAATCCGCTAGTGCTTGTCCCTTCACGGATTGTTTCGAGGGCATTCGTTTATACACTCTTCAATTGTTGGATTGGATATCCTCGTCGTGGGGAAAAGGCCGCTAACTAGTCATGGCAAACTGCGCTAAGGAATTTTGGACGTGTTGCGCCCGCGTAAGGGTACCATCTGCAGTCTGGTCATATATACTAAGACAGGTTTGACATAACAAAACTGATGGGATTTTCTCTAGAAAAAGGCGTACAACCATGAGCATTGAAAATAATGCTGTTATCTGTGATTGAGAAAACTGATGCCACAAGCAAACTTTTCAATTGGCGTAATTTAATTTCTAGCCTCATTTGGCGTCATCTTTACTTTAAGTAATAATAAAGAGATTTTCTTTGCCTTCACTATTTCTCTTGAGCTAACACGGTCATACAGAACTTTCTTGTGACCTGCAATAGAGTTCAATGGTTTTCCAGGTATAGGGGCTGCCCAATCGACCTTGTTTTTTAGATCGTTAGATACGATTTGATACTTTAAAGGCTTCGCCCTACTGTTTAACGTCCCCAATTAAAATGAGCCCTTCTTCGTTAAGATGACTGAATGGTTGACATCTCCCGCTCTTAGATTGAGATGAACCTCTCAAGTAGGCTAACTTTCCTTGGAGACGTTTTAACTCATGAATAAATCTCAAGCGTTAGGCATATTTGAATTGCATCGACTTTGGCTTGATCAATTTTAATCCTCGATGTCTCACAAGAAGCCAAGCAATGCTTGCCGGCAGTAACTCCGAAGGCACATGTCAAGGCCGATTCATCCTTAATTGATATCTTCTGAGTAAACTCAAACACCATCCTTAAGTCTTTCAAATGATACACCCATCTTCTCGACTTTACTACCAAATCATACACATAAACATTCAACATTTTTATGCGAGCACCAAGTCGTCTAAGATATTTTGCCATAGCCCTTGATATTTTTTGGTGTCACATTCTTTTAAACCAAAGTGGCATCACTGTGTAGCAATAAATACTTTTTGGCGTGCGAAATGCAGAGTGAGTTCTTCATCTTTTGGGACATGGGATTTGATTATATCCAGAAGAACCATCCATGAAGACATTGCCTCATAAACCATGTGGAATCATCATAACTCTGAATGGGATAAGAGAACTCATCTTTAGGGCATGCATTATTGAGATCTCTAAGTCAGGCCAAACTAGGAATTTGACAATTCTTCTTCCTCACAGGAACAATACTTGAAATCCATGTAGCATATTTGACTACGAATATAAGCCTGACTCAATGAGTTTGCATTAAATTCATTTCTACATTGTTTTTTTATATCAATGGAATCAATTCTGGTTAAAACGTCTTGAGCTTGTTCTTAACTGGATGAGAACCATGTTTGACTGCAATTGATGAGCCGCTACTCTAGGATTCAATCGCCAGGCATTTCTTTATAACTACAGCGAATAAATCTATATATCTTTGATCTATTCATGTAAGCGATTCTTCATCATTTCTTAAAAGCACTCAAGTAAGTTGGCTTCGGATCTTATTCAGTGCCAAGGTTAACTCCTTCAACGGATCTATTGTGATCTTTAATCCTTCTCAAGTTTGGTGGAGCATTTTAGCATATTCCTCTTCCACAGGATCATTGTCATTGACCGATATATTGGTTACCACAACGAGACCACTATCTTCTACCTCGTCCTCAATCTTATTTGCAGGAAAAAAGAATCGTACTCATTTTTTTATGGTGACAGATTTGAGGACACACTTTCGTCATCTGTCCTAGCCGCTCTTTGAGTGTAAACCACAATAGACTTTTGCCTTGAGTTCTCTGTAAAGGAAACCACAGTTCCACTCCGTCGCCTCATCTTAGAAGATCAAACTTCTTGAAATCCTTTTCGAATCAAAGTAAAGATAGGCGTTCTAACTTTTAAATAACTTCTAGGTTCTTGGTTATTCTTCTTCAGAGGACCTCTAACCTCTCAAACACAGAATTCTTGTTTCGCTTTCCCAAGTCGATCAAAGGACAGAGGCCTTTTATTGCGGAGTAGTGACATATCTTCAAAAGTTATATTTTTTGATTATAAGGCCCTTATCTTATGGAAATGCGATATTGGCGGGCTTGACTATACTAGGCCTTCAGCGCTTTCCTAGTTGTTCTTATGATGGAGTTTTCACTAGCGCTCGATGGCGCTAGGGTGGTATCCTGCCTCACAAATAACTTGTAGGCCATTGGGATCAAAACCTTTTCTTGGCCGCTTTGATAGGGGGAGCCATATCTAGCACTTGATCTTGAGCGACTGACTTCTCTAGCCACTTTGAAGAAAACTTTATTGACATCAATCCGTCTGATAGAGAGTTAGCCCTCTTAAGCCATTTCTTCAGGTTTAGTGGTTGATCTTGTTCTTTCTTTGCTTTGGAAATAGCAAAGACCTAGAAGTTGCTTCTTCTTGGAATGGACAGGATCTTCCCTTCATTTAGAATGGGACCAAAGAGTCTATAGTGTCAATTATTCACTTTTCGATAGCTGCCACTCAATATTTGATTATGATATTATCAATCTGATTGATTTGACGTCATTGGAGTTGACCCCTCTTTAAGAATTCTATATAGAATTTTCGGATCCGAAAGGGTTGCTCCACTTCGGTGAAAGGATATCATCTGCCCTATCTTTCTTTCAATTCAACTTCAAGATATTTCAAAACATTTATGGAAGAGATGAGACAATCTATTCTCATGTACCCAAGGCCTACCACGTAATAGTGGGATTTGCGATGATTGCTTGCGTCATCACATGCATCAGCACTTGATCGCAAATCCCTCAGGTGGATCTCTTATTTAATAGAGCCTATGGACCTCTGCCCGCCTGATTAAATCCTTGTATAACAGAAATCACTTTCACTAAGTTCCCCAGTTCGTGAGCCAAGTATTCAATGAGTGGATAGGCAAAATGTTGACTCCAGATCGCTTCATTATTAAGATTCTATTTATCTTTTTCTTAGCCACATGATCCACTATATACAAAGGAGATTGGGTAATGTTGCACAAATAGAACGATCGGTATCTGTAAATGTGATTTTAGTATCAAGACACTGCTTCTTGGCCAGAAAAAAATGTTCAGTAGATTTGCAGAAGATGAAAGAGACATCCATTCTGAGATTCCCTTGTTTTCTTTTCTTCTTCCCCAGGAAACACTTTTGGTATGAGGATTCATAGTTGTTCCTCTTTACAGTAGGAGCCACTTCATTGTTGTCCTTTATCCACATTGTGAAACATGGATGCCCTCGACATTGCCCTTGGGAGACTTGTGTAGAACGATCTTGGCAATAATTCCTCTAGAGTCACAAGACGTCGAGGTTTTTGGTAGTGATGCACTTCAACCTTTGCCCTTTTGGGGCGCTTGATTGATTTTTGCTTCTCTGATTTCTTTACCGTTTTTCCTCTAACCGGTTGCTCGGATAATTCTTTTCATAAGCTTGACTTGTTACGTCTTCGCCTAGTTACAAGAATCCAACCCTCATCACCATCTATGTCAACGTCCTGTTCTACTGGCTCTTCTTCATGCTTTTTAGAAAAATACATTTGGATCGGATCCATCGACCCAAATGTGATAAAGATCTGGTTAGAACTAGCCTTCTCATCATCAAGGATAATTTTATTTTTGTTAACCAATCGCATCACTCTATCCTTAAAGACAAAATATTTTTCAAGAGGATGACTCACAAGTCTGTGATACTTGCAATAATTTGGGTCATCAGTTTTTCCAGCTTCATTGGGTCGCTTCGACTCTTGCAAGTCAATGAGCTTTAACTCAAGCAATTCATCAAAAATTTCATAAACGTCAGAATCCAAGCAAGGGGATGACTTTTTTCATATGCCATCTCCCTTAGCATCGACTATGGATTTGACGTGTCTTGGAGAAAGCTTTTAGCTTCTCCATTTGGTTTTCGCCCTCATTGTGGGAACTTTTTTTTTTCTTTTGGGGGTGATCAATTTATAACTCATGGATTCTTTTGCTTTGTCATTTTGGGCAGAAAGAAAACTTCTCCATCTCTGGGTCCCAGGCCTTTCCCTTCCTTTTGTGAGGATATGGATAATAGTTCATATCTGTTCTGGCAATGATGACATGGATCAACCTCCATATCCATGGCTGAGAGTTACGCTAAATCCTTGTATATTTTGGTTTAGTCCTTGCAAGACTGTAAAAGCTCCAGTTGGCAGTCATTGAATACACATTTCGATTGAGAAGGCGCACTAAGCCTGTCCTTGCAATTTTAGGGTCTTGCGTTCTCCATCGATTATGAATATATGACCGATTCATCCTTTTATTCTGCGAGTATTCGTGAGTTTCTACCAATATCACCGGTGCGCCTTGTGCTATAGAAAAGCGATGAGGAAACTCATTTCTAGTGTTCCCAAACTATCCATTAGAGTTAGGTTCGAGATCCGTCGTACACATCATCAAAGGCATTCATTGTATGAGATTGTGCGGGACAAACTGTTTGAACAAGGACTATTCTCCATTACCCACTGTTCCAGTATTATTACATGTTCAACGAGTGAGAGGAAATGTGTTTTGGATTTCCTTTTCCATTCATAATTGTTTGAAAATTTGGAGGTTGATAACTAGCAAAGCATTTTAAAGTTATCAATCATAGCAAGTGTAGGGTTAGCATACAATAGAAGACTTGTGGGAAGACGTCCTTATTATCTTTGATAGTTCCTTCAAAAATTCTTCAAGAAATCGGTGGGATCATTCCTTCAGAAGAAATGGCATATCTTAACAAACGGGGTCTTTCTGATCAGGATCTTCAATTTCTTGAAACTTCATGCCGCTTTGCACACGTGCAGTGGCTGAAATCTCACTCTAAAAGTCCGTTTATCCTGTCCAGTCAACTTGTCATTCGAGAATTCTGGTGTTGTACAGCTTCGTCAATCCTTCAACCAACTTGTTCAGATTTGCAAGTTGTTCCTCAAGAGGAGGAAACATCAGCACCATCGTTTTGCATGGATCATCATAGATGCAGGGAAGGAGAGGAGATTAACATGGATTTGTCGCGGTAAATGATTTCAATGGGACTCAGGTTACGCGATATACGTTGGAAGATTTGATCACAAGGTTGAATCAAGTTCTCCCTTGTGGTAGAGTCTGGAAACCAGATGCTCAAGATTAGAGTCCCTCAAGTCTTCTTGATTTGTTTTCAACAACACTACTTCCCTCTTCTAGAGAATTTGTGGAGGAACTGGTTATATTTTGGGAGTCGACGACCAAAAAAAGGGGTTGAGGATAGAGAAAAAATACTTGTTACGGGGAAGCGGTTGTTTGACCAAGTTGTAGTAGCTTGCTTCTAGTAAACAGTTCCAAAATTCAAAGGTATATCTCCCAAGGAGTGCTTACAACTCTTCCATGTAGAGAACTTGGACGTGTTAAGTTAGTGACCTTTTAAAGGAGGTGTCGAGAGTGGGTTAATGGAAGTTCATTCGATATTATGACGCTTTGAAAGTGATGACTGAGACGCATGCCCCGCTGTGTGAAACGTCGGGGAGGAGACGCACCTGTGGTAGTTCTGGTGTGGCTCTGTACCACTGGCGTCGCCTATGGTGCCAGAATTTGTCGACGATTAAAAATTCGCGTCGAGAAAACAATTAATCATGAAAGGAAAAATTCTATAGCAACAATCTTTTATTTCAAATGTGAGTTGTTACAATCTCTATAATTCCTCTGAATTTGCTTTTCAAATATAAGATTTTTAAGGGGGTTAAATCTTGTTCGTGAAGATTGATGAACTTGAACTTGAACTTGATTAGATCTTAAATTTATTTGAACTCAAGGGCTTCAAGCTTGTTCTGAATCTCGGTGGTCTTGATCTTGATCGTTCTTGAACTGATGCTTGAATTCTAAAAATTGTAAGCTTTGTGTAGAAGAATTAAATGGAGTTGGTACCACAGAGTTTCTCTAGCTCTTGTTTAGAATTTCTCCCTTTTTGAAGTATAGCGGACCCTTTGTGTATTTATAGTTTTTAGAATAAGGAGTTGCATTTTTATTGGTTTGATTTATTTGTTTTGTCATGTGTTTTTTTTTTCTTGTTTTTTTTTTAATCCCCCTTTATATCAGATTTTTGTGAAGTTGGATTTTTCTTTTTGTTAGAATTTGGGCTTTCTGGAGTGGAGGGGATTCGGAATGCTGTGAAAAGGGAAGATGATGCAGGAGCAGGGTGTTATGAGATGGGAATGCTGCCACAATTGCATTGCAAAAGGGGCGCCAAGCATGGGCTCTAGAATGGAGGAGACGATGGGTTTAACAAATTTGGATTCTCAATGTAGACCCAAATAATGAGGTAGACTGTAAGGAAAGAGCCATAGTGTTTGCACTTACAAAGATTGAACGCAAGTAGATGCCTCCACAACATTATCTTGAAGGAAGAGAGAAGAGGAAGGCAAGAGAAGGAAGGAGGGAGAAGAAAGGGAGAGGGAAGAAATGGGGAAAGGGAGTAGACGGGAACGTTCTGCATCAAAGTACTAATTTCTTAGGTTAATGAATAATCATCTTAGCCAATTTCTAATTGCGTCGTTTTTCATTGTCAGCATCCATGTCTAACATGAAACACATAAACGAGCCAAGGTCAAACAAGTACTGTAACTACGCTCTCGTCGAGAACGCAGAAAAAACAGGAGGGGGATGAGAGCCTAGAGAGATGAGGAGGGCAGGAAAGGGGGTGTGGTGGGGGGAATGGACAGGGGGAAAGTAAAACAACACGGGGGTGGAAAATAGTAGGAAAAAAATGGGCAGGGGGCACGGGGAGGCGAGGGGGGGAGGGCGGGGAAGGAGAGGGCGCAGAACAAATACAGTTTTTTCTGAAAGATATGTTTATATATTTTGTATAAGAATATCTCATGACTTGTGTCTTGGCATGACTTCAAGAATTTATTCTTCACTATGCCTAAATTCAATTCTTAAACAATAAAATTAGAGATCCATTATTTCATTTGAAGGTAGATAATTAAATATACTATATTAAGAAAATATTTATCATTTATAGCAAAAATAGTTTTTTTTACTTGATCATTTTTAATATATTTATGATACAAAATTTAAAATATATTACAAATAATAATTTACTATTACATCATATACACGTGTGTAGTGGAGGATGTAATGATATTTATTACCACACTGTTAAATACTTAAAATACAATATGTCAATTTCTTACAAAAACAAGCATAATATATTTTTAAGAACAATTATAATGCATATTTTTTTACATACATAATTCACTTTTCACACATATTGTAAATTTAATATAGTATTACTATAATTAATAATAAATAAAATGTATAATTTATTAAGAAGTAAATTTTCCATTAAAATATTACTTCGTTTAAAAGGCAAAACATGTCATGATCAAATAACACAGTGCAAACTCTAGTTAATTGGCCCCAAAGGGAGTTCTCGGAAATCTGAGGCCCAATCGGTCCGACCCCCAAAACGAGACGCGAGTGGGCACTCTACCACTTACTCTCCTAGGTTGTGAGCGGAACCAACATATTCAAAACCCTCAACATTTACCAATAATTCACCTTAGTGAACCAAAATAATAGATGCGGAAGACTCAACAAACTCTATTAACAAAATCAATTAAATAAACTATCTAAAAACGCAATTACTTATTGTTCCCAAAAATCTTGATAGTCATACATAAAGAAACTATCTCAAATTTTAAGTCGTCTAAGAGAATTTAAGAATAAAATGAAGTAGAAGATTGTCCATGTTTGATCATTGAGGGTCAACTTTCCGCCCACCCTATCGTCCCTCCCACACCCCCCGCCCGGACCCACCACATCCGCACTACGCTACCCCCTTTCAGAATAGACAACCGCTCTACACTATACACCCAGCCCAATCAACTGCCCCTAAAATTCGATTTTTACCATTTGGAACCATCTCCGAAAATTCAAAAGCAAATGTCAACGAAGAGGAAGAAGAGAACCAACAATAAAGCCCGAGCTAGGGAAACAATGCTCACCCTGGATTCTGATTATGCTGAACGAACCGAGGGATTCCAGGGCAGCGGGACCCACTTAATGGAGGAGTCCATCACCTCACAAGCTTTACGAAGGGAAAGGGGAGATGCTCACTTTTGTTTGTTGGACACAGCATGCCTGGCTACCCTAAAAAAAACCAACAAGAAGGAACCAAATAAACGTAGGGTGTCAGTACAAGGAACAAGTACGAGTAGGATATCATCGGCCAACTAAAAAGAAAGCAATATTATACTGAATAAATAATATAAAAATCAACCACAATACATAACAATTGAGCGGGTGACAATCAACAAGTACAAGAAGACCATAGGCAACACACACCACGCACACACTATGAAGGACTCAAGTCTTCCGACACCATACTAGTTGGATTAGGTTCTTCGGAAATGGAGATATTAACATGATTCAAGATTACTATCTCTTATATTCTTATCTTCGTGTCGGAAACGTGACACTACGATCCACTAATACTTACGTGTCGGAAACGTGAAAAACGAGTAATCAAGAAAGATAGAAGTGGCAGCAAAAGGTGGAAAAAAGAGAACACAATTAACGATAAGTTCTAAGGACACTGAAGTTGACAAGCCGATCCATGAAATGTAATCACGGGGCGCGAAAAGCTCGAAACACAGGTCACCTAAATAAGTCGTGGAAACGTGACAATTCCGATCATCTAATACTAGGTCGGAACGTGAAAACACCGATCCACTATCTCATTTAATTTAGTTCTCTAATTCTTCGGTCATGCCGAGGCGTCTCATCTTAATAGAGGAGAAGGCAAAGTAGCGAAGGAGGAAAAAAGGAGCAAACCAGGCGGAAGTCCACCACAAGGACACAAGGACAACAGAGACAACCCAAAATCCAGCATATGGAAAAAAAGAACTTTACTAGTACAACCCCAATATCAGATTCAATCGCTATAAGAGTTTATATGAATTATTTTTTTCCATAAACCATAACCTACCTCCACCGAAGAAATACTCGATCTCAAGCCCAAGTGAAGGCTAAAGGCTCGGTGGCCGGACGGAAGAGGCGCGGAGTCCCTGTTCTCGGGCGTTCTCCCTCTTCGGCCTGGTCGGTGGCGAGGGTTCCGTCTGCCAACGGGCGTCTCCTGAGACTGGAGACCCTAAGTTCATCATATAATCTAATAAAAAGAGAGAAAAGTAAGTAACCCACTAGGTGTAGGGCAAGGGGACCGCGGGGAACTCCAAGGGAGAGAACGTTAGGAAAGGATCCCCACGAATTTCCTTAAAGTTTGTCATGAATTGGTCCAAAACACCCCCCGTAAAAACTTTTTAGCAAGAAAACACGAAACAAAGCGAGGTATTAGCCAACGTGTGACAGGCAGTCGTTTTGTCTATGAAGGCCTCCTCTGAAGGACTAAGTACAAAAAAGTTCATGAGAGTTAAATTCAGTGACAGGTGTTTTGAGATGGGTACGTTGGAACTATGACGGTCCGGTGCAGATACGGTAGCGTAGTTCAGAGTGAGGATAACCAAGGGAACCAAGTATTTTTTTTAGAGGGGTTTTGCAAGTGACCTGTTTGGATACGTGAGCCACACGAAAGGTGGTCGTGACCATGACGGTACGTCGTGCCTGATCCGTCAACCCAGTTTAGTTATTTTCAAAATAATCTACTGCTCAACCGACTAAACAGGTTGTTTACCAATTAGAACAATTTGCCATCGTTCGTCCCGAACGATCACAGATAGAAATCTAAGAAGGGGGATAAGTCAGTGTAACCGAATCTGTAAAAAGACTGTGGATATCTTCCTTGAATATCAGCAATCATTTTTCTCTCCCAAGTGGGATCTTCAACTGGCCGATTCTTCACTGTTGAACCTTGATGGATGCAATCTTCCTTTGATATAACTTGCGTACTTCTCTATCTAAGGATAGCCCCACCATGGCTCCTAATATTTAGACAAACAATTCTCTCCAGAAGGACTGAATCCCCAACGAAAATGTTTTAGTTTTCCGTTCACCAGTGGTTATTTTCAGCATAGACACATGAAATACCTGGTGCACTCCTGCGACTCGAAATGGGATCCCATTCAGGGCGGCAATGCCAATTCCATAAGCCCACCATCCACCACGCGCTTCAGAACTTTAAATGGACCCAATATATCCTGGGCCCTAAGCTTACAATCAGCCTTACACAAACCGCATAACCCCTTTCATGGGCGAAACCGTGAGCAAGACGTTCGCACCGTCCATATGAAAAGCCAAAGACCTAACATTTCGATCTTGCATATTTCTTTCTGCCTCTGTCCTTGAGATGATAGAAGCTTCGCCTGAATAATTTTTACGCTTATATAACGATTCCCTCAAATCGGTTGTACCCCCAGGTCTCACTAACTCAAATGCATCAAACCACCAAGGGGAGGACCGACACTTTTCTCTTACCATAAGTGCCCTCAAATGGGGCCCTATCAAGACTTGAGTTATAGCTATTGTATGAAAACTCAGTTAAGGGAAAAAAACCAAGTTAGTACAATCTCCGAGAGAAAAAACAATATATAGGAAAAAATCTGGACAAGAAGATACAGATAGTAAGAATACAAAGCGGAAAAGGCCTGCGCTAGCAACTAAGAGACATTTGAGACTATCGATGGGTGAGGGCATGGGAAATGCACTTTTGAGGTGGGGTACTATAGAGAGAGAGCAGTAGAGACAGAGAGAAGAAGAAAAGGAAGAATCCAACTATACCTAAGTCAGCATTCAATGTTCTCCAAAACTAGAGAAGTAAATTGCGTACCCTATCTGATATGATGGAAAGTGGGACTTCCCCTGCAATTCGAACAATTCTGATGATATAGAAGTTTGGCTAACATTACTGCCATTAGTACGTCATCTTGACCGCGAATGAAGAGGGTGTGAGCTGACTTTAGTGAAATTATCAACAATTACCCAATGGAGTCATACTTATCCCAATCGTCTTTTGGCAGACCAACTACAAAAATCAATTGCAATTATTTCCCATTCATTCAGGAAATGGGCGTTTTCTGGAAATGTCCTCCGGGGGCCTATGGTGCGTCATATTTACCGCTGACAATAGCGGGCATTGCGGGAAAAAATCAACAATGTCACGACTTATTACTACGCCACCAAAAATGTTGCTTAGGTCCACGATACAGTCTTGGTGCATCAGGGTGTATAGGGAATACCTTTAAACTATGAGCCTCTTGTAAAAGGAATAGTAGTGTAAATCAATAATCACCCGGGCACACCACAGCCTTCCCTTGAGGCTCAACAAAACCTTCCTCACAATTACCCTCTTCCTCTGTAGCCGCTTACTCGTATACCATATCTCAAGTTCCAGTCAGCTTCTAATCAGTAAATTGTTCCCGATATCTGTCAAGGAAAAGAAGATCTGGCGCTCCACACCGGCCAAAAAGGCATCCGGCGCCCGTACGGGCAACCGATAAAGTCATTAGCTAGAGGTTGGAAAACTCCTTCTAGCAATGGGCCGTTAGACAGAAGAGAAACGTCAATTGTGTGAGCTAGACTTCCCCTGCTCCCGGCCTTTATACTAACGCATCTGCCCAACATTCGCTTTCCGGGTGATACCAAGATAGTAATATCATAGTCCTTCAGTGTAGGTCTAAAATCAAAATTTTCCTCCTCCTGTCTCACATTCAACAATATTTATGCAGTAAAGATCCGCATACTTATAAACTATGATGTCTGTATAAGACTTAACAAGTATGAACATTATAGAAGATAATTAGTCTCCCCGCCCTTTTCATTGCTTAATGCAAAACACTACGCAGCAAACTCCAAATCATGGGTCGATTAGTTGCGTTATTTCATGCACCTTTAGTGCCTCGAAGAATAACGAAAGGAAATGCTGAGAAAGGACCACACTGATGAGAATGCAAAAAAAAAGAGTAAGATCCGTCGTTGTTTGGTTTCCTTTTTTATTTGATGCATACAAAACACAATGGAAATTCTTCACTTCCACTGCAACGGTAAGAATTTTTTGGTGCAAGTTAGTCAACAAGGTCTTGAGGTTTCTGGAACGCGTTTTCTTCACATATCGCCCGACCATACAATGTGGACATTCTGCTTTGTCAAATTTGTCAGTTGGGAAGCAACAGAAGAAAGAAAAATCCCGTGACAAAGCGAACGGTAGTAGCTAGCTCAAGCAAACAAAGCTTCCTTACCTCTGTAAATTAGCTAGGTATTACCCAACTTCTCACTGCTTCAATCTTGGAAGGTCCACAATCCACTCCATCCATAGAAAACTACGGTGCCCAATGAAGGACCCCGCGAATCTCGCCCAAAACTCACCACTGGCAGAATTTGGCCCATATAAAGGCTTGTTTCTCTAACACGTCCATTTACCATTCTCAAATGCTCCTCAGTTCTTCCGACTCTTGAGTTATACCAGTTATATTCATCAATAAATACGATAAAAACAAAGAATCCAGATTATGGCTTAAAAATCTCGTCATCAGGCCATGAAAGCGGCAGGGTGAAGTAGTAAGAACATAAACACCCAAAACAAAAGGGAAGTACCGAAGGAAATTCACTATGCTCTTTTTTGTTCTATAACCTGGGTTCAAAAAGGCAGTCTTTGGCACATCTGCTGCCGGCCGGGGCGGTGGTGGTGGGGGTGGACCGGTATTTTCAATTGATGAGAATAACCAGATCTTCAAATGTATCTTTGGAGTAAGGGGATCTACCCAGCACCAGCTACGAAAAACGATTACTTCCCCCTATCCAACTGCGTCAATTATCCTTTACCCCAGACACCTACTCTGCGGCAAGGGCTGTCACAAGGACACCCACGGAGAAACAAAAAGAAATCGCGACGCGAGGCCGAGCAAAGACCAGCACAAGGGTTTAATCTCAATCAACTAGACTACCCAAACGGTTATAGCTCTCTTCTTTTCTCTATTAGTAGAGGGGGGGGGGAAGGGATACTGGTTCTTACATAGTGTCACGTTATTCAGTTGTTTGTAGTTCTATGCACATCCGAAAACTTAACATTCCTTCTTTTTCACAAAATAAGCCAGGAAGCACCCCAAGGTGATTGCACTTGGTATATTTTAATAAAGCCTTTACCTAACAACTCCTGAGTGGACTTTAATCCTTAACTAGAGGGAGCCATCTTATAATGGGGGTATAGAAAATGGGGCGGAGTACCTAGCGGCTCCAAGAGCAATAAGCAAAATCAATATCCTATCCGGTGGCAGTATAGGAAGGTCTGCAGAAACACATCAAGAAACAGAGAGGTAGAGAGAAAAACGACGCGAAAACGGCACGGAGAGCATCTGGGACGGGGGGACAGGAGTGGAGAAGAAGAAAGAGACGCACAATTGCGGGCCCCACACGGGCCAGGAAGGCGAACAACCAGACCGGGGAAGACACCAGCCGCGGGACCGCGAAGAAATAGATAATGTATACGGATGGGGTGGAAATGTAGTCACCCTCCCACACTAGGGGATCGTCTCAAGGCTTGGTCAATGTCACAGTTTTTAGCCATTTACAATCTAAGAGTGTACAATTTGGGGGAAAGTCCAAGTCATACCCAGAAGAATTTGAACATCAAAATAAACCATTTCTAGGATATCAACTCTCTATATAGGTTAGGTGCGCAAGAGCAATAAAACACAAGGCAAGACCCCGAGGACACCGGAGCAACGAGCACAGACTGCATCCCACGGGTAGAGGACACGAATATGCATGTCAAGCAAATCACAATGAAATCAAGACCAGTAGGAAAGGAGGCAAGAGACATGATTATGAAAAAAATTGTGGATCCAGGATCAAATAATACCAAAAAACAGAAGCCATGAATCACCAACCAAAGATTACCCTGTGGATAACAACATCAGAGTCTAGGCTTCAGAAACATATCCCTACAAACAAAAAGGGAGGCATCATAACGAAAACAGAAATAAGTGGCCGAAAAGAGAAAAAGTCGATACAAGGGGAACCCCTACAAATGGTTGTTAAGCCGGTGCAGTTTAGCTCCAGTCGCCCGCCACTCCTGGTGATTTGTGGTGACCACATACCTTGGTCACACGTCTCAAGGAATGGGGACCTATCCCATGGAAACACCTCTACCTCTTAATTTATGGGGGGTACGTAATCTCTGTGTTTGGACAATAACTCCTAATATGTACAGTCTCTCCAATCCATAACAATCCTGGAGTCAAGCATAGGGTCTCTTGTGAGAATGACGAAGTCGGGGATATAACAGTTCCAAACTCAGAGAAATGTTGACGGTCTGCGATGGACCCCAGCACAAACCTGTAGTGAGGACCCTGAATAGGTCGGGCGGGTAAAACCTCTTGAATCTCTGCCCTCTGGAGGTAAAACCACTAAATCCACCTCCCATACGGAACTCTTAGATGTCGACGCCATGGTGAACGTGGTCGGTCTTCACCCCCTCTACCTCTATCACAAAAGTAAACCTCTTCCTTGAAACGGGGAGTTTTTTTGAACTTTGCGCAGGGCTAACCCTGTTAATTAAAGGCGGGATCTGACAAATCTGACCTCAATCCTTTCACAAAAGCGGCGAATCCGCTCTTGTGGACACTGAAGCAAAGCTGGGTGTGGGCAGTAACGTGTGGATTCAACGTGAATCAACATTTAGCCCATAAGCGTAACAGACATTTCTGCCTTGCTCTAGACCTCAGTAACTCATTCTCTTCTCTTGTCCGTCAAAGTCCGCGGCGTATTATACTTATCCATAAACAAGCATAGATATGGATGATGCCCAAGTAATAGGGTAGCATGAGGGGTAAATGGTGATGCCGGGTGAAACATGAAACCTAAGACAGACCACAAAAGGTTAGCGAAGTGCACTGAAAATGATTAGGGCAAACTAAAAATCAACCCCCGATCGATCTCTATTGTTGTCCCATCTGGTGTGAGAGCTCATGACAATCAAACAGAAAAATCATGGACCTCAGATTGTAGCACCATGAATACTTGGAGGTGTTAACATCAAGAATTTGTGATTGAAAAGTTCATGATGATCAAATCGTCATTATAGCCTGGTAGTCAATCACGAGGGAAAAGGCGCTAATAATGTAACAATGATCTCATTTGGAACCATTCATACGGGGAGCCTCAAAAACGGCTGATATCGGTTTTACTCCCTGAACCTGAGGTGGTTGGTGCAGAGAAAAAAAATAACACTGGAGGTGTCTGTGGCCCTGATCGAGATGGAAAAGCTAAGATAGGTGAAGAAAATACATGGGTTAATCATCTCTGGGTAGAGATGCTGTGAGGTGGTAGTTCTCATTCTGATCCTGCTCATTTTTCACTCTTCACCAGTCTTACTACTTCATCAGTCGTGGGAGGGGCGTCAACGCACCCTATCACTAGGTGGACCAAGGTGTTCGCTCTAACCGACGTTCTGATGGGGAGTACATAGAATGAGACATAGACAAAAGAATCATACGACCTATTGCCATGCTCCTCCTCGACGCTACAGGTCCAATGGTTGTCAGACGCAACCCTGTCCTAACCAAAGCATGAAGGTTTTGATGGCTGGGGTTGGGGAACAGCGTGTTTGATGAGAGTGGCAAACCAGCTGAAGAGATAGCTAGTTCTTGGCTGAGCGAGTGGTAGATCCAATTTGTAGTACCTAAGATACCAATTGGACCCAAGTAATAGCACGAAAAAAGGAAGACAAAGGAATGGTGCGAGTTGTCCTACAGTCCTATAGCCACTCTCAAAGAAAAGTAAGGGCGGTCCCCATACCGTTCATCAAGATATACGACTCGTTTTGTGTGGATGTACGGGACCAGCGAACTTAAAGATTGATTTTACCAAAGTTTGTCCACGACCCCAAAAAGAGCAGCGAGTGGGCACTCCACCTTACTCTTCCTAGGTGGTGAGCCGAACCAACAAATCCAAAAACTCCCAACATGGAACAAGAGTGTTTGTTTCAACCATAGTGAACAAAATTAATGAAAGTGCGGAAGACATCAAAATCATAACGAAAATCAATTTAAATAACTTTCTATACATCACATACTATTGTTCCCAACATCTGGAAGTCATAAAATCAAGAACATTACTCAAATTTCTACTAAGTCTCAAGGAGTATTTAAGAAAAATAAGTAGAAGAACTAAAATAAGTTAGAAAGATGGTCCATGTGCCGAACTTCTAAAGACATCAAGACGGGAAGAAGAGAATCCAGCCGAGCTACCCCCGTGAGAGGGGAAAAATAGCTAAAATGCGTAATTATGATATTGCTTGCGTTGGAGGGATGGCTAGGAGGTGAGGGAGAGTCGGGTCAATGGTTTTTTGCACGTGCTCACTCTCATCAAAACAACAAGAAGGCAAATGAAATAAGAGGGGAAGGATAAAAGCAAAAAATCGGAATGCGGTAGGTTAGAATATCGCCAACTCAAAATAGAAACAGCACTATATACTGAATAATAATATTAAAAATCAACCACAATACTTAACAGGTGACAGCAACAAGCTTACAAGACACCATTGACAACAACACCCAAGCACACCTAGAGGACTCAAGTTAGCAATCCATACTCATTTGGGACTAGGTGCTTCGAAATTGAGTAATTAACATGATTAAAGAGTATTCTCTGTATTCGTATGTGTCGGAAACGTGACACTTCGAGCCCCAATACTACGTGTCGGAACGTGACACCCTATCCCCCCAATACTACGTGTCGGAATAAGTGACACCCGATTCCCCTAATACTACGGTCGGAAAGTGGACACTTCGATCCCCTAAATTACTAGTGTCGGAAACGTGAAAGCCGATCCCCCTATACTACGGTTCGGAACAGGACACTCGATTGTGTGTGCCCCGAAGAGCCGTGCGGAACGGGACACCGAGCCACGAATCGCATTAAGGGGGGTGCAGCAAGGCTGCGGGAGGCCGAGGCGGCAGGGCAAAAGAGAATGGCAAGAGGAAAGCTGCTAACGGTGCAACAGGCGAAGCCACCACAAGCGACACAAGTTACAAAACAGGACCAACCCACATCAAGCATATGGAAAAAAAGAATTTCAGTACCACCCAATACATATCAATCGCTGATTAAGAGTTTACTATGAAGATTAGCAAAAACATACCTACTCCACCGAAGAATAGCGATCAAGAATGTGACTTGCTTCAATGGCCGTTGCTTGGCCTCTTCGCTTTCTCCACTTTTCTCGTCGTGGCTCCTCTCGGTCCGGTTCTTTGTATGGTTCCTCCCAAATGGCTTTCTCTACAGAAGTGATCAGCGAAATGCAATTCAGATACGATGGATATAACAGTAACCCACTATTTTATTTCAAGGTAATCCTCTTTTAACCCCAAGTGAATACCTTCTCCCTTCCCCCACTAAGTTACGAAAGCGGGGGAAGGAATAGTCCAACCAAAAAACCCAAAATTAAAACACGTGGGAGAAGAAGAAAGAATAAAAGTCACCGGACATCCAGTCAGAGGTTTTACGCACCCGGTGACGGACCTTCGGTTATGACTGTCCCCGTCTGCAGGTCCGTACAAAGATTCAGAGAGGAGTTAAATTCAGTAAAGGGTTTTGTGACGGGTCCGTCGTATCTATGACGGTCCGTGATATGCAATCATCGCGGAGTTCAGCAATTCGATAAATAAAGTAACACAGATTTTTTAGGAGTTGAAAGTTTGTTTTGGAATGGAGGAGCCCCGACGGTTCCGGGTCTGGTGACAATGAAGGTACGGTCCCCGATCCGTAGACCTTTCTACTTCAGTTATTTTCAAAAAATTCTACTGCTGAACCGACTAACCAGGTTGTTACACAATTTTTTTGTTTTCTTGATAAAACTAGGGACCCTGAGTTGTGCTTCGCCGCACACATTAGAAAATAGTTAATTCCACTTTTTTTTAATCTTATATCACCTATTATCTATTAACTGTATTTATATGAAAAACGTCTATTAAAGTTTATATATTTTTTTATCGGATCCATTAAAATAGGTTCAAAGTTAAGTGTTATTTCTTTATGTCCTCCATCCACACTTTAAATTAGAGACAGCTATCCTACATATTCTCCATTATTTAAGAAATGACTAAAAAAATCCAAAAACATTGTGTACTAATTTGAAAATTTAACCCCAAATTAGAACCACCCCTAAACTTAAATACATAAGATAAGTTTTATGTTTAAGCAAAAAATAAAAAAAAGAATGCTAGATTATAATTATCTTGTGAAATTACAATAAAATAATTTATATATTTCCGTATAATTTATTTGTAATTCTAATATTCATAAATTAAATTAATTTAAGATATTAAAAGTATCCTTTATTTTATGATTACGAAAAATAGAATGACTTTTTAAATGACATTAATTCAATAGTGTAGTTGGAGTGATTTTTTTTTTTTTTAGGTGGAATATCAATATTGAGTGGTTTTTTGCAAGTCTAAAGATAATAAATAAAATTGACCTTTCTAAGTAAACAACCAAAAGAATTAAGATAAAAGAACAATAATAAAAAAGTTAGCAAAGATCATAGATTGAAATTTTTTTTTAAAAATACTTTGCTATTTTGTATCTTTACATTAAAAATTAAGGAGTAAGATTATAAAAACTGAAAAAAAGATTTAATGAATAAATTTAAAGATGGAGAATACAAGGAAACGGAATTGTAAAAGTTAAAGTTTATTTGAAGTTCCTGGACAAATTAAATTAGAAGGACAACGTTAAATTAATATTATCTATTTATTTTTATGATTTTAAATGGTCATGATTCATTTACGATGTTCTAGATTGTTCGTCTCATACTGTTTCTTTTATTTCCTTTTACAAGTAATTTGATAGGGTCTGCCTTTAATTTGTAGGTGTTCATCTCTACTCCTCGTCTACGTATGAGCACACTAAATTGAATCACTATTTTTACAAACAAGAACTTAAAAAGTTATTGGTTTTTAGGTAACTCTTAATATCATTTAAGATCCAAATATTATAATTCGCATTGGTAAATCAGATATGATAGGAAATAAATGAATTAATACTGGTAATGTTCGTCTTCGGAAAAGATTATACCAAACTGACTTATCGATTGCGATTATGTTGAGATCATTTTAATAACAATATTTGTGATTAGATTTTAAATTATTTATTTTGATTATACATATGGCGTTTTAAGAGGACTTTCATTTACAAAATAAATATTTATTATGATGATTTTATTTTCAACACTCTAACTAAGAACTGACAAGAATAGATGAGATTATAACATGCACGTACTTTGACAAAAAGAATTGTTATGCATCAATATCTTAGATCACCAGAATCACAGTGTACACAATATTTTTCTTTATTTGACAAAATATCATAAAAAAAAGAAATTACTAATTTACAGAAAAAATGACCTGCAAAATATATCAGACGGGGTAGAGGTAATGGAGGCATAAAACAAAAAAAAAGGAGGTAGGTGAAATAGATAACTAAGGTCCAGCTAGGAAGAGACCAATGGGTATGGTGTAGTTGTTGGCTAATGAACGTGGCAGGGATTATTTTAGTAACGTTATCATGAAATGTTATAAGGTCTTATTTGCACATGTAACCATTAGTAATAATTAAGGATGTACTATTAGCGAAATATGAGTTATTTATGCTAGAAAATTATATCTCGAAGGATAGAAAACAAATGGTGAGGTGAGCGAAGCGGAAGAGATTTGATGATAAATTCCTGTTTTTTTTTTAAAGTCCATGACTTTTAAAAATTTAACAATCGGGTGAAAACTCTAAAATTCATTTGCTAGTTTTATCCTATTTGCTTTAATCTTTTATCATAATAATAATTTTTTTTTAAAGATACTTTTTTCTAATGTCTCATGACTTGTGTCTGGGCATGGCTTCAAGAATTAATTCTTCACTATGCCTAAATTAGTTCTTAAACAATAAAATTAGAGATCCATTTCATTTGAAGGTAGAATATTACTTCATTTAAAAGGTAAAACATGTCATTTTCTGATTAAATGACACGTTGTGAACTATAATTAATGGCCCCAAAGATGTTGCTCGGAATCTTAAGGCCCATTCTTCTTTTCTTTTATTTATGAAATTTAAGGGTAAAGGAAGGAAAAATTGGGAAGAAACTATAAAATGTTGTGAAAATTTACATATTCAATCAACTATTCTATTTGGAGTTTTAGACCCAGTTCAATTATATACTCAAGTTAGGCATGAAAATTTTCTACGATGGACAATTTTTTAAAAAGAAAATCTAAGTTAATAATTTAATTTTTATTCAATAAATTAATTTATAAAATACTCCCCCCAGACCCCCATACCTCTATTCTCCTAAGTAAAGGCAACAAAAGGAAGCAGAAGCGGTATTCGGAAAGTGGTGTGGTAAAAGCCCGAGAGAAATAGAGTGACCCTCCCCTTTCACCGCCACGTCAACCACTCGGTAAATAAAAGTGTGATAATATTTCCAACATCATTTTTCATATATTCAAAATATAAATCTGAGTCCTTTAATTCTGAGTGAAATATTTTCACTATTAAACCACAACTCATGTTGGTGAAACATTACTTATAGTAAAAACTAAATTAAAATGAAAAATTTTACAGAATGAAGCTAGTTCATCACTAACTAAGAAACTATAGCTCGTAGTGTCATCTATTATGATGCCTACTAAGTTGTAGGTCACAAGGGCCTGAGTTGGGCCATAAACTAAAGCATCACAACTGCTAAATGGCTCCATAATGTAATCAAAGCTATTAGCTTGTTAATATAAATGATAATTTTCACGTATAGCAAATAAAAATATTTATATTAGTATGTTATAATAAAGTTTACATAATTGCGGTTCATAACCATAACTTATAATGTATTAATTCGCTATACATATATAATGCTGAAGCGGATTGTATATAAAACCGAATGTACAAAACGGAGGAAAAGAGAGAAAGACTAATTATGTTACGATTTGAATCGGTCTAAAAACAAGAAGAGAAGGAAAGGCAAAAAGAGACTTGGATCGGGGAATCACGACACCACCACGAGGGAATATACAAATTGAATCAGAACTGATAAAATGAAGAAAGAGAGACATGGTAACAATTTGACTTTGGTACAAAATGAGAAAGGCCAAAGAGACTTTGGGCAAGAGAAAGATTGTATTGTATAATTATAAGTATAATATAGCGAAAAAAATATTTATATGTGCATGCATGTAGTACAAGTTTCTCTAGCTTTCTACAAATTTTAGAAACACAATTTCTACATTCCTTGTATAAAAGCGAGAGAGGAGAGAAGACTAGGGAATAACGCGGAGATCTCTGAGAGAAGAATATGAGGGAAAGAAGGGACGGACAAACAGGTTGTTGTTATGGTGAACATCAAATATAAAATTAAAGGCTAAGATATGACCACGAGATGGATTGGGAGTAGGAGTAGGTTGGTCAATCAAGATAGATGAATGTAGCCCTAATTAGATAAATGCGACCCAACCCTACTACTTGAACTCGGGCAAGGCACAAAACAAGTAACAAGACTAAAGACCTAAGCTAATCTTTTTTAATAAACATAAGAAGAAAGAATATCAACTTTCTTCATTGTTTTTCACATGCCAAACAAAACGATTTTTTTTTTAAAAAAAAAACACAACATTTGACCAACCTTTTAGAAAAATGGCTTTCCAGCTCCTGGTATATATGTCTTTGTATAACTAATTGTGTTTGTATTAAAATAATATTAAGGAAAAAGACCCCCACATAAATTATGCCTTGAACGTATTTTTGATCGAAAAAGCATTTTACCGCACTCCAAAGTCTAGGTGACCTCTTAAACACATATTTTGGTTTAGTTGAGTGATATTAATAGCACGTGTAGAAGGAATATCAGGTATGTTAAAAGAAGTAAGGAGTGTGTTTTTGTACAAGGTGTGGTTTCTATATAAATAATCGTTTTTTAATGTTTAAAAATCTCTACTCTCTTGATATTGGTCTTAAAGACTTTTGCAAAAAATAATAAAGATTTGGAAATCTTCCTCCTCTTCACCAGACTTTGCGCTCTTTTTTATGTTTTTGACTTTTGTAATTGAAAATTTATGGCGGCCCCGTGTCCCATGGTTCATATAAAAATTATTAAAAATTTAAGGGGGGGGAAAAAAAAAAATACAAAATTGAAAAGAGAAAAAATAGGAGGTTCAATAAGTATTCACTTATGAAGTTTGCGAGAAGAGATCTGTTGGCGGAGGGGGGGTGATGTTGTGGTTTTTTGATTGATGAAATACTGCGAGGACAACATCATATTGTTGCGGTTGGGTGGAAAACAAATATAATAAAAATTTTAGATCTTGTAAAAAAATTCTTTAAAATCTTGATAACTAATTATGTAAATCAAACATTTACTAGTATTCTTGGTGGGTCATAAATTATCAAATATGCTATTGTACTTGTGTTGATTGAATTTTGAGACATAAAAATGAATGTGGTGATGTAGGTTAGTGCTCCGGAGAGGAATAGAGATTTAGAGAAGACAATGATAAAGAAATCACTTTCTTCGATGAATTTTTGATAAATTTAGGCAATATAATCATGAATTTTATGCATAAATGCTATAAGATTTTCAATAGAACTCACTATCTTTTTCGTAATTATTTTTCGGCAAACTTCTCTGGTGCATCCTCCTGCAAGTTCGAACGGAAAAAAGATGAATTTTAAGTTGAAACTATTATTTTTTTCTTTTGAAGTCATCATATTCTCCACTCCTTTCTATTTCATTTTATATAAGTAGAGTGTCAGATGTGCTTCTCAAACTCATTGACAAATCTAGTAATTCCTAAGAAGAAGAACACAAAATTAAGAAAAATGTAAGCTTTAAAGAAATTGGGGCAATCAATAAAAAGATTAAAGAAGAAAGAGAATTGAAAAGAATGGATATATTAAAAATTTATAATACATAATTGTATATGATATAACTAGTGTGTTCAAATTTTCATTTCTATATATATTTTTTTGTCTCACGACCTGAAGGGAAGGTGAAGACAACTTCTTTGTCCACTCATATCACGTTTTAGGGGGATTAGTCATATCACTTGAACAAGATTAGGTGTTGATGTATCAATAAACTATCAACCCCATATCAACCAACACTCTGTATCTTCAAAAATACCACTCACCTCTCTCCTATTTACATGCTTCCTTTCTAGAGATTAATTTTGCAAGCATGATTTCACGTTCTCTCTCTATTTATCAAATTAACGGCAGCACATGGTTCCTCTCTATTAATTTAATGTAAATATAGAAACTGCAAGCTTTATGAAATTATTTCCAACATAAGATTAACTCTTAAATGCCTGATTCGAACTAAATTCTCTATCAATCTTCCACAAAATTAGATTTTCATTTTTTGGGGGACCATCTAATTTTGCAATATTGCCTGATTTTCGGTAAAAACTCGTGTTGTATGCTACATCAAACAGGTTTTTATTTCTTAAAAGTTTCCTTTTTTTCTCTTGATTCTTTTTGTCAAATTATTAATTTATTTGTGTGACTTGATTTAGGTGCACTTTAACGTTGTATAGATAATGCAGGTTTTCTTCAAGTGTATACTTGTTTATGTCAAATTCTTAATATTTTTCGGCATCAACAGTATTAGACCTAAACTTGACTTCAAATTTTAACTTTGATCTCCAACTTTCATAATGCACAAATAGACAGTTTAACTATCCAACTTTCAAATAAATAAACGCATGAGTCCTACATGGCATAATACACGTAGGACATCACGTAGAACGAAAAATGACATGTAGGATGACATGTAGGACATGTGTGTCTATTTGTTCACTTTATAAAAATTTAAGTGTCTATTTGTGCACATCCAAAGTTGAAGGGCATAAATATGATTTGAAGTTAAGTTAAAGGGCACATTTATGTATTATACCTTATTTATTTGTCTATAAATTTTTAGGATCTGGATTGTTGAATACAATGTATAAACCAAATACCCTAAGAAGATTCTGTCCCGGACATGATTGGAGAATCGGTTGTTAATGAAGAACCAGAAGAAGTGAGTGAAGAATCACATAGTTCATCAATTTCTTTTTCTTCTTCTCTTCTTGGTGTGTGAAACCAAGAGATGATTTTGACTTGTCACAACAATCCAGCAGTAGAGATCTTGTAACACTCATGTCTGCATACTGCATAAAATATATTTAACTATATATATCATAATATATTAAATGTTGTATTTAATGGTAGTATGCTTAAATGAATATTAACACTTTATTAAATGTGTATGATTTTTGTATAAATTTCGATTGCAATATGCAAAAATATATGAACATTGTATGAAAAATGTATGAATATTGTATAAATTATGAATGTTATATTGAACTTTGATATATGTAACAGAAAAAAATGGTATATATATGAACATTGTATGAATACTATATGAACATTTTGTGAATGACAGTAAAGTTCAATGTATATATAGAGTGTATAAACATTGTATGAATTATGAATCCCATATTGAACTTGGATATATGTAACAGAAACAAATGGTACATATATGAACATTGTATGAACATTGTATGAATACTATATGAACATTTTATGAATGATAGTATAGTTCAATGTATATTTATAATGTATAAAAATTGTATGAATTATGAATGTCATATTGAACTTTGACATATGTAATAGAAACAAATGATATATATATGACAATTTTTTATGAAATCAAGATTCATAAATGTCAATGATAACAACTGTACTCAATTAAAGAAAACGTGTTTCTAACATTCAAAACAACACAATAACAAATGTAACGTTACGAAATCATTGTTTTTGCACAGGATAATTTGAACATGTCTTTCTATTGTGTCCAACTTGACAATATCTACTGCAAGTCATTTTTGTCCTTTTGAATTTCACGTCAGCAAACCCCTTCCATCTTTCAAGTTTTGATATACCCACTGTACAAAATTAATACAAAACATATATTATAATTTCATTAGAAACATATACTATAATTTTGAAAAAAAAAATGGGCTTTCATACACAAATGATACACGTTTCGCATAATCTTCATATACTATTAAAAACTTAAGACTTCAACGTTACACAAATTTATAATTAGTTCATATAATTCATACACACTTCATACACAATTAATATATCATTCACTGTCCTATACAAGATTCAAATTAAACAAACACAATACATTTTCAATACAAAATTAATATAAAAATATATATTATAATTTAAATAGCAACATATATTGTACACCAAAATTTATTAGGTTGCTAAAAATAAATATGCAACTATGAAAATATTATTGAATTTTTAGAAAAAATGACTTATACGTTGAAAGCAATTTGAAAATAATCGTGAAATTTTTTAAAGAATACTACTTGTAACGTTGATCCAAATATGTTTGAAAATGACAATCTGAAAGTATTTTAAAAATTCGAAAATATTTGTTATTGTCTGGTTGAGTTTTTTAAGGAATTAATTCAAAAAAATAATATTATTTTAAATAACTAGAGATATTTAAGGCAATGATGATAATTTGAAAATGTTTAATATCCCTAAAAATGTGCTAATAATATATTTAACTTTAATTAAACTCCCTAAAAGTGCAACTATTCATATTAAAAATTGTGTTACCTGTATTAAATGTAGCAATTAATAAAGAAACAAAAGTAATGCTAATAATTTATCTACCTTTAATTTAACTCAATAAAAAGTTGAACTCTTGAAATTCTCAAGCGTATAACATTGAATAAATGCAGTAATTATGACTGACAAAAGTCATTTAATTTATATTGTCATAAATTCTTAATCATTAAAATTAATTGCTCATTATCACTTTATCTATTTAATTTTTGATTAATTTTTAATAACAACTCTTTTTAACAGATTATAGTTAACAATATAATTACTAATAAAATGCTATAGAGTGAGATATTAAATGCTACAAAATGACATTGAAACTCTAATGCCATAACTTGATAATAATACTACATATAATGCTATATACAAAATTTATTTTCTGTCATTTGATGTATAGATTGATGGACTCAAGAAAACCCATAAATCCCTAGAATGTTTGGACAATCAAGAACGAAAGTTTGTCATATTTGCGTATTTACGACAACTCTTTCACATGAAAAAAAATTAAAGAATTGGCAATTGGATTGGTAAAAATAAAAATAAAAATAAAAAAAATCATATGAGTACTGATAGAAGCAGATAAATGTGACATTTTTTTTAACGAAGGAATTCATGTATGGAGAGCATTTTAACGGGAGCTCTAGTTGCAGCTTGTTTGGTTACAAAAAACCTTTTGTTGGAGGTAAGAGGGCGGAAGGGCTAATTTAGAGTAATAAATGGATAGTTGAATTATTTAGGATAAGAATTATGATTGAATCGTTAGTTTAATTAATTTTTTTCTATAAAGAATTGAAATGATTAAATGGACGACAATAGTCAATCGTTAATATCAAACTTGTAATATTACTTATTGATTAATATTCTTCTTAAACAATGGACTATCAGCTTGCTAAAGAAAATTATTTTGTAATTTTGATTTATCAATTTAATAGCTTGTCTTATATATAAATAAATAATCATTTTCTTAATAGGTAAATTATGTTAAGTACTTTTGAATTGCCAATATCCTTTCATTGATTTTTTTTCAATCGTTAATTTACATTTCGCTCGACAAATTCACTTATAATAAACTACTCAGGACACTAATTAACGAGTACATATATACTTTTTCGATGTAGTACACTTTTTCTCATCTCAAAAAGAATAGAATCTTACTATAATTAAAATAAATTTACCTTCACACTTGGCATTTTCAATATTTACATTTACTTGATTAATTTGAGTCTTCAATAGTGGTAGTTGAAACCGTAGCTTCCTTTGCATTGTGAAATAGTGACATTGACATTTATTTTTATCCTTAGTAAAATGATTCACAACCATACAAATATATAATGATTATTTTAGACAAGTGTAACACCTCAAGTTTCGAAAAGAACTAAAGACAAATTCGTACAAGTCATCCATCGGTCTTTAGTTTTGGATCAACTTCTAACGACCATATCTTTTAGCACATGAAAAGTTATGTGTCCCTTGACCTACCAAATTGAAAGTCGTTGAGTTCTCTTTCTAAGACCACCATGCATGCTTAATTTTAAGCTCACAGTAAAACGTTATGTTTGTTTGAGTGAAACTTCTCAAGTTTAGGAATCTCATTCATTTTTAAAAGGATATTTTCTTCTTTTTCTATTCGTAATAGGCCTAACACATTTTCCTTCACCCAAATAAGGGTCTAAGCAACTTTAAATCACTTATTCACGTTCCTAAACACTAAAAGAAATTAGACGAGATCCCAAGAACAGAAACATTAGGTTTTCAAGCGTTTTTCAAGAATTATTAATTTTCACCAAGAACATTGATCTTTCCAGGTATGTAAGGCTTCTCATAGTTCCTCACGCCTTGCATCTCGATTTAGTCAAGAAATTGTTACATCTAAAGAATCCATTCATGATTCTTGATATTGAATTTCGTTCTTTAACAATTGAAGTTTGATTTTTATCTGTTCTCTTTAAAATCTTGTAGTGTTGCTCATGCTTAGAATCACATCAATCTTATGGATTTGTAAATTTATGTTTTTAAAAGGCATCATTTAAAGTTATCATACATTTACTTAGGGTTTGAGGATCAAGAAGAGTTCAGGAGAAATTTCTCAATTCTAAACTAGTTTGAAGCTTGAATTTTACCAAAAAAAAATATTGGATTACCGGAGAGGGCCTTGCGGCACGTTCCAGGATATCTCCACCGTCTTACTTAAGTAGTTTAGTCACTGGCACGTAGGACAAGTCCTGACTTATGAGTCTTAGGACCTGTTGCGACGCGCCAGCAGTATGTCAAGGCCTGACTTTAGTAGTTCAGGGCTTGGCGCCTTGCGCCAGTAGTACGCCAAGGTTTATCGGGCTGATTCTTTTCTTTGTTTCGTCCGGCGCATGTTCCTTTAACTTGTACCCACTTTTTCCCCCCTATACTAGCTCCTATAAGCTCTATCTACCTTTGAAAATTCTTACATATCCTAATCACGTGTCAAAGTGAGCATTCAAAATTAAAGTGAGTTTACATGAAAAGTTTAAGGGCTCTATTTTGAGAAAAATAAAAGAGTTTTAGTTGCTATGCTATTGATCTTGGGATTGAAAGATAAGTCCATAAGACTACACTTAAATGTAAGTATGAGTTATGCTTTCGAAAAGTCCTTCGGTAAAATAAAAGTCCTTTTCTTTGCAAAGGGTAAGTTGAGCATAACTGATATTATTTATTATTTTGGGAGTAGTGTTGAGCACCAAATTGAGTTAGAGTCTCTTATAACTCAAAAGTCTCATAAAACTACGTAACCAGCGTAGGATAGGATATCATTGATTCGTCATGCGACTCCTCACTACCTCTGAGAAAGCCTATTAGATGGATCTATAGTTATAATATCATATCATCCTATACCTCGGCGATCATCCTATATATATACCTCGGCAGTATAGTTGAACCCTTACAAACGTGGACTTAGACTTTGTATCATGGCTAGCTTCTAGTAATTGTTGTAGTTTAGAGAAACTCCCCACAATTAATATATATTTTGTATATTGGTTTAATTGCATATCTTATCGTAAAGTTTAAATGATTTACCATTCATGTTCATTTATTGATTCAGTTGAGTTGTTTTCAGTCATTCAATTTAGTTTCTGTTTTACTTATCCATATTACATACCCGTACATTCATTGCACTAATGTCATTCGTCCTGCATCATTTATGATGAAGATACAGGTGTTCAGGATCATCAACAAGTGTTTCATTGAGATCACCTTACACTCGTAGACAGTATTTGGTGAGACCTCCTTACTTTCGGGAGACACCATTTTTCATTTCTATTTTAGTAGTATTTGAGGTTTCATGAGTCTTATCTCAATATATGTCGTGAATTGTTAGAGGTTTCATACAAAATTAGATGTTCCCATTGTTTTCTCAGAATGTTAGTATGTCAGAAATAGGTTTCGCTCGGGGATCAACAATGATTTTCGAGTATTGATCACGTTTAGGGTATATGTTTGGATCGTGACAACAAGTTTTGAAACTTTTCCTTTTTTCTTAAATAGTGTGTCAAGTCAAACAGTATCACATAAAATGGGAGGAGGGAGTAATTCTTAAGGGCTTATTTAGTTGGAGATCAAGTTATTACAAAATTAATTATTTTGGGATTTGTTATTCCAAGATTGTTTTCCAATTCTTAATGAGAGACAAATAATACTATAATCTCGGAATAAACTACTCCTTTTGTCCCTTTTTACTAGTCCAATTTGTTCTTTTACTTGTCATTTTTGAAAAATTAAGAATGAACAATTTTTGTTTTACCTATTATACTCTCAATTTATTAATGTTAAGTTAATGTCTTTTAAAAAATGTAGTAAGTAATGATATTTGGGACCCTATCAGCTAATAGGGGCAAAATAACAATCAATATTACCCTTACAGATGTGCTAATTCAAAATTTAACAAGTAAAAAGGGACAAATAGAATATCATGCAAATTTTTTTCCAATTAAATATGTAATAAAATCATCCTAAAATTTATGATCAAATTTGTATTTCAAAAAATTAATTGAATAAATTCAAACTTAAACATTCGTAAAAGGTTATAACTAAATTGGATGAAGACATTTACTATAATTCTTGTTGTCACATCCAACCGAGCCGCGACTGCACCCACCTGTACCCTCCTATTGGCGAACCAACCATCTACACCTTATCATTTCAATTTAATATCTCATAAAGAAATGCGGAAGACTTAAACCATAACATACAAAGACAATTCAATAACTTCTAAAATTCACCATCCTATTAATTCCCAAAATCTGGAAGTCACCACCACAAGAAGCATCTACTGATCATTTACTAACAAGAGTATTCCCTAAGAACTAAACACATAAAAGCTAGTCTAATGCCGAAACTTCAAGGCATCAAGACACGAGGAAGGAGATCCATTCCCAAAAAAGCGTTCGACAGCGAGTGCTCACCCTTAAGCCGGTGTTCGAGGACTGGCTAAATGACTTGTTGATGTCGAATGATGAACGGCGCTTTTGCTGCATACCACAATATACAAAAATAAACTAAAAGTAGGGGGTCTGTACACCACAAGTACTGAGTAGATATCATCGCCAACTCCAAAATATAAGCAAATTCCCTATGATCATAAAATCACTAATATTCTTAACACTGTTATAACAAAAGTACTAAAACATCATTATCATATCACCAATCATATCTATGGGGACTCAAGCCTCCACACCATACTCTTTGGAAACATGTTCTTTAGATTGAGTATATTATCATCTTTCAAGATTCATTATATTATTACTCTCGTGTCGGTACGTAACCTCCCGCTCTCATTCTATCCTGGTACCGGGAACGTGGCACCATCCATATACTATCGTGGTGTCGGAACGGGACACTCCGTGCCCATATACTATCCTGGTTACGGACGTGGCACCCGATCCATATACTATACTACCCTGGTGTCGTAACGTTACACTTCCGTCCTCAATACATATCCTGGTGTCGGAACTGACACTCCGATCCTCCTCCCATATCTATCCGGGTACCGAGGAACGTGAACCCGCCCTATCTCACTACTTTTCGTTCATCAAGAAACGAAGCCTTCTTAATACCAGGCATCATCATTAACAAAGTGATTAGGGTTTCTTCAAGATTTTAGGATTCATAGCTTCATCATGCTTTTTTAAATCACAATCATATATATATATAAATCACATATGGCATACACACAATTTAAGCATATAGAAGACTTAATAATACTACCACACATATCATTCGCTATTAACGAGTTACTACAATCGTGTAAAACCATAACCTACCTCCACCGAAGATTGCAATCAACAAGTATCTTTTCAAAATCCTTGCTATCCTCTTTCGTCTTTCTCTCTCTCTACTTGTTCTCTTCTTCTTTTTCTGTCGCTCTTCTTGTTTTTTTTTTTTTTTTATAAAGTCAAACCCTCTTTCTTCTTTCCTTTTACCTAATTATCATATAATTAAGTGGTAAAAGCTGACAATAATACCCCTATTAACATAAGGTTCACATCTTTTCACCCCCAAGTAATTAGACTTATTAAACCTAACCCTCTAACTATAATTAAAGTAGGAATGTTTCAAAACGTCCCGTAAACTTGTAGAAATCGACCCGACTGGGATTACGCAACCTGTGACGGCCTTCCTGACTGCGACGGTCCGTCCTGCAGGTCGTCGCAATCTCAGAAGAGTGGCTTTCCACTGAAGACTCTGTGACGGTCCCGTCACCCCTGTGACGGTCCGTCCTCGCCATTTTTGTCCGTGACGGTCAGAGAGCTCGATTTTAGTCACCCAATTTCAGTTTTTCCAAGTGTTTTTGAAAACAACCCCTGCGACGGTCCGTCGCTCCCATGCGGTCCTGTCGTGGGGTCCGTCGCCTCACCTATTTTTCCCGACATCAAATCTGCTGCTCAAACTACTACACACAGGATCGTGCAATAGATACCAATTTACCCATCGTTCGTCCCTGAACGATCCAGGAAGGAAACAGAGGAACCAAGGGCGGAAAGGGAAACCTGAATTTGTAGGAAGGACGGGTCAACCATCTTTTTTTCTCTTTCTCGCATATCTGCCTCCTTCTCCTCTCCCAGTGGGCTTCTTCATGGGTCATTCTTCGCATTGCTTTGATGGATGCATCTCCCTTGATGCTCAACTTGCGAATTTTGTTCCCTATCTAGAATGGCAAACAGTTTCCTCCTCATAAGACAAATTCTCTCAAGCAACACTGAATCCCAACAACGATAATGTAGTTTCATCCCCATGGTATCTTTTCATCACATTGACACCTGGAATACCGGATGCCACTCCGGACAGCCCTGGAGGTCAATGCTTTCATAGCTACCTCCCCTACTCGTTTTCAGACTTCAAGATGGGCCAAATAGAAATCCCGCGGGCTTAATTACACTCTTTTACCAAGCGCATCACACACCATTCATGGGTTAACCTTCACAAGACTTGTTTCACCCTCCTGAACTCTAGTCTCTAACCTTTGGGTCTTGGCATACTCCTTTGCCTACTTTGACCGCCTAAAAGCTTTTTTCTTGAAATCGATCTCACTTTCTCTATCGCATCCCGCAAAGATTCATTAACCCCAGGTCTAACCTCGACTGCATCAAACCAAACCAATGGGGACCTACATCTCCTACCACACAATGCTTCAAAGGATCCATATCAATGCTTGAGTGATACTATTTTGATATTAAATCCTCCTAAGGGTAACAAAGTTTACCCAATGACCACCAAATTCTATCACCCAACGCACCAAGGCATATCTTCCAACACTTGTGAATCGTTCGCATCCAGACTGCCATCGGTCTAGGATGGAATGCAGTACTAAGTCCAACCTAGTACTAATTTCAGCATGCAATGTTTCTCCAAACTTCAAAGTAAACTGCGTACCTCTATCTGAATGATGGACAGTGGAACCCCATGCAATGCGAACAACTTCTGAGATGAAAGTTTGGCTAACTTCTTCTGCATTGTAAATCACCTTACGGAATAATGAGCAGACTTTAGTTAAATCTGTCCACATCACCCAAATGAGTCGAACTTGCCCAATGTCTTTGGAAGACCACCCACGAAGTCCTAGCCAATTCTCCAATTTCTCTCCCATTTCCATTCCGGAATGGGGCATTCTCTGAAGTGTTTCCCTCTCGGCCTTTGGTGTTCCTACTTCTTGTTGACATTTGGACATTTTGGCATAAAATCCACAATAGCACGCTTCATTCTACTCCACAAAAGTTTGCTTTTGGGTCCTGGTACAGATTTGTTTGCAATCAACCCTGATGTATCGAATACCTTGAACTAGAGCCTCTGTCAGAATGGTGTTGATCCAATCTCGACTCGGGGTACACATACCCTTCCTCCCTTAATCCTCAAAATAACCTCCCCATCGATTGTCCCGCGTCTTAGCCTCTCGCTTGCAACACTTTAGCTCGGAATCCGGATCAATTTTTCATCATTACACTTTAAACTGCTTTCCCTTATCTTTGTCAGGAAGGAAGACTTGCCTCCACACAATCTAAATCTCCGCTTGTCATTTACTTCTAATTCTCATAAGTTCGTTAGCCAGAATCATGAACCTCCCTAGCTAAAGGGCCGTCTAGAAGCTTTGCAAGTGAGCGCTTAGACTTTTCCCATGCTTCCCGCCTTTCTCTTGAAGTCCTCCGCTACAAACATTCGCCTTCCCCCGGAATGAGACAAAATTTGAGTCGTAGTCTTCAGTATGTTCCATCCATCTCCTCTGTCCTCCAATTCAAATATCTCTGAGTGAAGACATACTTTAGCCTACGATGAATCCGTATAGACCTCACACTTAACCCCATATATAAGTGGTCTCCATTGCCATTTAGTACACACTACCACGGCCAATTCCAAATCTGAGTTGGATAGTTACGTCATGCACTTTTTAATTGTCTTGAAGAATAAGCAATCACATTCTTCTCTTGCATTGGCCTTCACCATCCCCTAATACGATGCTCACAATACACACTGAATTCTTGCCTTCCACTGGCACTGTGAAGAATTGTGCAGTATCAACAGAGTCTTGAGCTTCTGAAGCTTTCCTCACACTCATCCGACATACAAATGACCATTTTGCTTAGTCAATTCGCATTGGGAAGAATAAAGAGAACGCCCTTGACAAATCGACTGTAAATAACGAGCTAAAAAAAACCACAAAGCTTCTTAATTTCTGACACATTAGTGTGTCTTACCCCCAATCGTCACTACGTCGATCTTAGAAGGTCCACCATCACCCACCCACCCCATCCTCAACCCACGTGCCCCAAGAAGGACACTGCATTATCCAAAAAAAAAAAACCCTCACACTTATAGAACTTGGCTATAAAGCTTTTTCTCCTCACTTTCCAATAACCATTCTCAAATGCTCCTCATGTTCTCCTTACTTTGGAGTATATATCAGTATATCATCAATAATACGATCACAAGATCCAAATATGGCTTAAAAATTCCCGTTCCATCAAACTCTGAACCAAATCATGGGCATTTCGTAAGACCAAAGACATCACTACTAAACAATTCGTAATCCCTACCTGTTCTAAAAGCAGTCTTTTTGCACATCCGTTGGCCCGTATTTCAATTGATGATAACCGAGTCTCAAGTCAGATCTTTGAGAAGAACACGCACCTTGTAACTGATCAAACAATCATCAATGCGATGAAGACCGGATACTTGTTCTTTATGTTCCCTTATTCAACTGGCCGGAGTCTATGCACATCGAAACTCCATCCTCTTCTCCAACAAACCGAGTCACCCCAAGGAGATGCACTTGGTCTAATGAAGCTTTGCTTCAACAATCTGGAAGTGGGCTTTTTTAAATTCTCTTAACCCGCGGGGGCCTTCTATAAGGTGGGTATAGAATGGGCGATACCCCGGTTCAAAGAATCAATACAGAAGTCCTTCCCTATCTGGTCATACCCGGAAGATCTGCATGGAACCACATCAAATAACTCACGGACCACCAAAACCGACCAATCGAAGTACTTGGGAGTGTCATCCTTGAGATGTGCCAAAAAGCTAAACACCCTTTACTAACCATTTTCTTAGCACGACGAAAGGAGATTATACCGCACCGGATTGGAAGTTAGTCACCCTCCACACTACCTGATCTGTCCCAGGCTTGGCTAACGTCTACCGTTTTAGCATTACAATCCAAGATCGCATATTATACGGAAAAGCCAAGTCATCCCGAATTACATCAAAATCAAACCATTTCTAAGATACCAAATCTCATAAGTGTTGCTCCACAGTTCACCAAACAAGACCTATTACCTTTTAAACTACCACAAACAGTACTCACCCACCGGAGTATAAACGAATAGGCATATCAAGTATTCACATGTGATTTAGTACCATTATAAATGAGGAAGATACAGAAAAACGTGGATCCCAGGATCAAACAATACCGACCATGCAATCACAAACCAAATATTACCTGTGATGACCCTCATCAATATGTCTCCAGCCTCTGAATCTCCCAGGGAAAGCATAACAATGGCCCTTTCGTTTGTTTGTCCGTTGCCCCTAATCATGTTGTGCTGTAGTGGACCTTCCAGTTTCCCATCATCACCCCCCGCCCGTTTTGGTGACCACCAATACCTCGGCCAACCACGCCCTCGATAATAACGGCCTCTTCCCATGACCACCCTCGACCTCTAGCTGTGGGGTCTATATCTGTTTTGGACATACCTCAAAATAAATTTACTAGACAAGAATGCCCAGTCTCTCTTCCCCCCATCCCCACGCCATAACATCTCTAGATCACGCATAGTCTCTCAGAGAAGTGTTGACCGTCTGAGGGTGGCCCCCAACTACAATGGTAGTGAAGACTGAATTGGTCAACTGAGTAAACCTCCTGAACCCTGTCCTCTAGAGTAAGAACGCATTACAAACTCACCCCCTTTCGAAATCCCCTCTTTGATGTCCGATGCATGTGAATCATCCTGCTTCACTCCTTCCCCCTCTACTACGAAGTCCTACTACCTCTTGAAAAGGATTTCGGCTGTGGCCGCTAACCACCTGTAACTGAATTCGCAACTCTGATCTCAACCCCTTCACACAAACGCGAATCCGCTCTTGGTGGACTGAAACAAAGTTGGGTGGCATATCTGGATCGTGCCGAACTTATCCTCATTATGCATTGACCGACATCCACCTTGCTCTCGGGCTTAAGAACTCATCCTTTTCCTATCCTTCAAGAGTCCGGGGCTATACTTCTCCATAAACAAACTAGACAATGATGCCCACAGTCCATAGGTTGTGCCTCTGTTGTTGACTTCAACATGTGACCCGCCACTCAACATTTTGTTGGCGTTCCCTTGAAACTGATACTCACAAACTCACTACCAAACCCAACCGTTCTACTTACCCATCTTTGTATAGCTCTGACATCAACCAGAAAATCTTAAGCATCCTCAGATTCTGCACCCTTGAAGACTGGTGGTTTTCAATTTCAAGAACTTACTGAAAACGTTCAGGCTGATCATATTCGTTCATTATAGGCCCAGTAGTCAGGCGTGGAAATGTGCCTATGTCCAATAGGTAATCCATACGGGAGCCATAGTGCGCATGTTGTTACCTCTGAAACCGTAGTGTGTGGTGCAGAAAACACTGTGGTGCCTGACCCTGATCAAAACACCCACTAAAGATAGTGCAGAACCTGATTGATCTCTCTGGGGTAAGTTGGGGTGGCATTTTCTCATTGCGGTACTTGTTCATTCTCCCCATCCTCCCCATCTCTTACTACTTTCCTCAGTCGTGGGGAGTCACCCCGCCCCCCTTAGCACCAGATGGGCTAGGGCTCCGTCCCTCTCCTCAGAGGCCTCCTCCCACGACCTCACCGTCCGGCTCTTGCCACTGTTCCACTTCGAGCTAACCAGCCCCTAGTGGCTGCTCAATGCATCTTGTTGTCTTGCTGATGTGAGTTGGCGTAGTCGTTGCTCTATGTCTAACATCTGCGAAATAGAGTGAAAGATTGTCCAGTACAATTTTTTATCACCTAGATACCATGGGATCCAAGTAATAGCACGCAAGAAGAAAGAAGAATGGAATTTTCCTAAAGTCTTATAGCCTCTCAAAGAAAAGTACAGGCGTCCCCCTAGTCCCCTACCGTTCTTTAAGACTCTACTAGACCTGTTCTGTGTGCTGAACCAACAACCTAATGCTCTGACTACCAAGTTTGTCACGACCCAACCGAGCCGCGCCTGGCACCCACATTTACCCTCATATTCGAGCGAACCACCAATCTAAACCTAATCATTTAATTTAATATCTCATAAGAAATTCGAGACTTAAACTCCTAAAAACAGACAATTCATAACTTTTAAAATTCAACATCTATTAATTCCCCCAAACTCTGGAAGGCACCACCACAAGAACATCTATGATCAATTTACTAAACTAAAGTATTCTCAGAAGCTAAAAAATACAAGCTATTCTATGCCGAACTTCAAGCATCACGACACAGGAAGGAGAATCCTCCAAGCCTAGAAGCATTAGCTCACCCTGAAGATCCGTGTGGCGAAGACTGGCTAGAATTACTGTTGATTCGAAGATTACGGCGCGTTTGCTCATACCACAATAACAAAAGAAACAATAAAGTAGGGGTCTGTACAATACCACAATTCCTGAGTATACATGGCCCACCAAAAAGAAAGCAATATTCTCAATATATCCATAAACACTAAGATTCTTAACATGTGACACCCAGTACAAACATCATTATAATATCTCCAATCATATCTATGGGGACCTCAATAAGCCTCTCCACACCATACTACTTTTGGAAACATGTTTCTTTAGATTGAGGATATTATCATCGTTCCAGATTGCATTATATTATTTACTCTCGTGTCGGTCCGTGACACTTCTCCGCTCCTCATTCTATCCTGGTACCCCTCGGAACGTGGCACCACGATCCTATACTATCCTGTGGTCAGAACGTGACACTCCGATCCTCATATCTATCCTGGTACGAACTTGGCACCCGATCCATATACTACCCTGGTGTCGGACGTGGACATCCCGATCCTCATATCACTATCCTGGTGTTCGGAACGTGACACTCCGATCCTCATATGATCCATGGTACCACGGGAACGTTGCAAGCACCCGATCCCCTAAATCTCACTATTTCGTTCATCAAGAGCCTTCTTTTATACCAAGGCATCTCATTAACAAAGTAGATTAGGGTTTCTTCTGTCAAGATTTAGATTCAATAGCTTATCATCATGCTTATTTTATCACAATCATATTATATATAAAATCACATCATGCATACACCAATTTAGCATATAGAAGACTTAATAATACTCACCCAACACATATCAATTCGCTATTAAAAAGAGTTTACTACGAATATGTAAAACCATAACCGTACCTCCACCATAAGAATTGGCGATCAACAAGCTAGCTTTTCAAAATCCTGCTATCCTCTTCTTCTCTCGTCTCTCTCTCTCTACAACTCTTCTCTCTTCTTCTTTTTCTGCCTCTCTTTGTTTTCTTTTTATTTTCTATTCAAACTCTCTTTCTTTACCCTAATTGATATCATTAAAGTTGTAAAAGATGACAATAATACCCACTAATTAACTTAGTTACCCTTTTCACCCCCAATATTAGACTTTATTAACCTTAACCCTTAACTTTATAATTCAAATAGAATAGTCCAAAATGTCCATTAAAAACGTGTAAAGAAAATCCGACCCCAGACGGGGTTACGCAACCTGTGAACGGCCCGTCGTGACTGCACGGTCCGTCCTGCAGGTCGTCGCAATCGTCGGAGTGGATTTCACTGAGAAACTCTGTGACCGGTCCGTCACCCCTGTGACGTCCGTCCTGTCCATTCGTCGTGACGGCAGAGAGTCGATTTTCAGTACCCAATTTCAATTTTTTTTCCAAGTGTTTTGAACGAGACCCTGCGACGGTCCTCGCGCCCATGACGGTCCGTCGTGGGTCCGTCGCCTCAGCCATATTTTCCAAAAAAAAAAAAAATTTGCCAAATAAAATCTTCTGCTTTCACAAACGACGAACCTGTCTTTATACAACTGTGCACTAAGACCCTCAATTTGTTTCATTAAAGATAAGAGATCTGAATATGAATAGACATCTAAATATTAAGATTTGCATTAAGATTTGAGTGTTTTGATCTAAATAAACATCTGAATATTAAGATGTGGTCTCTAAATCTGAACACTAAATAATCATGATGTTTTTTCCAATATCTGAATGTTCAAGTGAAATAGAATATTATATTAATAAAATATTATAATAAATTTCATTTCAACAAAATATCAGTTTTGATAAAAATAAATAAATTGAAAAGCTTTAATAATCATGATTTGGGTACTATTTTTTAATTCAAAAATCTTGATAAACAACAATACACCAAAAATATTATTGCAACGATTCTTGACACCGTCAAACAATAAGAGTCAATATAATAAAATACTTGAAAGAACTTATGAAAACTTACCAATTTAAGAGGGAAAATGGATGTTTGTGATTGATAAAAGAAAGAAAAATATTTTTTATTTGTGAGATACAAAGGCGCGCCTAAAGCCGAGAAGCGATTTTTATTATTTTAAACTTACAAATGATGCTGAAGTTTGTTCAGGCTTTCCTACGAGTCTGATTCGTTTAGATCTCTTCAGACCCATTAAGAGGTTTTTAAAAAAACTAACAAAAGCACTTAATGGGCTGAATCTAAATGATTAAGATTCAGACCTCCATTAAGTGCAAACAAATGAGTTCTAAGAAACTGTAGTCCCATCTACTATAATTGAATGATAGCGAGTTCTCTTTACTTGATGCCCACTAAGTTGTAGGCCACATGGGCTTGAGTTGGGCCATAAACTAAATCATCACAACTACTAAATGGCTCCATAATGTACTCAAAGCTAATTTCATATAACATATTCTATAGCAAAACTCTGACCCAGTCCACTGTAATTTGGACCATAAGCTAAAGAATATCAACTTCTTTATCATGTTGTGCATGCCTATCAAGAAGTGTTAGCTTTTATTTTTAAGACAAATACACCTTCTAGCAAATTGTTTTTAGCTGATGGTTGCATATATACGTAATATATTTAAATTGTAACATAACGTATAAATATATAATTAATAAAAAGAAATTGGTATATTGTTTTAATACCAATTATACCATATTCATATTCTATTTAAACAAATACATTAATGGACCATAGTACGCCGTCTTTGATTATCAACTTGTAATTTACCATGTGTGATCAAATTAAATAAATATAAACTAATAAAATGATTCGAATTAATATAAATTCGTAATTATTAATCCAAATAAATATTGTTGGAATTGATATAAATTGAGTTAAACATATTAGTTCCATAAGTATGGCTTTAATTAAAGTGTCAATTAATTGATTTGGGCTACAATGGATAAACACCATTTATTAGCCCAAGTTTCCATCTCATTCTAGAACCCCATCTGGCGCTACGTGTTTGCAATGCTGTGCATGCAAGTCAAATAAGAACAACATAATCATGACATGTTCCAAAGATGACAAGACCTGCTCCATAAAGCCCAAATGTCATTTCACTTAATCCGATTGCCTGAACGAAATCCTATTCATCGCAACTCCTCTAATTCTAAAAAAACAATAACTAGGGGGTGTCCTCATAATTCAGAACAACGGACAGAAAATTCTAAACCAATAAGCTAAGAAAATCCCTGGTACAAAACACCATTTAATTCTCTCCAAAGCTACAAGTTTTTTTAATAATTCAAAGCATTCAAGTTCAAGAACGATCAAATCAAGATCATCGAATTCAAGCACAAGCTTAAAGCCCTTGTTCAAATAAAAGTCAAGATCAATATAACGTTCAAGTTCACAGTTCATTAGATATTAAGCCGGCTTTAAAGCCCTTGACTTTAAATTGGAAAAGGCCAATTCAGAGGAATCATTGAGATTGTAACACTCGCATGTGAAATAATAAAATTCGTTGTTGCTATAATTTTCCATTCTTGATTTTTTTTTCTCGATGCGAATTTTTTTGTCTACAAATTCTGCACGCCCAGTGGGACAATCTCTAACTCTCATCTCAATTTTCCAAGTGTCAAAGAAGATCGAATGACTTCCATGAACAACACTCTCGATCACGCTCTAAGGCACTTAGATCCAAATTCTCTAACGAAAAGTTGAAGGCATCCTTGTGTTACCTTTTGGAAGTTTCGGAGTTGTTATGAGAAGCAAGGCTGCTACATTAGGACAACAAACACTTCAAGTTTCATCCGCATGAACTCCTTTTTTTGGGTCTTTGACTCTAAAAGGAGAAAGTTCCTCCACAAATGCTCTAGAAGGAGGAAGTGGTGTTGCTGAAAAGATCAAGAAGACAGTGGCTCTACTTGAGAAATCTGGTTTCAAGAACTCTACCACAAGGGGGAACTGTGATTCAACTTATGAATCATCTCCACGTACATCGCGTAACGTGACTCCGCTGAAAATTAAATTATGCGACAATCCATGCTACTCTCCCTCATCTCCAATGATCATGCAAAAGATGGTGATTGCTGCTTCTTCTCCTGAAGAACAACTCGCAAATCTGACGAAGTTGGTTGAAGGATTGACAAAACATGTATAAAACCAAAAGTCTCGAATTAGTAAGTTGATGGATTTAAAGGAAGAACTTTTAGATGGAGATGCTAGCCATGCGCCTGGAAAGGGTATTGAAGTTCAAGAAATCGAAGATCTTGCGGAAAAAGCCCTACTTGTTAAAGATATGTCAGTTTCTTCTAAAGTAATAATCCCACTCGGTCGCTTGAAGGAGTTTATTGAAGGCACTATCAAAGATAAGTATGAACTCTCCATCAAGTCTTCTCATATGTATGCTAATTCGTGACACTGCTATGGTTGAAACTTTAAAATGCTGCTGGTTATCAACCCCCCATTTCAAATTTGAGGGAAAAGAAATCCAAAAACAACTGTTGCACACTCGTCAGATTGTAATAAATGTTTTAACTTATGATACCATCTTTGTCAAACTATTTGTCCTCTCTTTAAAAGGAAATACCTCTGATTGGTACACGGATCTTGAACCTAATTCTAGTGATAGTTGGGAACAACTACAACAGGAGTTTGTCAATTGGTTCTATAGAACAAGGCGTACAGTGAGCATGGTAGAACTCACGAATACTCGCCAAAAGAAGGATGAATCGGTTATAGATTTCATAAATCGATGGAGGAACGCGAGCCTAAATTGCAAGGACAGGCTTAATGAAGCTTCTGCAATTGAAATGTATATTCAATGTATGCACTGGGAGCTTCTTTACATCTTGTAAGGAATAAAAACAAAATCCTTTGAATTTTAGCTACTTGTGCTCATGATATGGAGTTGAGCATGTCCTCTGTTGGAAAATATATGACTATTGTCCATGATCCTCGCAAAGGAAGAGAAGCAGGAACACAAGAGATGGAGAAAATTTCTGCTACAAATGACAACAAAGAATCCAATGCGGTACATGTGTCGCCTTCAAAGTTCATTCACCACTACTGAAGGCATAAAGCCAATGTGAAAACGACTTTCCAAGCACGTTCAAATCAAAAGTTGTTGACACTAGGGGGCAATGAAGGAAAAAAGTATCCTTCTTGGATAGGACGTTTTCTTATTTTTTTGATGAATTGTCGAGTTAACGCTGCCCTCATTGCTTTTGCTAGAGATGAAGCGATCCGATGAGTTGGAAAAGCCGATAACCCAAATTATTGCAAGTATGATAGACTTTTGAGTCATCCTCTTGAATTTTTTTTGTCTTTAAAGGATAGAGTGTGTGATTAGTTAACGGAAAGAGATGTGATTAGTAACGGAAGGAATTGTCCTGATAATGTAACGATCCTGTTTAGTCGTTTGAGTAGCATGGATTATTTCCTGGAAAACTGGTGAGACGACGGACCCCAAGAGGACCGTCATGGGCCACGACGGACCGGAAGAGGGGCTCGTTCCAAAACAATTAGAAATTTAGAAAAAGGGTACTGAGAGCGACTCTCTGAACGTCACGACGTAATGGTAGGACGGACCGTCACAGGCGTGAGGACCGTCACAGACTCTTTGTGGAAATTGGTCTCTTGAACTTTGCGACGATTTGCACGAACGGGAACCGTTCGCAAGGCACGAGGCCGTCCAAGCTGCCGCAATTCAGGCTGGGTAGGATTCTGTTAATTTATGAAGGGGCGTTTGCGTTTTGGAGATTTCCTGCTTTAATTAGAAAGTGGTGGGTTAATGTTAAAAGTCTATTAATTGGGTTAAAAATAGGTAACCTTAAGTTAATTAGTGGGTTATTATTGCCATCTTTTATACTTAAATTATATGGGATTATTAGGGTAAAATAAAGAGGGTTTGAATAAGAAAAAATAGAAAAGAACAAAGAGAGCAGAGAGAAGAAAACGAATGAGACAACAAAGAATCTGAGGGGAAATTGCTTGCTTGACAAGAATCTTCGGTGGAGGTAGGTTATGGTTTTCACACGTTCGTAGTGAAAACTCTTAATAGCGAATGATCTGTGTTGGGTAGTTAGTTATTAAGTCTTCTAGATGTTAATGTGGTGTATGCATGATTGGATTTATATATATATATATATATGATTGTGAGAAAATAAGCATGAGAAGATATTTTGAATCTTAAATCTGAGAAACCCTAATCTACTTTGTTAAGATAAGGCCCTTGGTATAAAAGAAGGCTTAATGAACGAAAGTCGTGAGATAGGGGATCGGGTGCCACGTCCGGTTACCAGGATAGTAGAATATGAGGATCGGAGGAGTGTCACATTCCGGACACCAGGATAGTATATGGATCGGGTGCCACGTTCAGGTACCAGGATAGAAGATGAGGATCGGAGTGTCAAGTTCCGACACAGGAGATATGGATCGGGTGCCACGTTTCCGAGGTACCAGGATAGAATATGAGGATCGGAGTGTCCACGTTCCGGACACCAGGATAGTATATGGATCGGGTCGGTGCCAATTTCATTGGTCCCATGGATAGAATATGAGGATCGGAGTGAACGTTCCGACACCAGGATAGTATAGGATCGGGTGCCACATTCCGGCTACGTGGGGACGGTACAAGGATTAGACTGAGGAGCGGAGTGTCAGCGTACCGACACGGAGTAAATAATTAAGAATCTTGAAAGATGTGCAATCTATCAATTAAAACATAATTCCCAAATGAGATGATGAGGAAGGTATGAGTCATCATTGATGTGCTTGGTGGTGTAACCAAGGATTAGGTAATTGTAAATGGTGCATGCTAAGGATATAGTTGTTTTATGAGTGACTTGATTATAATGTTTCTATTGTGAGTTGGCCATGATACCTACTCTAGTACTTGGTTGTACTGACCCCCCTACTTTTATGTTTTTTCTTTATTATTGTGGCGTGCCCCAGCAAAACGCTACCGCTGTCTCAACTAAATTCGCAAAAACTTAGCCAGTCTTCATTACACCGGGATTCAGGGTGAATTTCGGGTGAGCTACGATTCTAGCTTGGACTGGTCTTCTCCTCATGTCTTGATGCTTGAAGTTCCGGCATGGACTAGTTTTTGTTTATTTTAGTTCCTTTAGAATACTCTTAGTTTAGTAATTGATCATAGATGTTCTTATGGTGAGACTTCCAGATTTTGGGGATAATATAGATGTTGAATTTTAGCAGTTATTGATCGGTTTTTCATAATGAATTTAAGTTTTCCGCATTACGTTCGGTGATATTACATTGAAATGTTAAGTTTAGAATTGGTGGTTCGCTTATTATAGGAGGATAGTGGCTCGGTTTTGTCAGTCGCGATCCGATTTGGGTCGTGACAAAATGGGTATCAGAGCATAGGTTCGTTTGTCTCATCACACAGAACAGGTCTAGTAGAGTCTTTAAAGAACGGTAGGGGGACGCCTTCTTTCTTTTGAGAGTCTATAAGACTTTGGAAAATTCAATTCTTTCTTTCTTTATTTCGTGCTATACTTGAGTCCACTTGGTATCTAGGTGATACAAATTGGTATCTGAACATCTTCACTCTATTTCGCAAGGAGGTTAGAAATAGAGCAACAACGACTGCAGTCAAACCAGCACCGTGGAACAGGTGCGTCTGAGCACACTGCGGGCCGTGATCGAGGAAGAGCAACGGCAAGAAGCCGTGGTAGAGGTCGTGGGAGGATGTCATCTAGGGGAAGAGACGAGCACTAGCCCATCCAGTACTAGGGCGGTGCCTCCTCCACCGACAGGGAAGTAATAAGAGAAGGGGAGGATGGGGAGACATGAACAAGCTAAGAATGAGGGGGAAATGCCACCCCAAACCTACCCAGAGATGATCAATCAGGTTCTTGCTTATCTTAGGGGTTGTCTTGATCCGGGTCAGGGCACCACCAGTGTTTCTGCCACCAACACCTCCGGTTTCAGAGGACAACATGCAGCCACTAGGCCCCTCGTATGGATGCTCATTGGCACATAGGCACGTTTCCACGCAGACTACTGGGCCTATAATGACAAATGATCAAACATAAAAATGTTCGTACAAGTTCTTAAATTGAAACCTCCCGTCTTCAAGGGTGCAGAATCTGAGGATGCTTACGAATTCTAGTTAATGTCATGAGCTACTACACAAGAGGAGTATAGTAGAACGGCTTGGTGTGAGTTCGGTGAGTTATTCAGTTTCAAGGAACGCCAAAATTGTGGGGTAATGTTGAGGTCAACAAACAGAGGCACTACCTATGACTTGGGCACCATTCTCTAGCTTGTGGATGGAGAAGTATATCCCCGGACTTGAGGGATAGGAAAAGGATGAGTCTTGAGCCTAGAGCAAGGTAGGATGTCGGCAATGCATATGAGGCTAAGTTTCGTGCACATATAGATATGCCCACCCAACTTGTTTCAGCCAAGAGCGGATTCGCCGTTTTGTGAAGGGGGTTGAGATCAGAGTTTGCGAATATTTAGCTTACAAGTAGGGCCACAGCGAAATTTTCAAGAAGTGGTAGATTCGTGTGGTAGAGTGAAGAGTGAAGCCAGAGGAATTCACCATGGCAAATCGACATTCAAAGAGTTTCGAACAGGGAGGTGAGTTGTGAGGTTTAATGGTTCGTTACTCTAGAGGACGGGTTTCGGAGGTTACCAGATTCGACCCATTCAGTCTTCACTACAGACTGTAGTGGGGTCCACCTCAGACCAGCCAACAATTTCGGGAGGAACCTATGCTTGAATCCAGAGAGTGTTATGGGTGTGGAGAGGACCTGGGCATATCAAGAGCGTATTGTCCAAAACAGGAGTTATAGGACCCCCAATAGCTAGAGGTAAGAGGTGGTCATAGTAGAAGGCCGTTATTCTGGAGGACGTGGTGTCGGGGTAATGGTGGTCACCAAAACGGGCTGGGGTGATAGTGCAAAATGGAGCCAATAATCAAACAGGGTAGGGGGCAACAGGACAAACAACGAAAGGGCCCCCCATGTATGCTTTCCTTGGAGACGGAGATCGGAGGCGAGACATCTGATGCTGTCATCACAAAGGTAATCTTCTGGTTTGTGATTGCCATGGCTTCTGTATTGTTTGATCTGATCCACATTTTCTCTATGTTATCTCCTCATGTGCTAATGGTCTAAATTTACCTTGTGAATTACTTGAATATGACTATTCCGATGTTTCTACCCGGTGGTGAGTTGAGTAGTGGTAGTATAAAAGGTATAAGGTCTTGTTTGGGACTTTGTGGGTGACGCAACACTTATGTAGATTTGGTTATCTTATGAAAATGGTTGATTTTGATGTAATTCTGGGTATGACTGTCTTTCTCCGCAATTGCGATCTTGGATGTGTAATGGCTAAAACGGTGACGTTTAGCCAAGCATGGGACAGATCCTGTTAGTATGGTGAGGTGACTACACTTCAAAACGGTGCGTATCATCTCCGTTCATTCGTGATGCTAGAAAAGAGTTCAGTAAAGGGTGTTTAGCCTTCTTGGAACATCTCAAGAGATGACACTACCCAAGCACCTCGATTTTTTGGAGTCGGTTTCGGGTGGGCCGTGTAGTTTTCTGGATTGTTCCTGCAGGATCTTCCTGTATGCCACCAGATAGGGATATATGACTTCTGTATTGATCTTGAACCGGGTTTGGGCGATCCCCATTCTATCCCCCCCTTATAGATGGCTCAGCGGAGTTAAGAGAGTTAAAAGCCCAATTCAAGAGTTGTTGAGCAAAAGGCTTCATTGACCAAGTGCATCTCCTTGGGGTGCTCCGGTTTTGTTGTTTGTGAAGAAGAAGGAGGGAGTTTTTGGATGTGCATAGACTACCGGCCGTTGAACAAGGTGACCATAGAAGAAACCAAGTATCCTCTTCCTCGGCCATTGAGGACTTGTGCGATCAGTCAAGGTGGCTTGTGCCTTCTCGTAAGATTGACTCTTGAGATACGGTTGGTTTATCAATTGAAAATACGGGGCAACGGATGGCCAAAGGACTGCTTTAGAACCAGGTATGGGGCATTAAGAAAGAATTTGTAGTGATGTTTTTGGTCTTACGAATGCCCCTGTGCTACGTTCATGAGTTTGATGGAACGGGATTTTTTAAGCATATTTGGTCTCTTTGTCGATCGTATTTATTGATGATATACTGATATACTCAAGAGTAAGAAGGACATGAGGAGCATCTGAGAATTGTGTTGGGAAATGTTGGGGAGAAAAAAGCTTTATGCCAGTTATCTCTAAGTGCGAGTTTGGCTAGATGCAGTGTCTTCTTGGGGAACGTGGGTTTCTAAGATGGAGTGATGGTGGATCCTTCTAAGATCGAAGGAGTAGTGACCAGAATTGGGTAAGACCACAATGTGGCAGAAATAAGGAGCTTTGTTGGGTTAGCTAGCTACTACCGCCGATTTGTCAAGGAATTCTTCTATTTGCTTCCAATTGACGAACTGACTAACAGAATGTTCCATTATATGGTCGGATGAGTGTGAGGAAAGCTTGTCAGAAGAAGCTCACAAGACTCGCTGACTATGCACCAATTCTCACTTGCCAGTGGAAGGTAAGAATTTCATTGTTTAGTGTGATGCATCTTATTTGGTTTGGGTTGCAGTGCGAATGACAAGAGAAGAATGTGTTGCCTTATACTTAAGAACAATTAAAGGTGCATGAACGTAATTATCCAAACCCATGATTTGGAATTGATGCGGTGGTGTTTGCATTAAAGCAATGGAGACACTATTATATGGGGTTAAGTGCTGAGGTCTATACGGGAGCATCGTAGCCTACAGTATTGTCTTTACTCAGAAAGATTTGAACTGAGACAGAGGAGATGGATGGAACTACTGAAGACTACGACATAATATTTGTATCATCCGGGGAAGGTGAATGTGTTAGCGCGATGCTTAAGTAGAAAGGCGGGAGGGAAGCATGGGACGTCTAGCTTCACCTTGAAAGCTTCTAGACGCCCATTGGCTCGAGAAGTTCAGATTCTGGCTAACGACCTTATGAGATTAGAAGTAAATGAGAAGGGAGATGTTGTACAGTGGTGGAGGCGAGATATCTTTTCTTGACAAGATCAAAGGAAACAGTTTGATGACGAGAAACTAAGCCGAAGTCGAGATAAAGTGTTGAAAGGAGAGGCTAAAGAAGCGGACAATCGAGAGGAAGGGTATTTTGAGGATTAAGGGAAGGGTATGTGTACCACCGTGTGATGATTTGATCACATATCTTCAGAGCTAATAGTTTCCAGAATTCTATACACCTGGTGTGCACCAAGATGTATCGTGACCTAAGGCAACTTTGGTAGAGTAGAATATGAAGCGCCGATATCGTTGGAGTTTGTTGCAATGTCCAATTGTCAACAAGAAAGTAGGAACACCAGAGGGGACCCGGAGTGAACCACTTCAGAGCATGCCCATTCCTGATGGAAAGGGGACGAGAATTGCAATGGACTTCGTGGTGGGTCTCGAAGGACATTGGCGGAAGTTTGACTCGATTTGGTATAGTGAAACGATTGAATAAGTTTGCTCATTTCCTTCGTCAAGGTGACTTATTGCAGAGAAGTTAGCCAAACTTTACATCTCAGAAGTGTTTGAATTTTTTTGCATGGAGTTCCACTGTCCATCATATCAGATAGAGGTACGCTGTTTACTTCTAAGTGTTGGAGAACATTGCATGCGGAATGGATCGGGTCTAGGTTCGGACCTTAGTACTGCATTTCACCCTCAGACCGATGGTCAGCTGTGAGCGAATTGAATTTCAAGTGTTGGAAGATATGACCTGCGGTGGATAGAAATTTGGTGGTTCAATTGGATCACTTCTTGCCCTTAGAGAGGTTTCATACATAAAGCTATCACTCAAGTATAATATGGCTCCTTTCGAAGCATTATCTGGGAGGAGTGGAGGTCTCCCATTGGTTGGTTTGAGCATTTGAGGTTCGAACTTGGGGGTGGTACAGGACTTTGAGGATTCGTTTAGAAAAGGTGAAATCCATTCAAGAAAAGCTTTTTAGCGTCAAAAGTAGGCAAAAGGAATATGTCCAGATACGAAATGTTTTAGAGATTTGGAGTTCGGAAGGAGAGCAAGTCTTGCTGAAAGTTTCGCCCATGAAAGGGGTGAATGCGGTTTGGTAAAAGAGGAAAGCTTAGTCCAAGCTATATGGTCTATTTGAAGTTCTGAAGCGAGTAGGGAGGTGGCTATGAATAGCCTTGACGCCAGCACTCTCAGGGGTGCACCCGGTATTTCATGTGTCCATGGTGAAAAAGGTAAATGGTGACGGGAACACATCATTCGTTGGGGGATTAGTACTACTTTGCTGAGAATTTTGTCTTATGAGGAGGAGCCTGTTGCTATTTTAGATAGAGAAGTTCGCAAGTTGAGGTCAAGGGGAGATTGCATCCATCAAGGGCTGAAGGAGAATCGAACGGTTGAAGAGCCACTTGGGAGAAGGAGAAGGAGGCAGATAGCAAGAAAGATACCCACACCTGTTTGCAGATTTCATGGTACTCCTTTTCACTCTGATTTTTTCTAATGATCGTTCCGAGGAGAACGATGGGTAAATTGGTATCTATTGTAAAGACCTGTTTAGTAGTTTGAGTAGCCAGATTTATTTCTGGAAAACTAGCTGAGGACGACGGACCCCACGACGGGACCGTCATGGGCACGACGGACCGTTCGCGGGTTTTTTGTCCGTTTGTTTCTGTTCCAAAACACTTAGAATTTAGAAAATTGGGGTACGGTACTGAGGAGCGACTCTCTGAAACGTCACGACGTCCTAAGGGAGGACGGACCGTCACAGGCGTGTGGACCGTAAAGACTCTTTGGTTGGAAATGGTCTCTGAACATTGCGACGGACTTGCAGACGGGGACCGTCGCAGGCACGACGGGCCCGCACAAGGCGCGCAATCTAGGCTGGGTGGTCGGATTTCTGTTAATTATTGAAGGGGCGTTTTGGGACTCTTTCCTGCTTTAATATAAAGTGGTGGGTTTTAATGTTAATAAGTTAATTAATTGGGGGTTAAAAGAGGTAACCTTAAGTTAATAGTGGGTATTATTGCCATCTTTCTATACTTAATTAATGATTATTAGGGTAAAAGAAAAGAGGGTTGAATAAGAAAAAAATAGAAAGAACAAAGAGAGACAGAAAAAGAGAGGAGAGAATCGAGCAAGATGAAGAAAGAAAACGAAGAGAGACAACAAGGAATCTGAGGAAATGCTTCTTGACATGATCTTCGGGGAGGTAGGTTATGTTTTCACCACTATTGTTAGTGAACTCTTATGCGAAGGATATGTTGTTGGGTAGGATTATTAAGGTCTTCTATATGCTTATTTGTGGTATGCATGTATTGATTATATCTATATATATATGATGTGATAAAATAGCATGATTGAAGCCTATTGAATCTTAAATCTTGAAGAAACACTAATCTAACTTTGTTACATGATAAGCCTTGGTAAAAAGAAGGCTTCTTAATGAACGAAGTAGTGAGATTAGGGATCGGGTGACACGTTCCCGCCGGTACCAGGATAGATATGAGGATCGGAGTGTCACGTTCTGACACCAGGATAGTATATGGATCGGGTGCCCACGTTCCGTGGGTAACAGCGATAGATATTGAGGATCGGAGTGTCACGTTTCCGACACCAGGATAGTTATGGATCGGTTGCCACGTTCCAGGTACCAGGATAGAATATGAGGATCGGAGTGTCACGTTCCACAAAAGAATAGTATATGGATCGGGTGCCACGTTTCTGGTACCAGGATAGAATATGAGACAGAGTGGTCACGTGCCGACACAGGATAGTATATGGATCGGGTGCCAGTTCCGCGTACCAGGATAGAATGAGGGCGGATAGTGTCACGTACCGACCGAGAGAGTAAATAATATAATGAATCTTGAAATGATGTTAATAGACCTCAATCTATGAAACATAATTCCCAAATGAGTATGGATGGAGGAGGCGTGAAGTCTCATTGATTGTGCTTGGTGTTGATAACCAAGATTATGGTAATTGTAAATGCCTGCATGCTAAGGATATAGTTGATTTTATGATGTTACTTGTATAGTATGTTTCTATTTTGAGTTGGCCGATGATACCTACTCAGTTTTTGTTGTTTGTACTGATCCCCCTAACTTTTATGTTTTCTTCTTTGTTATTGTGGAGTGACAGCAAACGTATTACAGTCGTCTTAACTCAACAGCAACTTAGCCAGTTTCACTTCACCGGATTCAGGGTGAATGCAAGCTTCTAGCTGGACTGGACTTCTCCTCAGGTCTGATGCCTTGAAGTTCCGGCATGGAACTAGCTTTTGTTATTGTAGTATCTTAGAATACTCTTAGTTTAGGAATTTGATCATAGATGTTCTTTCTGTGGTTGATGACTTCCAGATTTTAGGGGTTAATAATAGATGTGGAATTTTAGCCAGTTATTGAATCGGTTTATTTAATGAATTTAAGTCTTCCGCATTACTTTCTGTTGAGTATGACATGGAAGGTTGAAGGTTTAGATTGGGTTGGTTCGCTCACATAGGAGGATAAGTGTGGGTGCAGTCGCGATCCTGATTTGGGTCGTGACAGATAATGAAAGTAGTTTTAACAGATTCTATATCACCTTTGGCTCACTAGATCAGGTCCAAATATATATCTTTGAAAGCATGAAGAAGAGTCATTTAGACCAGGAAGTTGATATAGATGGTGTGAGGAAGTTGGATTTTGTAACTAGGCGAAGACGCAACAGTCAAACTTACAAAAAGAATCAATACGAGCAAACCGAGTAGCGGGAAAATGGTGGAAGAAATTAGGAGAAGCAAAATCAATCAAATTGCCGAAAAAGGGCAAAGAGGTAGAAGTGCATATCATACCAAAACCTCAAACATCTGTGAACCTCACGAAAAGTGTCTCCTAGGACGAAGAAAAAGTTAACAAGGGAGGGAAATATCAACAATGATGTTCTCTCAACTTCTGAAAAATCTATTGAACCTTCTTTTCAAGAAGCAAAATGCATGTGATACTCAAAATCACAGTAATAGATAATGATATCTATTTGGTGAAATACTACACAATCGTCCTTGATATTGGTGGGTCATGGCTAGAGAAGAAAGAAAAATAAATTAGAATCTTAAGAGATGAAGGATCTTGAGTCAACATTTGCCTATCCCAAATGAAAGAACTTGGCATCACACCTGGAGAACTTAGTGAAAGTCGTCTGTTGATACAAGGATTTAATCAACGGGGCAGAGGTCCATAGGCTCTATTAAATTAGAGATACACATGGAAGATTTGCGATCAAGCGCATGGATGCATGTAATCGATGCAAAGACATCATACAATATATTACTTGGCAGGCCTTGGGTTCATGAGGATAAAATTGTCTCATCTTCGTACTATCAATTGTTTGAAATATCTTGAAGGTGGAATTTAAAGGAAGATAGTTGCAGATGATAATCCTTACACCAAAGTTGAGACACACTTTGTAGATAAAAAATTCTATTTAAGAAATTATGTCAATAAAGGGGGCCAAATCCAATGATGTCAAATCGATCAAGTCTGATAAGACTGTAAACAAAAGAACTGATGCGGCTGTCGAAAAGGTGAAAATTGACACTAAAGACCCCTGTCCTATTCTTAATGAAGGGAAGATCATGTATTTTTTTTTTCTTTTTTTTTTTTTTTTTTCGTTTTTTTTTTTTTTTTTTTTTTTTTTTTTTTTTTTTTTTTTTTTTGAACGAGAAACTGAGTTCTCTGGATTTCTATGTTCAAAAGCGAAGAAAGAACAAGATTAATCATCTAACCTTCAAGAAAATGCATTGAGAGGGATAACTCTTCCTATCAGACGGATTGATGCAATAAACTTGTCCTCAAAGTTACCAAAATAGTCAATCGCTCAAGATCAAGTGCGAGATATGACACTCCCTACAAAACGCACAAGAGATGGTTTTGATCCCAATGCTTACAGGTTATCTGTGAAGGCGCGGTACAACCCAAATGAGCCATTGACGCTAGGGAAACTTCCATCAGAAGATACAACTAGGAAAGCACGTGAAGGCCTACGTTATAGCCAACCGCCGTCAATTCTCATTTCGATAAGAAGGGCTAGCAATAAGTATATAACTTTTGAAGATGACATCACTGCTCCCAATAAAAGGCCTTCCATCTTTGATCGACTTAGTGAAGCGAATGCAAGAACTTCTCTGTTTGAGAGGTTAGGTCCTTTGAAGAAGAATAACAAAAATCTGAGAAGTTATTTAAAAGTTACAACTCCTACTTCATATTTGATTCGAAAGGACTTTAGAAGTTTGATTCTTTCGTGGATGAGGCAACGAGTGGAACTTGTGGTTTCCTGTAAAGAGGAACTCAAGGAAAAGGCTTACACTGTGGTTTACACAAAAGAGCGCGAAGAATATGAAGAAAGTGTAAGTTCCTCAAATTATGTTACAATTCAAAATGAATACGATTCTTTGCCTCAAATGAAGATTGATGTAGAGGTAGAAGATATTGTCTCATGTTGTCATATATGTGGAAATGACAATGATCCTTTGGAAGAAGAAGATGCTGGAGATGCTCTACCGAAACTTGAAGAAGAAGTAAAGACCAAATACAAAGGGGGATCCTTTGAAAGAAGTTACCTTCGGACACCGAGCCATCGAGAAGACCCCACGGCGGCCGACTACTTGAAGTGGCTTTTCTAGAAGTGACAGATGACACCCTCCGATGGTACGACTTATACTGAAACTATTCTCACACCCAGAATAACTCATCGGGAGTCTCGCTCGATAGTGATTACTTTCTAAAAGAATGCCTGGATGAATCTATAGAGATCAAGCGTCAGCTGTGTGTATGTATGTTAGGTCCCTCCTCGACCTGGAGAGCTCTTGCTGAGCATCAGTTGGCAGTAAAAATGGCCCTCGCTCGTGCTAATTTATTGGGCTGGTATCCCCGCCAGGGATGTTGGAGAGTTTGTGCGGTGATATATGAGGTTTGTATTCAAATGACCGCTTGCGTTGGATTTGAGGTTCCTAAGAAGAGGTGGTGTGTCTGAATGCTATGTGTTGGTTCCGAGTTCTCTCCAGTGCGCAAAATGAAGAAAAAAATTCATGAGGCGGGCTTTTTGTGAGGTCAAATAGCCTACATGGATTTCAAGTATTGTTCCTGTGAGGAAAGAAGAATGGTTAAATTCGAGTTTATGTTGGCTTAGAGATCTCAATAATGCAATACCTTAATGATGCGGTTTCTCTTACAATTTCAGAGGTGCAGATGATGCCACAGTGGTATGAGGCCGATGGCGTTCCAAGGAGGTTCTTACGACTATAATGAATTTGATATATGGCCCCAGGATGACAAAACTCAACGTATTTCGCCACACCGCTAAGGATTATTGCTACAAAGTGATGACCATTTGGTTAAAGAATTGTTGGTGCTACATATCAAAGGGCTATGCCAAAATATCTTTGACTGACTTGCTCCATACAAATGTTAAATGCTTATGCTGATGACATTGGTCGGTAAAGTCGAGAAAGGAGGGGTGATCCATTTGAAAAGACTAAGAATGGTGTTTGAAGGCTGCTTCAAAGATACAACTAAAGGATGAACCCATGAAGTGTGCCTTTGGAGTTACTTCTGAGAAATTTCCTTGGCTTCATTGTGAGGACACCAAGGAATTGAATCATCAAGCCAAAGTTGATGGAATCAAATATGTCGGAGCCTCGAAATATTCATGAGTAAAAACGTCTCTTCAAGGATAGTAGCTTACTTGAGGAGATCATCTCAAATTTAGCAGCAGGACGATGCAACCATTTGGTCACCTCATGAAGAAAGGTTCTCTTTTAGTGGGGACCAAACATGTAGTGATGTTGCCTTTTAAAAGTATCAAATTATATTAGAAAACCTCCAGTGCATGAAGCCCCTTTTATACCTGGAAAGCACTGATACTCTTACCATTTGCAACACAAGAAAGGTCACGATGAGCCTTTTTAGCTCAAGAGAATAATTTAAGGCAAAGAAAATCTCTTTTACTCTTGAGTTAGAAAGATGAAACAAATTGAGTTTCTTCAACTATTCGCCAATTGAAATTGTGTTTGGTGGTAGTCTTCTCATTCAAAAGATGAAAAAGGGACCCCCATTATTTTCAAGCTCTGTTGTTCGTCTAGTTTAGAGGAAAATCCCATCGTTATATGTCAAACCTATCCCTTAGTGGACCGATAGAAAAGATTGGTACCTCCAATTCCAACAGTTTGAGATCGTGTTCATCCCTCAAACGGCTGTAAAAGGACAAGCATTGGCGGATTTCTTAGCAGACCATCGTATGCCAAATGATAGGGGATTAACTGATGAGCTTCCGATGAAGATGTAATGTTAATTGAAGTTCAATCTCCTTGAAAATGTACTTTGATGGGGCTGCACATAGTGGCGGAGTAGTGCTGGCGTGGTGTTCATCACTTTGCAAGAAGAGATTCTACCATTCTCTTTTACTTTGAAACAATGTTGCTCTAATAATGTCGCTGAATACCAAGCATTTATACTTGGACTTGAAATGGACGTCAACATGAAACAATTACATTTACAAGTTTTTGTTCACTCTCAATTAGTGATTAATCAACTCTTGGGAAGTTATGAGGTGAAGAAGCCTGAATTACACCCTTATCATGATTATGCTCAAAAGTTGATAAGATGGCTTGGAGATGTAACCCTTCAACATGTGCCTAGAACGGAGAATAAGAGAGCTGATGCATTGGCTGCTCCAGCTTTAACGCTAACCCTTCCTGATCAAATGCAAGTAACTGTCTATCAAAAATGGATAATACCACCGCCAAATGAGAAAGAATATATTGAAAATGAGCTTGATCATATCGTTGTCGCTGCTAAAGCCGTGAAGGAAGATTGGAGACAATCCATTATTGACTACATGTGTTATGGGATACTTCCAAAAAATCCAAGAAGAAGGACTGACATACGTCGTCATGCACCTCGCTTCCTTTTATATAAGGAAACATTATATAGGCGATCATTTGAGGGTGTGCTATTACGATGTTTGGGAGATGAAGAAGTGATTTAATCTCTGCAAGAAGGACACTCAGAAGTATGTAGATCACATCAATATGGATTGAAACTTACCTTTCATATAAAGAGGATGGGGTATTACTGGCCAACCATGGTGAAAGATTGCTTAGATTATGCCCGGAGGTGCGATGCTTGTCAATTTCATGCGAATTTCATTCATCAGATGCCTTAAGTATTGCACCCAACCATCGCATCTTTGCCATTTGATGCTTGGGGACTGGATGTTGCTGGACCCCTACCAAAGTCTTGTGGTGGACACTTGTACATCTTGGCTGTAACAGATTATTTCTCAAAGTGGGCTGACCTGATGATGAAGCTGTCCCTTAAAGGAATGTGAAGAAATGATAAATGTGCAAAAAAAATTTCGAGTGAATATCTTGTCTATCGCTCTGGATCCTTCGCCTAATAATAAACTGACATGGCAAGCCATTCGATAACAGTTAATGAACAAATTTGTGATCTCTGACTTCAAGTAGCATAAATCTTAATTCCCAATGTACGCCCAATGGTCTTGATGAAGCATTCAATAAGTCTATAGTAACCTGCTCAATAAAGTGTCTCCAAATCCACCACGGGATTGAACATGAAAGAATGGACAGAAGCTTGTGGGGTATAGAACAAACATATCAACGCCAACTCAAGCAGCAACACCATATTCACTTGCTTTGGAGTTGAAGCGTCCTTCCACTCGAGTATCAAATACCTTCTGTAAGACTTGCTTGATATTCAAGAAATCTCACTGGGGAAGACAACTCGCGACTGTTGCGTCTTGGCTGAGTTAGAAGCACTTGATGAAAAGCGGCTAGAAGCCCAAACAAAACCTTGAATGGTATTCAAGCTCGTAAATCTGTGCTTATAGAAGGTTCGCTTGAGGTGCTTTCAAGTTGGGAGGACCAAGTTCTAGCTGGTTAATAAGACCCATCATTACTCGCACAAGTCTGGGGGTAAAATTTACCTCAAAGTGGGATGGACCATATGTCGTACGAAGCATATTCAATGGTGCCTACAAGCTTGTTGATGTGATGACTTAAGATTGGTCCTATTAATGAAAATTCCTAAAAAGGTAGATACCCTTGACGTAAGATGATACTAATTAGAGGTAGTGACCTAAACTGCATATCAATACTGGATAGCAAGAGTATAACTGTTACGGCCACAACCAAAAAAAAAATTAAAAATCACTAATCCCCCGAATCCGTTTGACTTGATCCTTTCATTGTGGGGTATTAGGCGCTATAGAAACCATACAAATTTTAATCAGCGGATTGTGGGGACTTCTACAAGAGGCGTTTAAGTCAAGTTTGAACTCTACAAATGTGTGTTCAACATCAAAACTACGATTTTGGGGCTACCCTAAACCTAGTTGATGACCTATATAAGTGTACTAAAACTCTCGTAAAAGGCACCTCAGAAATTCCATAAAGCGATCAAGATCTCGAATATCACCAAATTGAGGATTATTCATTAACAGAGGTCACATCTTACTCATCTTAGTTGAGAAATTATGCCACTAATGGCCCCTCGAATCATGGATAAATCCTAGGAAGTAGAATCAATTGATGACAGAATTGTACCCGCAATCTCTCTTGATCAATAAAATCATGTTTCTTCATCTTTATTTGGATGATTGCAATTTTTGTTTGTCTGTGATTGTCGTGTTTTAAAATTTTTTGTTTGCAAAACAAAAATTGGCCCACGCCCAGTGGGACACAAATCTTCCCTTCATCTCTTCTCTATAAAACAAATCTGAAAATCTAAGACTGTCAAGGTGGAAGAATGGAGGGATGTACTTCAAGCCTCGTCTTGGCAGGTTTATCAGACACAGCCCGCCAAGCCTTGTGGAAGCAGGGGGACATTCTGTAGACATTGAAATTTTATGGGACTCGACAAGATGGTTTATTCAAGTTGAGGACTCTACAAAGTGTTGTGTCAACTCAAACTAAGATTTTTGTAGTTACTCAACCTAAACCCTAGTTTAGGCCTATATAAAGGGTACTAAATTCTCTTAAAAGACATCTCGAAAATTCCATAAAGAGATCAATATCTCAAATACTCCACAAATTGATGGATTATTCATATAGAGAGGTCAAATCTAAATTATTCTAGTTCGAGAAATACGCTAGTAACGGTCCTAGAATCATGGATAAATCCTAGGAGAGTAGAATCAAGGGATCAACAGAATTGTACCCGCAATTTATCTTGATCAATAAAATCATGTTTATTCATATTTTATTTGTGATTGCAATTTATTTTCTATTACTTTAAAATTTATTGCAAACAATTACATTTTGAATCGTAATCTTCTTAAGCAAAGGACTATCGGCTTGCTAAAAAAAATTATTTTGTATTTTGATTTGTCAATTATATAGCTTGTCTTATATAAAATCATTTTCTTGGTAGGTCAATTATGTTTGGTACTTTTGAATTGTCAATATCTTTTCATTGATTGAACTTTTTCTATCTTTAATTCACATTCCACTAGCCAAATTCACTACCAATAAACTACTAAGAACACTAATTATCGAGGACATTAAGTCAAGGGCCAAATAAATTCAATAATAGATGCTTGGTGACTTTTCAAATAAAATATTATTTTATTATAATTAAAAATAATTGAACTTTCAAAATTTATCTTTTACTCTTAATGAAATGTTAAACAACATAAATATATGAAAATTGTTACCTTTTGGGGTGGCTAGTGATTTGGGTTTGGAACTTCCATGTTGGAGTCTCTAGTTCAAAACTCATTGTCAGCAAAAGTAAGGGGTTTGCCTTATGAGTCGAGACTCGTTTTTCACTTCTTCCTTTAATTATTTCTTTTTTTTTTTCCTAGTAGAGTGCCAAGTTATTTTTGTGATTCATGAATTATTGTATAGGAACGAGGGTTTTACTCCATGCGCATCCAAAGGGTAGCATGTGCGAATTTTTCTTGTAATAAAAAAAACTAATAATTGTTTTAGACCACAAGTTTCTAAAGTCTTCCTTTCCATTTCTTAAACAGTGTTTGTCAAGTCAAATAATGTCACATAAAATAATGGCTTGTTTGGTTAGGAATCAAGTTATCATCAAATTAATTATTTCAAGATTGTTATCAAATTCTTAATGTGAGACCAAAATAAACTATTCTATATTTTTTTTCCAACTAAATATTCTTAAAATTAATTATAAATTAGTTATTCATATCCCTAGTATCAAACGAACCGTGAAAGATGGTAGTGGTCCTAGTGGATCGTATTTATTCAGTTTATTATCCATATAATGGAAATGTTTTCTGATTATTGTTCTTTATTTCACGGTGGTATAGACAAACTATTAGGAAATGAAGATGAGCCCACAAATTTTGGAGTCTCTTCAATTTGGTCCGTAGAATATGAAAATGTCACAATTTAGTCCAGGGACCATATTATCCTTTTACTTTTGGGATACGTTTAGTTCTTTTTCCTTTACGTGAATGCAATGACAAAAGAAAAGACTAGATATCCTAGCTAGTGATTTACACCAAACTTTTTTCTGCGTCCCATATTCCTCTATGGAAAAATCGGTTTTCTTACAACCACATCCACTCCCCCATACCAAAGAAAGAAACAATATGGAGTACCTAATTAATTAATTAAATAAAGTATTTTCTTTTTAATGGTTAAATTTTTAGATTAGATAGTCATAAGTGGTGGACCTTGTCCCTTGCGTTGATTTACATGAAATTTACGTGTTCAATGTTATATGGGTTAGAATTTATGCTAGTAATGTTTTTGGCTATTGAATTTTCGTCATCTAGAATGTAACGTTCGACCTGTTCGTCCTAGCAACACGACACTTCTATTGTTCTTCCATAATTTCATTTTCACGATTTAGGTTGTTGATCTCTATTCCGTTCGTTACTAATACTGGAATGGCTTTTGCTTAATTTTCCTAGGCTACACACTAAGATATTTTTAGCCAAATTGTCTCTTTTCTGACCAAAGATTCAGTAGCAGTTCGAAGGATTTCTCTATTCAGAAATCTCTGAATCAATGCTTATTTTCAACTCTCCAAACATGTCATGCGCTTTATTAATTAACATAATATATCAGAGTATAAAAATGTTTTGAATTCAAGTCTCCCCATCAAATATTATCAAAAAGAAATTTTATGTATCAATTGACACTTTAAAATAAGATGGACACAAGTTGACAAAAAATAAAAATTATAAAAAGTGAAGAAGAAAAGAAATCAATGCAATGTGGAAAGTGAGGCCCGACAATATCTTCGAGATAAATAATGAGAAATTTAAACAAACCACATTTAAGAGCTAATTATATCTTACTCGTACTATTTTTCAAATCACAAAAAATCTTTTAAATGTGGTGGAATCAGGATATTTTCAAATGTCACAATATATTGCGTCCTGATGTCGAATACATCACTCAACGTCTTGATATATCGCTTCTCAATTTAAGATACATCATTCAACCTATTGATACATTGCATAAAGTGATATATTTGACCGATACATCGCGTAAAGTGTCTTCGCTTCACTTCAAGACGCTATTTATCAAGAAAAGACTACTTTTTTTTTAATGAAAGAAGCAGAAAAGATTTTTATAATTTTATCAAATGGTAGGAATTTTAGAGGATATGATAAAAGAAGTTAAGTGTTTAAATAATGTTTCCATAACTAATTATGTTTGATATTAAGGATATCAAAGTTTCCTTAATTATTGCTTAGACAATTTCTTGATACATAATTATAATTATAAATGAAAAGTGTATTCTAGCTTGCTGATTGTAAAACATTTAAACTCGTTATATATATATATATATATATATATAACCCTAGGCTTTTAAGTGTCCCGTGTAGAGCTGCAATGATTTGATAGCTCATCTTTTACTGTACCACGTAATATTTCTTTTAACTAACAACTTATTTCGAGAGGAAAGAAAACAACTTTATTTACAACATATGACTTTCCATATATATTTTCTTATCATACTTAAGAAGAAGTAATTTCTGAACTCTTTTCTAGATTTTAATTGTAAAAAAATTTATCTTAAAAGACAATATTCAAATTATAATAAAAAAATTAACCTATGTATACTAGCTTTCGAGCTTGAATTTTTAAATATTATAGTAATAAAATTCAGTATCGTTACAAAGTAGGCAAGAATGTCAAGGGCTTTAATTTAAGGCCAACCAAAAAGCTAAATATTTTCACATGTTTGACTATATTTAATATTAATTAAAAATATATTTTATCTTATACTAACTTTAAGATAAGAATATCACCAACTCTAAAAAGGTATGTAGTGTAGAAATGGAAGTGCTTATTATTGGTAAAACCTAACTTCCCTAGGATTAGTCTAGATAACAACCTTATTATATTATAACAAAAATAATTTTTAGTCGCAATAAATAATGACATTAATAATGAGTGTTAAAATCTTACCGACATTAGTTGAGTGTCATTAGAATTAATGTCGCTATAAGCTTAATGGACATAAACAAAGAGTGCTAATTGCTGCTAAACACATATTTAACGGTAATTAGTAGAATTAATTGTCACTAATGATATTTTTTATATAGTGTTATCAATTCAAATTTTCGTCTTTTAAGAGAACTCAAATATGTTGTTTTTATTTTATACATGTTACTTCCTTCGTTTTAATTTATGTATAGTTTAAGAAAAATTGAATTTGTAGTCTATAATAAGTCATAGATGTTTATGTTATATGCTATAAATTATTTCATTAAAAGTAACATGATATTTTAAAATTAAGGTGTTACTAAATATAAAAACGTGTCATCTTTTAATTATAAAGTACAGAAACCCCAACAATTTGGGCGCTAATTACATCATATCTTGAAAGTTTCCCAAATTACAATGTTCTCAGATTTTTCAGAATTTGCGGATACATTGCTCCTTCTGCCGATACTTAGAAAACAATACATAAGTTATGCATTAGAGTTATAACTATAAACCAGGTTTATACTGATTTAGGTTTGAAACAATTGAGGTTATGTATCAACAATAATATATATACTAAATACATTGAACACAAATAAAATTATAATGTATATTATAAAGGTGGAGTGATATATCCACGTATCAAGAGAGAGAGAAATAATCTTTTTTGTAGTTAATTCAAATGATTGAAATTTTTAGAAATGAATATTTTAAGTCGTGTAATTACATATTTTTCACTTCTATTAAAAATTGAATAAAAACAGAAGTGACTCATATTAATTAAACAAATTAAGTATATCTTGTCTTAATCTCTAGTTTGTATGTGAAGAGACAACATCTAAATAAGGCTACCACAACTTTAATTAATTTGTTGTTTGGTTGGGTTGAGGAGTGTTTGTGTGGCCTGAGAGTAAGAAGCCAAGTAGGGTATGAATAGATTTCCAATTAATATATAGTGGTTTATATATGACAGTGGAAACAGGATTAGATATATGATATGATTAATGCATGAGAGGTAGCACAACTTGCCTTGTTCCAACAATGTTGGTGTCCTATTGTTTTGCAACTTGCTAGAATTTTGTCTTCAGAAAGTGATCAGTCCTGGTACCAAGTTGCTGGCTAGAGAATCATAGGCCTTTTAGTGACAACTAACAAACAGCAAGTAAATGTTTCTAATCATTCTTGTCCTACAAGGACATATACTTTAAAGTATTCCAAGAAAATTGACTTTTAACCTAACTCAATTCAAAAGTTAAGATTGAAATTGTTCAATAATTGAATCGTTCTAATTTATGTAATGAAATTTAATTGAATACAAAATTTAAGCAATAGAGACTTTAAAATTTATGATTTAAATAAATTACAAATGTTTGTGTGAATATAAATCATCTCATTAAGGATAAAATGGATATATATGTTAGGACCGAAAATAAGCAGGTGTAAACGCGGAAGCTAGCAAACCAAACCTCAAAAGACCACGAGTAAGAAGACAACGAGAAATATACCAAAAGATACAAACCATTTTAAGTGGTCGGTCAATCAACCTACATCACAAAGGAGAGATGAGCAATCCACTATCATATATGAGAGTACTACAAAATACAGAGAGAAACAACCTCAACCAATTCACTCAGAATACATGGGAGGTTCACACAAGGATAACATATCAAGCTTGTGACCCACCAATTCTCCTCAACCAAACTCTCCCAAAACCCTTAAGACTACATTGTGAATGCTTGATTGAGTTAAGAGGAAACATGCCTCTATTTATAGAGCCTAAATCTTTTCCTACAGAAAAGGATTAGTCAATTCAAAACCTGGTCCTAAAGGAAAACCTATTTTATGGTAAGAAATCAGGGCAACTAAACCCCCCCCCCCCCCCCCCCCCCCAACAAATCTCCCCCTTCCGGCAGGAATTTCTGAACAAAATAAAATTTGTCCACCTTCTTTTTACGAATCTTCAACAACTGGCCTTTCCTTCCATAATCGCCATTGCAAATTTTATGTGTCAACACAGAGAACCTCTCTGATGAAACAATTTACTCAACAATAAATCTTCAATAACTGTCAAAAGGTTGCGCTAGAACTACACCGTCAAGTGAACACCTCTTCTAACCTGGTTCAATCATCGATTATCGAACCACTATATCCTGACTACGTCTTGGAATCTGCTCTGGATAACACTGTTAGGACCCCAAAATAAGCAGTGTAAACGCGGAAGCTAGAAAAGCAAACCTCAAAAGACCACAGAGTAAGAAAGAACAAGAGAAATTACCAAAATGATACAAACATTTAACGTGGTTCGGTCAATCAACCTACGTCCACAAAAGAGATGGAGCAATCCACATCAATATTGAGGAGTAACAAAGCAGAGAGAAAACAACCTAAACCAAATTCACTTCAGAATAAAGGGGAGGGTTCACACAAGTGATAACATATCAAGTTGTTGACCCACCAAATTCTCCCTCTAACCAAACTCTCAAAACCTTTAACACTACATTGCGAATGCTGATGAGTTAGAAGGAACATGCCTCTGATTTATAGAGTTCCATAGAACTCTTCCTACCAGAAAAAGGATTAGTCAATCAAAATTTCCTAAAAGGAAAACATATTTATGGCGTAAGAAATCAGGGCAATAAAACCCAACAAAATATATATTGTCCCCAATTATTATAGAAGATCCAGGAGAAGGACGACCAATGGCCATATTAGTAATTTTAACATCATTTAGGGGTAAAAAATATAAAATTAATAATGTAGAAATTAGTGGTCAAAATAAAAAATCTAGAAAGAATCATACATGTCTTAACTTTGTGATGAGCTCATTAAGGATATTATGTAATTTGTTTAAATGAAGGGTATTATTACTGAATTAACTTCGACAAAAGAATAACAAATGGGTTTTGACATATCTTTGGAAAGAAAATTTGGAACTTATTAAAATACAATGCGTTTGAATAGTTATATTTTTTTCCTAAAATTACTTAAAGGAAATATTGCTGTGAACATTTTTTTAATATTATGTTACATAATATTGACCATTAAATTAGTATTTTAATATTAAAATAGTCCTTAAATGGACCGTAGCAGTATTTATAATTAATTGAAGAAAAATCAAAAACTTTGTACTAAAAGATAATGAACAATTTTTACTATCAAGAAAATCAATTTAATTTGACAACATATTCGTTGAAAGATTAAAAATTAAAATTTTCATTTTTATATTTTCTATATCAAATATGATTAAACATTTAAAAGAAATTTAAACATTTCAATCCTAATGAATAGTAAATTCAAACTAAAGAAAATGAGTAGTTTAAAAAAATAAAGAGACAAAGAAACTGTTAATAGAAAAAAGACTTTGTTTAGAAATAGAGAGAAACTAAAAAATAAATAAATTGAAAAAAAAACGGAAAAAAAGATATGATTTTTTATTTATTTTGGAGGGGGGGGGGTTTAAGCTTGGGAGTTTTCTTCACGACATGATATTAGTGTGTATCAAAAATAGGGAATAATAATGCACAAGTACCCCTCAATCTATGGCCCAATCACAGAGACACACTTATACTATAATAAGATCCTATTATCCCCCCCCCCCCGAAACTTATTATAAAGTAATTTGTACCCTTTTTCGGTCTACGGTGGCAACTTCATTCTTGGGGGTCAAACAATGATTGACTTTATTTTCAACCTAGGGTCATGTAGGCAAAAGGGGTGAGAAAATTACTTTTAAAATAAGTACAGGGGGGGGTTATAGGAACCTTAGTAAAAGAGAAGTGTGTCTCTGAAATTCAGCACATAGCGGTGGAGGGGGTATTATTATAACATTAGGAATAATGTTATTGTCATTTCTATTATATAGAAGAGCCATTTGAGAAGGAGACCAATGGCTATTGTAATTTTAACACACTTTAGGGTAAAATAATAATGTATAATTATGGTAAAATAAAAATCTAGAAGAATTTCATACATGTTCTTAACTTTTGTTTGAAAGCTCATAAGGATATTATTGTAATTTTGTTTAAATGGAAGGGTTATTATTACTTAATTAACTTCTTACAAAGAATAACAAATGTGCTTTTGACATATTTGGACAAGACAATTTGAATTATTAAAATAAATGAGTTTGAATAGTTATTAATATTTTTTTCCTAAAAATACTTTAAAGGAATATTGCCGTGAACAGATTTTAATATTCGGTTACATATAGACCATTAAATTGTATTTTAAATTATTAAAATAGTCCTTAAAATGACGTTAGCAGTAGTTTTTTTTTAATTAATTTGAAGAAATCAAAATGTTTTACTAAAGATAATACAATGTTTGACTATCAGAAATCAATATTTGACAACATATTCGTTTGAAAGATTAAAAAAATTATAAAATTTTCATTTTTATATTTTCTTTATATCAAATATGATAAACTATTTAACAAAGAAAATTTAACATTCAAATCCTAATGAATATTAAATTCAAACTAAAGAAAATGAGTAGTTAAAAAATAAAGAAGACCAAAGAAAATGTTAATAGAAAAAGACTTTGTTTAGAAATATAGAGGAAGAAAACTAAAAAATAAATAAATTAGAAAAAAAAAACTGAAAAAAAGTATATTGATTTTTTTATTTATTTTGGAGGGGGGGGTTTTTAAGCTTTGGAGTTTTCTTCACGACATGATATTAAGTGTAGTATCAAAAAATAGGGATAATGCACAAGTACCCCCTCAATCTATGTCCCAAATCACAGAGACACACTTATACTATAATAAGATCCTATTATCCCCCCCCCCCCCGAACTTATTTTATAAGTAATTTTGTACCCCTTTTCGGTCTACGTGGCACTATCTTGTGGGGTCAACACTGATTGACTTTATTTTTCAACCTAGTGTCATGTAGGCAAAAAGGGGTAGAAAATTACTTTTAAAATAAGTACAGGGGGGTTATAGGACCTTAGTAAAGTATAAGTGTGTCTCTGAAATTTCAGACATAGGTTGAGGGGGTTATAAATCATTAGGGATAATTGTTAGTGATATAGAAATAAATTTCTTTCTTAATTGTTTTTATTTTGTGGAGCAAAAATAATTTTTTTTAAAATATTCAATTTTAGAATATAATATATGATAATTATTATTATATATTAGAAATACAGCTGACTTTCTTGATGGTTTTTATGTTGTGAGGTAGAAAATAATTTTTAAGTATTCTAGTTTTATCGAAGACAATTTAATAAAATGTTATTCACCAAAAGTCATCGACAAAGTCAAATACAACACATTATACTAAGTTAAAGCAATAGAGATTCGAAAGACTCTTGAAAATTGATCTTTAGAATAATGATGAATGGATTAGTTTTTACAGATGGAAAGTTTATGGTGTAAATCACAAAAATGAAGATAAATAACATTGTGAAAAATAGATACCACTTGTGAATATATATGAATTTTATACATTCCTTGAACATGAACAGTTTTAACTCTTATTTTAAAGCAATTCTCTATTTCCTTGCTACAAAGAATTTTTTAGAATTAAACTTTCTCAATTTAGGTTGTAGATGACACACATATGTTGTATGACCATTTTAAATAAATTAAAATGTAATATTTTAAAAAAATTTACTAAAGAAAAAAATAGTATAAAGTACAGAATTTTCGTATCTTTGGAGGCTAATTTATATTCATATCCGGAGGGGGAACGTTTTCCAATTTCAAAAATCTGATTTTTATCCTTTCAGACTACATTCTTTGGTGTCCCCAAGACATTGGCAAAATGACAGATTAGAAGGGAGAGATAGTATCCAAGAGGGAAAAATAGAAGGATCAAGAGGAGAATAGAAGGATCCGAGAGGAAATAGAGCATCCGGAGAGGAATTAAAATATTTTTCTTTTAAGTTGTGAATTATCTAATTTTGTCAATAAATATTGTGTGAAATGATGGGCCTGTATACGGCCAATATCTACATCTATAGAGATAATAGATATATATAGAGACAACACCACACACAAATTTAGATCAATCAAACGAAATTATCAACTTTAATACATATGATAACAATAATGATAGTTATTTAATATCCGTGAGAAATCAGGTAGGGTATATATACTGGAAGTAGAAGTAAATTAGGGGTTATAAATATAAAATGATATATGTTTGTAATTTGCTTATATGGGGTATTATTTAATTGCTCCCTAAAAAAGGGTGTATATAATGTGAGATAAAAAACAATATCAAATAGGGAGATTAATATGAATATATACATACATACATATTAAAGAAATATATATATAGTATATATATATAGATATATAATATAGTATATAATATAGATATATATATGTATGGATGTAGATCTCTTAAATTAATAATATATGACACTAATTAAGCCTCCTAGATACACCTGCAAGACTAGATATTTGAAGAGTGAAAAATACAACACAAAAGCTACATAAGCAAGAATAAGATAAGTATGATTCTAATTATATCATTCTTTTCCACAAGGAGATAGATTATAGTGTCCCCAGATTATGGGTTAACTCCAGGTTGTCCTATTGAGTAGATCAATTATGATTCACGATCGCTTAGGGCCTATTAGTGTGGAAAGGTTCCTATTAGGAAGATTTCATTTTTCAAAATTCGCAATTTTTATCGGTCCCACCATATGCCTTGACTATTTGTTTTGTTGTTATTTTATAAGATATCTGCCAAGAAAAAAGTTATGTTATGTCTCAACTTTATTATGACGAGGCAAATTTACGAAAGTTTATCTCACCTCTTTATTATGACGAGGCAAATTTACGAAAGTTTATCTCACCTCTCATGTGATGTTGTTTGGTTGATTAAAACAAACAAAATAAGATATGACCAGACTCTAATGCATGTATGTAGCTGCTGGATTGCAAAAACACTTAAATCTGTTTTTTTTTTTTTTTGGCATTAGTTTGAAGAGGCGATCAGATAGAATATGATGTAACTTCATATTATTAAGGATATAAATTTAGATATGAAGGAGTAAGGTTCGGTAGAAGGTTAGTAGGAATATAATAGGGTTTTGTCATGCCTTACGAGAGTTTGTGCTTGTTGTAGTACTAGTAGTACACTTGTAATTAGTTCTTGCTTTTGTTGTCTATGCAATATGTTGTTTATTATGTTTCGATTATTAAATTATTTTGCTACTGTTATGCTGATCTTTATTTTACTGACCGTACATTGTTTTTTCTTCTTTATTAAGCATAGTGTTATGCTTTTTTTTATTTTATTATTTTTTTAACTTGAATTTGATGCACTTGACCAGAAAGTCTTTCATAATAATTATGGAGATAGTGATAAGATTTATATATACTCTAATTCTTTCCAGATCCTATTTAGTGAAATTTTATTAGGTATGCTGTTGACATTTAATTTGTTTGAAAGAAGTGATTTTCGTAAACATTACACTACATACTTCTTTTCTTTCACAATGACAATTTTTTTTGTTTCTAGGCCTAGCAAAATCTTGTTAAATTTTTCATTATTATTTTTTCTTTATTTGCTTTGTGTGTGATTGTCACTACAATAAATAAATAATTTTACAACAATAATATAATTGTTGAGTATATATGATCAAAACTCCATATAAATGTCATTAAAGAGCTTTAACGACTTTAAACACGATAATATTAACTCAGTTATCAATAAAAGAAAAACTTATCGCCAATAAATATAATGTTTATCATGTGCGTCTTTCAAAACTAATTTTATTGAAGATACCGTATGATTTTTACGTACTTACTCCTTCTATTTCTTTTTATATATTCATTTTTACTATAAATAATTATTTCATAATATTTGTCATTTCATAAAATTAATTTATAAATTTAATATTCTTCCTATTGTGCCCTTGATAGTTAATTAGTCTTGAAAATATATATATGACCAACCTAGGAGAACTAATATGTGATTAATGTTCATTGTAATTACTTCATATATATTGATTAATTATTTTCATTATTGGATTATTCTATAAATTTTGATTTTGAAAAAAAGAAATCTCAACAAATAAAATAAAAATAAAAGATGGATTTATTTATCATTTATTAAATAGTTGACTTCAAAAAACATTTAATAAGGGTAGAATTATAAACTTACTTAGTTTCTTAATGTCAGTGAAATCTAAAAATATGACATACGAAAAAGAGGAGAGGGAGTATTTAATTTTTTTTAAGGAATTTTATAGTGTAAGAAGTAAATTACATTATATCCCTACCATTTTTCAATTTACATAAATCACTACAAGTTTGTGTCATCCAGTTACATGCTATTCATATGAATACATAACAGTTGATACATTAGACAACATGTCTGTTGAGATTAAAAAGGAAATTAAATATCAGTTCCCTAAGTCTCGCAAATTCAAATCTATGTCAATCTCTGTCATGACCCAAAAATGAACGTGATGACATTTGTCTATTCCCACCAAGACAAGTGGATCTCAACCCAATGAAAATAAAAAAATGCGAAAAACATTAAAGCAAGAACAAGTCAAAGGTGGATATCTTATTCATTCTAAACAATAACCTAAAATCTGATTATCACGTGTACAAACCACTAGTGAAAAATACAAAATTCAAATATAAATACAATTCTCAATCTTTATTTCTCAAGCAGAACAAAACTTAAAGAGGAGGGAAAAGAGAGTCCGCCAGGATGAAAAGAAACTACCTCTCAAATCTTTCACGAGCCTCAACTGTCACGAGAAGAAGAAGGAGAAAATCACATGGGTCTAGGCTTGGAACCTACAGAAGTGTAGAAGAAAAGAGTGAGTACAAACAACATAGTACCCAAGAAGCAACTTACTAAACAAAACAACTAGATAGAAAACGAATACCCCTTATACTCCAACCAAAACTTCTCAAAAAATCATGCATAGCAATCATCCCAACCTAGCAATTGTACCATACACGGATCACAAACCCAATATTGACAGTATAATCTTCACAATTCAACAATTGAACAAATCAAATAATTCAATCTCAATGACAAGTAGTTTAGTAACACATAAAAAGCATATCTATCACAATCCACAAGTCAGTCACACATAATTGTCAAGTGTATCAAGTCACAATGATCGATATCTTGACGGAATCATTTTCCATCAGCACATATCACCACTAGCCGGAATCATTTTTCATTGACTTTATAACACTCACTGCAAAAGACCTTGGCATAACAACACTCACCGGAAAGAACTTGCTATAATAACACTCACTGATAAACACCTCAACACAATAATACTAGCCCACAAAGACGTCGACAAAATAACACTCTTCGTCAAAGACCTCAGCATAACAACACTCACCCCAAATACCTCAAAATAATAACACACTCGCCGATAAAAATCTCAGCATACTAACTCATCACGACGTTCATAATCAACGTATACAAGAAATATTACACCACATGAAAGATACAACAAATCATACAATTCAAGTCCACAATCATGCTTTCAAGCAGTTCATATCATCAAGGGTCACATTAAGGAAATTCACATTATCATGTTCATAACATAGCCTCTTTAATTTTAACCCCTTTTCATTCATTTAGATGTAACAAGTAGACGATTTAAACCCTTCACCTCATCCTCATTACTCCCAAAACACAATCAACGAAGGAAGCACGTGAATTTAATTAGAAATATAGGGTTCACGAAGAAACTTTCCTTAAATAAATCATCAGTCATTCCAATCTATACACAAGTCAATATTCACAATCACTTTCCAAAAACAACAACACCCACTACAATTTCCTTGAAAGGTGGGTCAATCAACACAATACTTGATTCCAAAATTAAGGTTTGAATCCAAAATTTAATACTTGACAACATTTCTCAAGACTTTAAAATCTCATTAGAGAAAATCATTTTTAAAAAACCTTAAAATTTTACTTCAAAACTTAAGTTGACAAAGAACCCCTAATTTATCAACTTAAAATCTTGATTTACACTCATATATCCAGTCAATAAATAATAATGGGTAATCAATGATTTAATGTTAAAAAATGTCATCCAATAATTTTATCTTGAAAAACCAACTTGAAATTGCCTTTACTGAGTTCTCTAACCTCAAAAAATGAAAATGGGGAAGAAACCCTAAAACTTGGGTTTAAATACTGCTAGGGTCTTCTGCCAACATAGACTATAACACCTCAAAAATTTGAACTGGGATAGACTAAGAGAGAAGGTAAAACCATGGACGGGTCCACAGGCCGTGGAGAGATTCATGACCTGTCACCTTTCAGGTGTTGTTGTATCAAGCCTTAGTAGATGACCATGGGCATCAAGCCTTAGTAGATGACCATGGGCACCTAGATGGTCTGTGAAAAGAGGCACATAACCTCAAAGCTACTGTGAAGGACAATGGTCACCTAAATGGTCTGTGGAGCTTCACACGAACCGTGAAGTCATCCGTGAAAGAGGTTGATCAGGTTTCGGAGTTTTTTGTTTAATAACGATCATATCTTTTAGCAAAAATGAATTAGGTGATATATGATCTATCAAATTTAAGGTCTTTGAGTCCTCTTTCCAACAACACCAAATTTTCTTAATTTGACCTCGGAGTAAACAATTATGCTCGTTTTAGTGAAACACTATTTGATATGAGAAACTTGACGATCGACTATACGGCCAGTGAAGCTTTGACGACTTGTGAAACCCTTTTTCTAAGTCAATTCGTTAGATTTTAAGTTAGGGTCAATGTAGGTTTTTCTAAAGTATTTCGTACCCAAACTACTTCGTTTTAAACCATATTTCAAGGTATTTATAAGTGAATTAAACTCAAAACTACCAATTTCAATTCATTCTCCTAAATTTTCTAAACTTGACCAAATTTATCCTCTCCAAAAATCTTCTCTCTAGATTAAGGAAGAAGAAGATATTAGGGTTCTTCAAGTTAAAGTATTCATTTTTTCATCATTGCTCAGGGCGTCAATCATGGCATGTAGGAAGTTCATCAAAAGGTTCCATCCACCCATTGAGCCCTCAATGTTTCTTTGATTTCCCAACTCAGTTTCTCAAGATTTAATTAGATTTTCACTCAATTTCTCATGGGTTCTATTTGTATGGATTTAATTGCTTTATTATGATCTTATTTTAATGACTTGAATTTAATTTCATGTCTTTTCAATCAATTCCATGTGAAACCATGCATTTATCTATGAACCCTTATATGAATTTATGAAGAAGCATGAATCTAGGAATATGTTTTATGAAATTATACATATTTTTGTGAAATCAATGTTTATGACTCATGTAAGTTTCTCTATAAAGTTATATATATTCTCTATATAGCTTGGCCACATGACATGCATGATATTTAGATTTTATGTCAGTGCTTTTGTAACATCTTACAATTTGAAATAGCTAGGAAGAAGTCACGAACTAGAAATAATCATTTTTGGAAAGAATTAAAAATTTAGAAATTTATTTAAGTTAGGAAAAAGTGAATTTTTGGTCAACTTCAAACGGCCATAACTTCTAGCCGACAATGAGTTAGGATCACTTCCAGATATGGTAGGGAAGCTCTTAAAATGATATTTCCAACGCCGTTGAGTGTGCGCGATTTCAAGTTCCTATGAGTGAGTTATGCCTTTGGAAGTTGGATCGTCCAAATAAGGATAGTCCAATCTGAATTTTAGAAGGGTAGTTTGGTCTTTTTCTTACCCTTTTATTTAATTCATTTTTGGTAATTAATAAGGGGTATAAACTGAACTTAGTCATTTACGCTTTTGAAAAAAGATTTAATTTTTTAGAGAAGAGAAAAGAAGAGGAGAAAGGAGAATAACATTCGAGATTCGTCAAGATCGTCAAGTTTAACTTGTTGTTTTCATCGGGGATGATCCCTACAAAAGTATGTGAGTTCACATAGCATTGGGTTAACACCCATGCTCCACTCATGATTTATTTCAACGAATCTAAGTTCTTGAAAACATAGAAATTGAATTCTTGGTGGGTTTGTTGAAGTTATATCAAATTCTTGATTCTTTAAAATTGTTGAGGAGTTCTTTGTTCGGAATCCATAATTTTAGGTTTGATTTTGAGTAGAATCTTATGTACTTTGAACACTTAATCAATTCCAAATGTTTCAGGAAATAAACCTTGGAGCTTACACAGTTTAGAGTTGGAAAATGAAGAAAAAAATTTATCGGTTCAAAGTTGGCACTCCCTCCGCGTTGTGGACCTAGTCCTTATTTTTTGGCATCGTGGAATGGTCACAGAATGTTCTACCTCAAAAGTTATTTTTGAAACTAAAACTAGTTCATGCTTTCTCACCGTGATATCAATTTTGATTATTTTCTGAATGCTTAGCCTATCCTAAAATCACTTTCTAAAACAGCATGAGAATCATTCCTATCCACACCATTATGACCCTTGAATCAATAATTCAATTCAACGAATTTTAAGAGTCAAGCCAAGAAGTTAAGAGTTGAGTCAAGAAGTCAAGAGAAGTTCTTAAAGTTTTCAAAAGTCTTTCAAAAACATTTTAACTTTGTTTTAAGATTTAAGTTTTAAAGTTAAGCAAAGATTTCAGATTTGAAGTTCATTTCTTCACAAAATTATATGAGAACTAAGTATTCTCAAAAAGATTAAAATGTTTTCACATTTAAATAAGAATAGAAAATGAGATTTCCAAAGAACCTTTGAGTTGGTTTTTAGAAAAGAGTATATGCATTCATAATAAATCAAGAGGGAAATTATGATTTCCAAGTTAGCCTTTGAGCTAAGTCTTTGAGCATTAATCGCAGATCATAGTAAGAAGTATGTTTTTTTAAAACATAAGAGCTAATAAAATATTTTTTGGAATAGTATTGAGCACCGATATGGGGGAGAGCTCAGAAAACTCACAGCCCCCATAAAACATGTAGCCATCATGGGTAGAAAAAAATCATACTTTTTAGATGAACCATTACTTCTTTTTAGCATAGACTAGTCGATCCACTTAGTTAATGCATCCTATATGACGACAAACTATAGAAAAGTTGTAGCAGCGTGGGCAAGACGTTGTATCATCACTATAGCTCTTAAGTGATGGTTTTCGGTTAGAGAAACTCCCAAAACAATATTTTTGTATTTTATATACATTAGAAATATTTGTATTTTTTTATACAAATAGGGTTCATATTATATCTTCTCATAGATATAGAGTAATTATTGTATTTGTATATACACAGAGTTGAAAAACATGTTTAAAACTTTTCTTTATACTGCATTTATTTACACTGCTTTATATTGAAATAAGTCGAGTCAATAAAACCCAGGTAAGTGTTTCTTTTAGACTCTTTTCAAGCTTATGTTATGTTTAGCATTCCAACTCGCATACTCGTACATTCAATGTATTGAGGTCAATTGGACTACATTGTCTTATGATGTAGACACAGGTAATTAGGATCTATATCTAGCACATCATTGACCTAGTGAGCAGTTTAAAGTCTGTTAGTGAGCCTTTTTGCATTCAGGAGGACTCTTTTTATTGCTTTCAATTTTATTTTCAGTTCACTAGGATGTTGCGGGGTTTGTTCCAACATCCATCTTATTTATTTTAGAGGCTTCATTGATAGCCAAACAATAAGTTATGAGTCTTTTAGCCTTGTATTTTATATGTTTTGCCATGAGACTTGAGTAGTCATTTTGGCTAGTTTGAAAATGCTTTCTTAAAAGACATTCTAAGATTTTTTTCATAAGTTCTTTATTTGAGGTTATTTTTCTGAAGTTCAATGGTTCTCGAGTGCCAGTCCCTCTAGATGTTGGATCGAGGTGTGACAAACTTGGTATCAGGGCACAGAGTTCAAGAGTCTTAGGAAGTCTATGAAGTCATATATGTAGAGTCCTAGTTATCGGTGTGAAGCTCGCCACGTCAATAATTAGGAGACTGTAATCTTTAGGAAATTCCTTCACTTCTTCATACTCACTTGGTGCAATACTATTCATCTCTATTCAATTGCTTTCTAACTCTTTCTTACATAACCAACTTATTGAGTGGTGTTGTTTTTAGAGTTGCCTTGTCATTTGATCGGGTTGTTTTATTTCCCAGTGAGCCTTAAGAGACAAAAATAACATGTTGCTGGTATGAGGAGAAATATGTCACAACCAAAAACCATACCCTAGAAGTTAGGGTACAAATCATGGATTGTAACCGGCATCGTCGACCTCTCGAAGGTCTAAGACAAGCCCTTTCATATCATTCATTGCATATAGATAGTGAAAAGTAGTGCGAAATTTAAAACTTTTCAACAAAACCGAACGCACTGTCTTCAAATTCTCTATCAAGATAAAAGGAATAGAAATACTAGTTCACAAGATCATCACTTCTTAAGACACAAGAATACTTGGGCACGACCCATATTCAAAATACGAATACTATAAAATAACGTAGTCGACTTACAATACTTTGAATGAAAACAAAAACGACTTAGATCGCCTTCGAGTCACGTGATTGGACATGCTTCAATTTTTCTGAACGATCTCTAAGTCCAAGTTGTGCTACTTGCAAAGCCTCCTCACCTACCCAAGCACTATATAGATAGATAAAAAGCATGTGAGTTATACAAATACATGTACTAGTATGCGTGGTTATGCATAACACTCAGGAAAAAGGACATTTATTGGAAAAGCATTGTTCATTTTTTTATTAATTCTCATATTATAATTCATAAGTTAAACATCATTTAGCAATCAGGGGAACAAATAAGAAAAAACACTTAACCTAATACAATAGCATTTTTAGAAGTCACTTTATAGTAAACTCATACTGTTACAGTGAATCTAATCACATCACAGTGAAACACTCTTCATCATTTTAGAACCCTTTTAACATGTAATCTTATTTCACTCAAGCTATTCCTAAAGATTCACATCAGTACACAAAGACCGAGACCGACCCCAAACAAACTCCTCCAGACTGTGCCTAAAACGACCCCTTAAGATTACTTATAAGGAGTCACATTACATACTTAGAAAGTATCAAAATATCAAGTTAGATCCTCTACCAAAGTGACTTCTTAAGGTTCACGCAGTGAGTTGTGAAGCGACCACCCATACAATACCTTAAACAACACTCAGAGATCCTATAGACTCTAGGATCATCTCACAAATCACCAAAATAGATGATATGACATTCTCTTCCCAAGGGCTATTCAAAAAGACCGACTTAAGAATCAAGAAGCATAACGTCCATAGGGACCTCTTTCAAGATTACCTAAAAATATTCCTTAGACTACTAAGGCCTAGTATTTTTCTGTCCACCAAATCAAACCTTAACTTCCCTAACTAAGAGTATCATCCTGTAAAAGACTTCCAAAGATAAGACATGAAGAGATCATCCCTAATGCCCTCTTCAAAACTTGACCTAATTTGGAAAGCCTAGTCACTTTAGATTAGTATTATTTTTTTTTTTTACATACTCCTTAAATTTTTTTTAAATTCATTAGTTAATTAAGACCTCATACTACACATAAAGACATTCAATAAGGTCTTGGAAAAAGACCAGGAATCCACATAAACCTTCAAATCTATCTGTGCAATGTCTAGATAGGCGTCGTCATTACTACAACCTTAAACTCCATAAACTCTCTAATGCTAATAGGTATTCCATTATGATGATGAATAGTACCATAACCGAACAGAGACCATGATGCTTAGAAATGGAATCAGAGTCTATTCTACTCTAGTGAGGTTGCTTTACTTGTCAAATGGGAGAACCTTGACACATCCCATGTAGGACACATGCGTTAAGAATATTGAAGGTTCATACTTTGTACTCTAGCTCATAATTTTAACTAAAACTATTTTTCCCTTACCTTAATCTCACTCGGGGCTAGCATCTAGTTCTCAGAGATCAATTCTAATTTAAGGTTCATTAAATGGGTCCATATGTAGTTCATGAAACAGTTACATCAACAACCAAAGCAAGGGCCCCACTAGGGATATCATCAATTGGCGACAAGACAGCTCTCGCGACATTCCTAAGCGTATGAATATGATTGTTGTTCCAGAACAATCACCTTAATTCCATTCCACTCATTACATGAAGGATACCGTTACGGCCTAACTACACTTTACACGATTTAAACCTTACGACTTGGTTCAAGGTTCAACATAAAGACCTTCGTTATCATCACGCAAGGTCTAACCGATATCATGTATTCAAGGTACTAATACCCTTTAGTTTGTTCCTAAGTCAAGACATCACATTATTCACATAAGATCAAGTACGGGACCCAAGTCGACCTAAACTAGACCACAACATACTTCACACTTTAACTAAATTGCCTATCTCCTTTAGATCTTAGGAATGACCCTTACCTTATTTAGTCATTGTATATCATTATTCTTAACATTATCAACCTAAACAATTTTCGACTCATCTATTGCAAATTTAGAGAGCAACCATGTATCACCAAACTCTAAAGACTACACCACTTGTAACACATAGCCATAACATAACCATATAACTAAATCGTATCAAAGTCTCAATAGCACACATACTTTCAATATAGGTAAGAGACTATGCATCACACATAATCAAATTAACTACAAAATATCCATATAAGGGTTCAAGGTAGTGCCGACACGGCCATGATAATCAATATTCGTAGCATTTTTTGGTAACACCGACAAGGCAACAGTAATTCACATAGCAACAGCCACACAAAAGGTAGACCATAACCAATCATAATCATAATTGAAGTAAAAATACATCAAAATAAAGGAAATGGGAGCAGACTTACCTTCATCCCTCAACCACACTTCATTTTATTTCATGCAAAATTCAACCCAATTCAAATCAAAGGCCCCTTACCCAGACCATGAAACAATACTTCAAAGAATAACCATAAAACTCAATGAATCTAAATTAATTCAATCTAGGTTTACTCAAATAAGATCAATTATATCCATTGAATTACAATTCGAGTTATATCATTAGAAGCCCATAAGAAGCTATAATTAACAGGTTCAACAAGATTAGCTTATATCAAGTAACACAATAAGTAAGTCAAAACTGGGGTTCATCATTTACATGGGTTAAATAGGTAAATTTATGTAAAATAATCTATTACAATAGCAATTGGATCATCATTAATGTTTAGAAAGCATTTTATGACGAAACCCATGGTAGAATCCCGAATTGGACAATGCACTTTAGAAAAAGTTGCTGATAAACATCTTGAGAGTTGAGCTCATGATGAAACAAGTTTCAAGATCAAAAAAAGGACATACCTCAAGTGCAAGGATGATAATTATTCACTGTGATGAAGATATCCACTCAAAACCCCCACCCGGAAGCTGCTTCTTCAATTTGGACTTCACTGGAGTCTTTAAGTTTCTAAGAGTTTTGGTTTTCACAATGTGCGAAGAAAGAATGAAGTCTTTAAGGTTTTAAAACTTTATTTACTTAATTAAAATTACCCAAAATACCCTTAAAAACCTTCAAAAGGACTTAACTAGAACGTGGGTGATATGCGTACTAAGTGGAGATAGTAAGCCTGCGTAGGAATAAAGGTATGTGAGACGCTTGGCCTTGACGGGGCGTCACAACCACGACGGGGCGTAACAACCCTCCGTTGGTGGATACAGTGGATGGAAAAAGTTCCAAACTTCACCCTTTGTTAGTCCCCCAAAACGGGACCCTCGATGGGGCGTCATCAGGCCAAGGGGCTGTTGACTGCTCCGTCGCCAAGGTCTGCCTGGGACTGATTTGGCAACAGGTTTAGGTCCTTTCCCATAGACTCCTTTCGCTGGTCCTTGGGGATCGGATTAATTTCACCGGACGTTACAACCCAATATCTTATACGTATATAAGTGTAACACCTCTACATGATAATTTATCCAAACACAACACGTAAAACTCATACTAAAACTCTCCTAGACGTACAAGGCGACTCAAGGCAATTTTCTTGTCGAATGTTCTTGGACGTTCTTGTGGTCGGTTTGACCCCAATATTTCTCTAATTACTCTAACACCAAATATAAATTCTATAATAAATCATTTAAGAACTTTAAAACATAATTAAACAAGCATAAGCATATAGAACTACATAAGAGACATTTAGGTGACTTAGTCGCCGAACGTCTTAGTCGTCCTTTGACATTTGACTTCCAACACACCTAATACTTTAGCTACTTCCTATATACCATATATTATACATATTTAGGACCTTATAAAATCAATAACAATATGTTAGGATCTAGTTAATCTAGTTCATCTTTGGGGTCTTACAAAAGATGAGTATGTTCCTTGTTGGGTTATCTCGTTTGCCAAGTAAGGAAGGTAAATACACCTATGATGATAGGAAAAATGGACATAACAAGACTAATGATCCATTCACAATAAGTTGAGGAGGAAAGGTTGAGTGATAAAGATGAGTTTAAGAACAAGAGAGTTAAGACATCACGAAATGAGGTCGGGCAACAAAAGAGTAACGTGAACCGGTCTTTTCTCCAAGACAAACAAAAAGGACTTGCTCCATAATCTGCTAAGTGCACCTTTACCAGGAACAAATGTGTATACAATAGTAATAATTCTCAGAATTTCTGAGCTAGACCTGCGCATTCGCAAGGTAGTAAGGCACAAAAGGGGTACTAAGACTCCTGCATGTGCTAAGTGTGGTAAGAGCCATTCAGGGGTGTTTCGTGATGTCTCCGCTGGTTGCTTCAAGTGTGGCAAGAATAATCATTTTATAAGAGAGTATCCTAAGAACAAGTAGAGTAATGCTAAAGAGGGAAATAGAGCCCAGTCTTCTTTAGTTGCTTCACCAGATAGAGCTGCATCTAGATGAGTTACTTCAGAGGCAGGCCGATGAAAAACTGTCTTTATTCTATCAGTAGTCGCCGAGAGTAAAAGGATTCACCAGATGTTGTCAATGGTATGATCAATGTATTTACTTTTGATGTAATTCTAGGTATGGATTGACTTCATGCCTATTATGCATCAATAAATTGTAGAACTTGAATAGTCAAGTTATAGTTTCTAGTGAACCAATTATAGAGTTGAAAATTCAGTTCAACAGTGCCTAAGGGTCATTTTATTTCGTATCTTAAGGAAAGAAAGTTGGTTTCTAAGGGGTTTGTCTATCACTTATTCTGAGTTAATGATTTAGTGTTGAGATACCTTCTATTCAGTCAGTTTCTGTTGTTAAAGAATTTCCAAAGTCTTTGTAGATGATCTTCTCGGAGTCTCCCTAAGAGAGAGATAGACTTCACTTTAGACATTTTTCTAGATACTCCTCCTATCTCTATTCATCCATATAGAATTACACCAGCACATTTGAAAGGGTTAAAAGAGTAGTTGAAAAATCCTTTATAGAAAGGTTTTATTCAACAAAGTGTCTCACATTGGGGAGGTCCAGTCTTAATTGTGAGAAAGAAAACTGGTTCCCTTGCAATGTGTATAGATTACTGTTAACTGAACAAGGTTGACATCAAGAACAAATATCCCTTCCAAGAATTTATGATATTTTCGATTAGCTTCAGAGTGTTATATGTTTTAGTAAGATAGACCTCAGATCAGTCTACTATTAGTTGAAAGTGATATTCCCAAGACAACATTCAGGACCTATTATTGTCACGATGGCTTCTGGTCATGTCGTTTGATTTAACTAATGCACCTGCAATGTTCATTGACCTTATGAATAGAGTATTCAAACCTTATTTAGATATGTTTGTTATCCTTTCCATTGATGACATACTAATCTATTCAAGAAATGAAGAGGATCATGCTAGTCATCTCAGAATAATTCTCCAGACTCTAAAGGATAGAGTCCTGTATGCCAAATTCTCTAAATGTGAGTTTTGGGCTTGAGTCTATGTCACTCTTGGGACATCATAGTTTTTGGTGATGGAATTAAAATTGATACTCAGGAAATTCAAGAAGTACTTAATTGGACTAAATCCACATCTCCAACTGTTATTAGGAGTTTCTTGGGTTTGGATAGATATTATAAAAGGGTCGTCGGTGGATTCTCATCTGTTTCATCCTCTTTGACTAAGTGATCAGAAAATAGTGAAATTTCAATGGTCTGAAGCTTGTGAAAAAAGCTTTCGGGAGTTGAAAAGGAGGGTAAATTGCCCCAGTTTTGACCTTACTAGAAGGTACTTAGGTTTTGTGGTGTATTGTGATGTATATAGAGTTTTTTTAGGTTGCGTATTAATGTAGAATGACAAGTTTATAACTTATGCCTCTAGACAATTGAAAGTTCATGAGGAGAATTAGACAACCCATGAATTAGAGTTGGCTGTCGTATTATTTTCTTTGAAATATGGCGTAATTATATTTATGGTGTACATGTGGATGTGTTCATCGATCAAAAGAGTCTTTAATACGTTTTTAGACAGAAAAAGCCTAGTATCAGACAAATATGGTGGTTAGAATTACTCAAAAATTATTACTTGAGTATTTCTTATCTCCCAGGCGAGGCTAATGTTGTTGTTGATGCCTTGAGTAGATTGCCTATGGGTAGTACCACCCATTTTGAGGAATACTAGAAAGAGTTCGCAAAATATGTGCATAGACTTCCACAATTAGGAGTTCGACTGGTGGATTCCACAAAAGGGGAGTAGTGGTGGTGAATAGGTTTGAATAATCATTAACATCATAAGTAAAAAATAAGCAATACCAAGATCCCATTTTGCTTGAATTAAAAATAAATTTTCATAAGCAAAGAGTAATGAGTTTTCAACAAGGGGGAGATGGTGTGTTAATGTATGTTGTGTGTACCAAGGGTGGATGAACTTCAAGAAAAGATTATGGATGAAGATCATAGCTCCAAATATTCTATTCATTCGGTTTCCACAAAGATGTAATGTAACTTGAGAGAAGTTCTATTAGTGGAGTACTATGAAGAAAGGCATTGCAGAATTTGTTGCTAAGTGTCCGAATTGCCAATAAGTTAAACTAGAACACCAAAGGCCTAGTGATAGGACTAAAAATATAGAGATTCCATAATGGAAGTAAGAGAGATTTAATATGGATTTTATCACAGGTTTTCTTAGATCTCGCAGGCAACATGAATCTATTTGGGTGATTGTAGATCTATTGACCAAATCAACCAACGTTTTGCCAGTAATGACTACCCATTCAACAGATGATTATTCCATGTTATATATTTAGGAGATAGTAAGACTTTATGGAGTTACAGTCTTCCTTATTTCATATAGAGAAGCACGATTTGCTGCACATGAGTTTTGAAAGTCGTTCAAGAGATATTAAAATGGACATAGTGGTCAGAAATTCTACACTGATGTTAGGAGAACGGAGTTAGATATTGATGTAGATGATTGACTATACTTGAATGTTTCACCCATGAAGGGTGTTATTAAAGTTTACTAAGTAGGGGAAACTTAGTCCCTGGTATATTGGTCCTTATCGAATGTCCAAAAGGATTGGCAAAGTAGCTTATGAGTTAAAGCTTGCCCAAGAGTTAACATCGGTTCATTCGGTATTTCATTTCTTCATGTTTAATAAATGCATGGGCAATCCTTAATTAATCATATCAACTAAAAAATTGAGATCAAGGATAGCCTATCTTATGAGAATATTCCTATTCAGATTCTAGATTGTCATGTTCACAAATTGAGAACAAAAGAGGTAGCATTAGTCAAAGTCCTTTGGAGGAACCAATTTGTTGAAAAATCTATTTGGAAATCTAAGGAGGATATGAAGAAGAGTCCGGAGAAAGTTAGATCAAGGTACTAATTTTTTTCTTAGTAATCTTTAATTTGTATATCAGCATGTTGTAATTGCACTGCTTGATTGGGTGTTTGAGTTGTTGCATGTCACACCCTTAGCCTAGTAAGAATAATCTCATTCGAGTACGAATATTCCCAAGGCGGATATATATATATATTATATATAGATTACATAGACCCTTCGTATAGGAAGGTTACATAGCCTTCTACTTTTGTTGAACATAAATATATAAGATAGAAAATAGTCTTAAAGATTGTCTCATCTCATAATCATCTAACACGATTAGCAATTTGGCCATATCCCTACATCAAAGTAAAGAAGCCGCATACAGTCTTATAAAATCCGTAATCAAATGAAAAGAGATAGAATGTAAGAGTCTTCAAACTAAAACACCATAAGTTTAATATTGGCATCTCCCTCGGACAATGAGGACCTACCCCTACTTGGATGATCAAGGATCAGGGCCTTCTTCAAGTCGCCTTCCAAAACAATTCAACGATCAAAACCTAAAATGTTTGGGAAAAAGGAAGAAATGGGGTTAGTACACCACTTGTACTAAGTATGAGACCATACGCACACATACTTTGAAATCATAACAAGAAGGAGGGACATTTATCAAGGCATGATATTTCATTCTTTGAAAAACCTTATGGATAATCAAGGAAATCATACAAATAAAAAAGGCATATTCATCAAGTCAAAGCAATAAACATACTTGTCAGCACACTTTAACCCATAATCCAACATAACCCTATCATTAAGTAATTTCATCACAAGCATGAATAAGAGTTCATCATATCATAATAAAGCAAGACTACTACCATGATTCCTTATAAATCCAACAAGTGCAATAACCAAGCAAAGCCCCATAACCTTACTCAACCCATTGACCCAACAAGAATCATGGCTAATATTTCACTCCACATAACATAATCTTTGAAGGATATGCAACATCATATTTTTAACATCATGGACCAATTACATGTTCATAAGAGTATCAATCACCATATAATATCATTTACATGTAGAGTCATCATACTATCCTCTTTTCCATTCATTATCATATACATACATAATTTCAACCTTCTAAAGCTTCCATGAAGGTAAACTAGTGCAAGACAAAGGTAGAGTCACATACCCCTACCTAGGCTAAGTCAAACCTCTCAAGTCACCTTAATTAGTTCATCTTAATTTGTTCACTTTAACTTAGGGAACACTTCCCTTAACCGACATAGACCACAAGAGCTAAGTGTGGAATTCGGTGTTGTTAAATCTTACACTAATGGAAGGTGGTCTACCGGCCAAAGTAAAACAAAACATAAACATAGCTTTCTAGGTGGATCCAATAGCCGTCTTCCTATGGGGGCAACATAGTTCAAGAACTAAGAGATAGGTATTCTCCCTCTACAATCACTTGGCAATCAGGACCTCCTCTCATGGGAATCCATTGGATGAGTATCCCTCTTTGAGGAGTCAACACCAAATTATGCCTGTAGGGTGAATCTTCCTCTATGCGAAGTCATCACCTCCCATTGTCAAGTTCACTTGGTGCTAAGCTAAGTCACTTTATTGAAATGTCTTTAAGCCTTTATTATCAATCATAACTTAGTTTAGGTCATAGGGTCTAACCCGTGTATAACATCATCATTATCATATCTAAATAAGAATTGCATTAGTATAAGTCCTTTCATTACAATTCATATAAGTGAGGTTAACAAATTAACATTTCATATCATAATAAGGCAAACTGATAATCATGACCATCCTTATAGCGTTTACATCTTAATCAACCTCGCAATCATAATCAAGACATTTCAATTAAACATCATACCACCCTATAAATCCTAATAAAAGTATACTCCAATATCACATCATGACTTAATCATAATTAACCACAATTTGAAGTAAAACATAGAGATCATGAGACTTACCAAGTCTTCTTCATAAGTCATCACCAAGGTCTTACCGTAAACCCTCATTCATTCCAATTCTTTGGTATACTTCATAATAAGTCATTGATCAATATGATAACAAGGCTAGGAGAATCACTACATCACAATTCAATACTAGATTATAACATAAGACAAGATGCTTAGGTCCATTCACTTCCTAACCTAGATCATCTTCTCAAGAGCTAGAATTAAAGACTACAATCACTCTAATTTGTTAATGATTAATATAATAACATTATCCAATAGTAATTCAATACATAACCAAGTTAATTGAACCAAATACTACCTACTTTATATCAAAATTAAATCTAGGGTTAAGGGTCAAAGGTCATCTTCTATAAACTAGACCAAACCATCAACATTTATCATAATTAGGTTAGATTACATGTTAATAAATTCATATTATCCAATAGAAAACATAAATAAACCAATTAATAACATAATTTTCGAGATTGAAAAGAACCCACATGAAAACCCAATTTTTTAAAACAATTTGAAGGAGCCCTTTGAGGAAAGAAGTATCAAAGGTGAATTAGATTTCATACCTTAACGTTAGATGAAGATTTGATGGTGAATTCATCCCTTTACAGCCTTTAAATCCCCCCTATATAGTCTTCAATGGCGTCTTCCAATAGAGAGAGAAAGCAGAGAGAAGGAAGAGGATTTTTTTGTGTGTTATGTTTAGTATAATGAGGGTTGGGGTCTTTAGGGGGGGGGGGTAATTAACTTAATTAGACTCCCTTAAACAGATAATTAACCACCTAACCCCTTAACTGATTAAATGAAACTAAGTTAAAATGTGCAGGGAAATTCGACCCTCACAGACGATACCCCAATTGATGGTTCGTTCGTGAGTCGACGGTCATTGTGCTCTTCCGTGCTGCACATCCGTCTATGATTTCACAGAATATGCAATTGAGCCTCTTCAAAAAAATGTCAAAGTGTTGGTAGACGTTTGGCATCGACACCCCGTCAATCAACACACGCCCCGTCAATTGACTCTTCGTGGGTGCACACTGCCCAGGCATTGCTGACACCAACGTGCAAGGGTCCTCCTCAAGGACCCTTGGTTTGTCCTTGGGGATTAATACATGGAAGTTTGACCATTTATTAATTTAAACACCTATTAAATACCTTTCCACCAATTTTCATGGATTTCCGACTCCTAAAAGCTCGTCAAATAGGCTTAGGCACACTAGTACCTCATTAGAACTAGTTTCCAGACATCATGGACGTTCTTGGATGTTTTAGCTCCTAGACTTCCTAAATAACCTATATTCATTGAAATAGGCCTTAAAAAGTGTTTTTATCTCATGACACTTATGTTAGACTTTAAGACACATCTTAGATTTTTGATGTGTTGAAGTTGGTTTATCAAAATAAGAAAAGTACAATCCAAATTTTAGAAGGGTAGTTTGATATTTTCCTTACCCTTTTATTTTAATTCATTTTTGGTAATTAATAAGGGTTATAAACTGAACTTAGTCATTTTACACTTTTGGAAAATAGTTAGGGTTTTTAGAGAAGAGAAAATAGAAGAACGTTCAAGATTTGTCAAAATCGTCGAGTTTAGCTTGTGAATTTCATCGGGGGTGATCCCTACAAAGATATGTGAGATCACATAGCATTGGATTATTTGAATCACACACCAATCATGATTTATTTCAGTGAATTTAAGTTCTTGAAAATTTAGAAATTGAATTCTTGATGGGTTATTTGAAGTTATATCAAATTCTTAATATGTTGAAATTGTTGAGGAGTATTTTTTGTCCATATCTATGATTTTGGGTTTAATTTTTGAGTAGAATATGATGTACTTTGAAAATTAAATCTCTTCTAAGTGTTTGAGGAAAGAACGTAGAGTTTAGAGGTTTTAGATTTGGAAAATGAAGAAAAAATTTCATCGGTCGAAATTTGGCACTCCCTCCGCGTCACGGACCCAATCCCCATTTTTTGCAAAAATTATCTCTCATTGCGGAGCGGTCACAAACCATTCTGCCTCAAAAGTTATTTTTGAAACTAAAATTTAAATGCTTCTCTGCATCGCGGACCCACCCTCAAATATCAATTTTTGATCTTTTCTCATATTAGCTATCAAAAATCATTACTAAACATCATTGAGATCATTCCTATCACAAACCATGATCCTTGAATCCATTATTAATTTCAAGGAAAGTTAAGAGTCAAGCCAAGAAGTTAAGAGTCAAGTAAAGAAGTCAAGAGATAAGTCAAGATAAGTTCTTAAAGTTTTCAAAAGTCTCTCACAAAGATTTTAACTTTGTATTAAGACTTAAGTTTCAAAATTAAGCAAAGAGTTCAAATTTATGTTTATTTCTTCACAGAAGTATATGGTACTAAGTATTCCCAAGAAGTTTAAAATGTTTTCACATTTAAATAAGAACGCAAACTGGGATTTCTAAAGAGTGTTTGAACTAGTTATCAGAAAAGAGTATATGCTTTCATAATAAAGCAAGAGAGGAAACTTTGATATCCAAGCTAAGGTAGCCTTTGAGATATGTTTTTGAGAAGTAATCTCAAATTACAAAAGGAAGTATGTTTTTTTAAAATAATTTGAGCTAATATAATATTTTTGGGAGTCGTATTGAGTACCGATATTGGGGAGAGTTTAGTCAAGTCACAACCTGCATAAATCATGTAGCCATAATGAGTAGAAAATGGTCATACTTTTTAGATGAACCCTTGGTGCTTTTTAACGTAGACTAGTGGATCCACTTAGTTAAGGCATCCTATATGACGGCAAAGTATGAGACAATTTTGGTAGCATGAGTGAGACACTGTATAATCGCTATTACTCTTAAGTGATTATTGTTGGTTTGAGAAACTGCACAACAATATTTTGTATTTTTATATACATTATAAATATTTATATTTTTATATATAAACAGAGTTCATATTGTATCTTAGCATACATATAAATTTATTAATGTTTCTTTTAGACTCTTTTCGATCTTATGTTATGTTTAGCATTTCAACTCACATACTTGTACATTTAATGTATTGATGCTAGTTCGCCTGCATCATCTTATGATGCAAACACAAGTAACTAGAATTGGCATCCAACACCTTTTTTATCCAATGAGAAGTTCAGAGTCTGTTGGTGAGCCTATTTGCATTCTGTAGGACTCCTTTTATTGCTTTTTGTTTTATTTTTAGTTCATTAGGATATCGTGGGATTTTTATTTAACATCTCGCAAATCAAAAGAACTAGGAAGAAGTTAAGAATTGGAAATAGTCAATTTTGGAAATAAATAAAAATCTAAATTTATTTCTGAAGTAAGGAAAAAATTAGTTTTATAAGTAAGTTATGCCCATTTGAAGTTGGGTTATTCGAATAAGCAAATGACCAATCTTTATTTTTAAAGGGTAGTTTGGTATTTTACTAACCCAATTAATTTAATTCAATTTAATGAATTAATTGAGGGTCAAATCAGATTTAGGTCAGTAACGATTTTACAAAAATACGCTAGGGCTTGGAGAATAGAGAAAAAGGAGAAAGGAGAAGAGGAAAAGCAAGAATTCACTAAGAACGATCGATTTTGGTTGTATATTCTCAGGAATTGATCCTACAAGGTATGTAAGTCTTTCATAATGTTGGTTCAGTGCAATTCATCCTAAAAGATTTTGAAAATTGATGTTCTTGACATGTATTTTTTAATTTTGATGTCGTTCTTGAATTGAGCTGAATTGTGGAGTTTCTGAGACCTATACATTGAGTTCTAGAGTTGTTTTGAGTTAAGTTCTTGAGTAACATATGATAGGTATCAGAATATTAAATGAATTTTAGAATGATAACCAAGTTTAGGCAAATAGGGGCAGGAAAATAAAGAGCAAAAAGTCGGACAAGGAACAGGTTCCCTCAGTGAAAAAGATTAGCTCTGCGTCGCCGTTACGAGGCGGACTCCTCTTGTTTAAAATTAAGTTTTGCTAGCAATTATTTTAAAGCATCTCCGAGTCACGGACTTGTTCCAAGATGGTGATTTCATGATTTTTATCACGTTTAGCTATTTAAGATCATTCCTAAACATCATGTGATCTTTTCTATCACAAATAGCAATCCTTGAACCCATAATTCAATTCAAGGATCATTTAAAAGTCAAGTCAAGACCAGTTAAGCTCAAAGTCAAGAAAAATTCTCAGAGTTTCCAAAAGTCTTTTTTTTTTCAAATGTTTTAACTTTGTTTTAATACTTAAATTTCAAGTTGAGTAACGAGTAAAAAGTAAAGAGTAAAAGTTGAAGTTCAAATCTTTAAAAGCATATGGGACTGTATATCCCAAGAGGATTTAAAATGTTTTCACATTTTAAACAAGAAAGGAAACCTTTATTACCAAAGAGCTTTCGAGTTAGTTTTCAGAAAAGAGTAATCGCTTTCTAAATGAAGAAAGAGGGGAAACTTTAACTTCCAAGGTAGAATTTGATATAAGCTTTGAGCATAATCTCAAATCACATAAGGAAGTATGTTTTTAAACATAAGAGCTAATATTATATTATTTTTGGGAGTAGATTTGAGCAACAATATGGAGGAGAGTTCAAAAAAGTCACAGTTCCCATAAACCATGTAGCCACCATGAATAGAAAAGGGTCATACTTTTTAGAAGATTCCTTTAGTGCTTAGAATATACTAGTGGATCTACATAGTAGTTCATGTTCTATACTCATCGTAAAGTATAGGAAGTCCCTGGACGCGTGAGGCAAAACAATGTATCACTACAGTAGCTCCTACGTGATGATTTTCGGTTAAAGAAACTCCCATAGAAGTCGTTGAATTCTTATATACACATTATATTGTATTTTACATACATTTAAGAGTTATATGTATCCTTGCATACACACAGAGTTGACATCAAGTTTTTAAACAACTTCTCTTTATATTGAACTTTTTTAAAAACTGTTTTATATTGAAACTAGTCCAGTTATGTTGAGTTGAGTTGAGCCAGATAATTTCTTTATAGTCCTTTCAAGCATATGTTGTATTTATCATTCCAACTCGCATACTTGTAAACTCAATGTACTGATGCCAATATACATAAATAGGTAACTAGGATCAACATCTAGTGCATTGTTGATCCAATGAGCACTCTAGAGTAAGTTGGTGAGCCTTTTTGCACTTTGGAGGACTCCTTGTATTGCTTTTTATTATTTTATTCATTAGGATGTCGTGGATTTTGTCATGACATCCATCTCAATTGTTTTAGAAGTTTCATAAATAGTCATATGTTTAGTTCTTTAGTCTTTTCATTATCATTATCTTATGTTAAGACTTGGGTTGACCTTAATGGCCAAGTTGAATGTTCGATTATAACATCCCAATTTATTACATGGACTTGTCTTTGTTGAATTAAATCTTCTGCTGAGTAAGTAAGCTAGGCTAAGATTCGCTTGGGGACAAAAATAGTCTTCAAGTGGCACGATCCAAAACGAGTCGTAAGGGGAACCCACACTTAACCTCCTAAGTTGGAGAATCAAGGAATCTAGACTCCAACATATGCCAATAATTCCATTACGAATAACAATAATAATGTGGAAGCTCTAAACTTATTAAAGTAACCAATCAAATAAACCTCTAAATTCAATTATATATTGTCCCCAAATATGAAATTCATCATATCAAGGACATCTATTTTTCAACTACTAATTCTAAGAGTATTAAAGACACCGAAATAAATGAAATAAAGTAATTTGTGTCCTAAAACTATGGATATCATGTCATGACTGAGAGAATCCAACACAACCTCAAATGAATAGCGTATCCTTGACCCTGATTAGCTGAGAATGGATAGATCTGAGGGTGAGTCAAAGTTGTTGGTACAGTCGCTGCACTCCATAAAAGGAAAACAATGAAAGGCACAAGAAAGGCTCAGTACGGGGCAACATGTACTGAGTATGTATCATTGGTCAACCAAAAATAGAAACTAATATAGAATGAATAATAAAATAAAATCAACTATAACACTTAACAGGTGATAGCTAACAAACAACATGAACCAATGACAATAACACTAAAGTAAGTAGGCAATTAATTACAACATCAAACACACATATGGGGACTGCTGCCTCCACTTCACACTCACTTGAAAAAGGATTTCTTTAAGATTGAGTACGTTAAATTAATTTAATATTTTTCCTTTAATTTTACCGTGTCAAAACGTGACACTCCGATCCAAAAATACTGCATCAGAACGTGACACTCTGATCCACAAATATCATTTCGGAATGCGACACTTTAATACAAAAATACCGTGTCAGAATGTGACACTCTAATTTAAAAATACTGTGCTAGAACGTGACACACCGATCCACAAGTAACGTGTCGGAATGCGGTACTCCGATCCAAAAAATACTGTGTTGAAACGTGACGCTCCGATCCAAAAATACTGTGTCGGAATGTGACACTCTTATCCACAAATATCGTGTTGCAATATGATACTCTGATTTAAAAATATTATTAATTTATCATTTATTATCACCACTTTTCAATTCATTAATAATATTATATCAAGCCTTCTTTATTCAAGGCATCACTTTGATAGGGAGGGTTTCATATTATAAATCTCATGTCTCAAGATATCAGACCAATCACAAACCACAAAATCAAGCCACAAAGTCACACAATCAAGTACATAGAGAACTTCACAGTGTTATTGAATGCATATCAATCGTTATTAACAGTTATCTATCAAATAGAATAAACCATAACCTACCTCCACCGAAGAATCGAAGTCAAGCAAGCTACATCTCCAATACTTTTTCTTTCCTCGATGTCTCCAAGCCTTTCCAATCTATCAAGTATATATGCATAATTTTTAAGTAAACAATCTATAGATACCCATGTTACTATATGTCTATCCTAGACCCTAAAATTCGTCAAATTCTATAATCAATTAGCTAAAGTTCAATCCTAAGTGTAAATCTTAATTCCTCCTGTTATTGTAATTTAGATGGTATTTAATTAATTTAATACACCTAATATTTAATAAACTATCTTAATAAATTAAAATGTAGATTATAATAAGAAATATCTGGAGAAGTATTGAAATAATAGCATGTTAATTTACGATAGTCCACCACTCTCATATTCCAAACATTTAATACACCAGCCAATTACAACCCCAGTTACTCCACCAAAATCCATAAACCTCTAATGCACATAAACAATTTTTCCAAGTTAAACCTTCTGACTATGTTACACTCAATTCAATAATTATCTCTACATTGCTTACCAAAATTTGTCTCTAAACTTAAAATCCACGTACTAGCAATAAATAATTCTCTTAATTTCCTTCATATAATCCCGAACCTCCAATTATTAAAGCCTTATAAAATAATAATAACAAAGACTAGTGCAAGCCAAATATGAATATATATAAATTAAAAGTTGGAATTGCATTGTGTTTTACGTGTAGTCTTTCCTTCATACTTGTGATGGTGCCGAGAACCAAGAGTGAGAGTCCCGAGTGGTTTGTGGTAATCAAATAATATTGAACCTACTTATTATATGACTAATTATAAAAATGGTAAAAGTGACCATCTATTAATTTTACTGTTATTTCCTTTAGCCTCCAACTAAATAAATTATTAAAATTATCCCCTAATTTCATAATTATAGTTACAAATAGTCAAAAATATCAATTTAGAATCTATCGAAAAGTATTATATAAAATAAAAAACTCTAGTACTCAAAACGACCAAATGGATCGTTACAACAAATGCTAGGTTTGGTCAGGGTGTAGGCTCGGGATGTGACATTGTCTCAACATCCATCTCAATTGTTTTAGAGGCTTCATAGATAGTCAGACACATAGTTATGAGTCTTTAACCTTGCATTTAAGATGTTTTGCTATGAGACTTGAGTAACCATTTTGCCTAGTTTTAAAATGCTTTCTTTAAATATATTCTAAGATTTTTTTTCATAAGTTCTATATTTGAGGTTATTTTTTTGAAGTTTAAGCTTTTCGCTGTGTAAGTAAGTCAAGCCAAGGTTTCTTTTGGGGTCAACAATGGTTCTGGAGTGCTAGTCCCCCCAGGATGTAGGCTTGGGGCTTGACAACTTTTTGAGCTATTTTTCAAAATTAGGTATTGATTAGTATGGTATCTGGATATGCCATCAATAATTATATATTAAACTTTTAAAACTATTTCCCTTAGTATTAGGGAATCTCTAGCATGAAGAGAATGACTATGAGCCTTAAAAGATATTATGAATATATCATGGATGGTGAAAGATTTTTCCACGCAAGGTCTAAAGAGCTATCCTATGATAATACTACCCATGTCCATAATGATAGGACAAAAGGAGAATACCAATGTCCCACAATGATAAGATGATTTAACATTAATGATTATTTCATGGGATTTATGCTTAGAAATGAGAGATTATTTACATGGAAGCTCTCCTGTAGCTTGAGGTCGAGTTTGTAGTAGCAATATCCTTATACCATACCTATTTTCCTCCGTAGGATATCTTCTTAGATAGTCATTAACTAGTGGATCCACGTAAATAGATGTTCAACACCCCTTCTCTGTGTAAGGTAGCCAATGTATTTCATATTATTCGCATGGTCAATATGTTGGTTAACAATAATCGCTCATAAAAAGAACTAAGTTGATTTCTAAAGTTTTATGAAGTTTCCTTTATGATATTGAAGATGCATTGATCATGTTCATATTTTATGAATTTTCTTAAATGATTTTACTATGTATTAATTTGGTCATGCATTTCAAGTTTTATTGTATGTCTCTTTATGATCATGTTTTATGTTTTATTGCATTCCCTTAATACTTGGTACATTCCATTTACTAACAAATACTTTTTTCTATATTTTTTCACTAATCTAGGGTCTGATGTTCCCAGTGCGCATCTCTATGGGTAGTGTTCGATTCAGTAGATATTGAAGATTGGTGACTCCTCATGTTTCGAGGACCAAACACTTTATTTGTTATTATTTTATTTTTCTATATTGTATGTGATTCAAGAGGTACGTCCCAATCACTCATAAGGTACCTGATGGCTTTACGACTATGTTAGATTTTCTGCTTTGTTTTTTTTCTGTCAAACTCTTTAAGACATAAAACTTTCTTTTGTACTTTTAAAATTTTATTATCTTGTATGATTTATGAAAATTGGATTGTGTAGGTTTCTCGAGGTTCTATACACCATGTCACGTCTAGCGTATACTTTAGATCGTGCACGAACCCCTACCTTTGAATACGTGTTTTAATGAACCATATCTCTGCGAATGTAATAAGTCTCCCATGGATACAGAGGTCAATGCATTGACCTTTCACGAACGTGGTTGAGACTCCGCGAATGTGGCGTTCATACCCCCTCCCTTCCGCGAACATTAAGGGTTGCACCAAAACACAAAAAATTAGCCAACTCAAAAAATATTGAAAGGATCCTTGGATTCGTTAGAAATCATGTACACGCAAACCACATATGCAAATCAATTATAATAGACGTTTTAAACTCAGTAAAACCATCAAAATATGAATTTTGAGGTCTCTACGACTCGATATTCGTGATCACAAGAAGGTAACTCATGCCTAAAAAGGCTAAATCAAGCTAAGGATCTCTCAAAAATAAACCAAAGACCTCGCCTATGCCTAAAACACCCTATAATCCAAAGCAACTCTTAAAAATTTGATCCGAACATCTGAATCTCGAATATTGACTAAAATCAATTAAAAAGCTGAAATTCCACAATTTTACAACTTAGGAACTCTAATTCTCAAAAAAAAACTTGAGATCATAAATCAACAACTCTCACAAATTAAATTTCACATTTCGATACTAATGAAATCGTTCCGACACTCAAAACTCCAAAAGACGCCAAAATCCACTTTCTTAACAATTAAACCTTTCAAACTCAAGACTTACCAATTCTCAACTTTTAACTAAAGGTCAGAAAATCATGTTTTCAAACTCAAACATAAAAGTCTTGGGGTCAATAACAAGAGGGGTAAAATTGTATATTCATAAAACGTTTAAAAAGTGATCGATCATGTCATTACAATCTGTCTCAAATAGTAAAAACTTTAAACAATTCAAGTTTCAAATTTTTTCTCTTAAATCTCTCCAAATAATAACAGATTCTAATGGTAAAAAATAGTGGTTATGTATCGGATACATTTAGTATAAATTTGAATATATTTATCATGCCTAATAATCTAGTGCATGATATACTACTCTTTATGTATTTTATCCTGTTTAAGATATCGTATTTTATATAAGATATATTATACATGTAATTGTTCCCAATAACATTTTTTATGTGTGATACATAGCATGGTGGTGATTGTTACCAAAATATTAGTGTTTAGTATCAATAATAATAATACTTGATAATGTCTATAGATAAATAACCCTGTAGTTGAAAAAGTTTGGGTGTATGTATTTTTTAGTAAAAGACAATGATATTTGTAATAGTTAAGTACCAAGTACATAAATATATGAACATGATACATACTAATTTGTGTTTCAATAAATTAATGTTACTTATCATAACTAATATTTGAATATGATATATTGTGTGTGATAAAATTATAATGTATCATAATGTTGAAACAAAGACATTATATATTAATTTAAGGAATAAAATTAAATAGATACATTAAGGAGTCGTGTGGTAGGATGCATTAATTAAAATAATCCTTGGACTAAAATTTAATCCATCCAATACAATGTTTTGTTGCACAATTAAACTTAAAAAATACCTAATACATGGATAATTTAATACTCCATATGTGGTCTTATATAATACCAAGGATACCTAGGGATTAGTAATACCATGTTTAGGCTTGGATAAGAAAATGAAATGACTGAACTGCCCCTCAATTTCTTTATACACACTTCACAATTGATAAAGAAACCCACAATGTTCTGCTTTTGGCGCCTTTACTTTTTCTTTGGCGGGCTTTTTTCTTCTCTGGCGATGGAGAAGGTGCAGCACCTTAGGAATAATATTGAATAACGTCTTCACTATTAGCCAGCTTCAACTATTTGCTTTTATAACAAGGTTTGAACTTTCTTCTTTTCTTGTTTTCTTTTGTTCTTGTTTCCAAAATGGTTATGAATAGGTGTATTGAGATGTGCTTGATAATTAAATTAGTATTTTGTGGGTTGAAACTTTTTATGCTTAAAATTTAAGGATTTTTGCTCATTTTATGTGTACTGATATGAAAAAATAGGTGTTATTAGTGATTTTCAACATCTTTCGACTACTGAATATATTATTCTTGAGGAGATAATGTTCCTACAATTTCTTGTAGTCCTTATTTAGATTTTTATGGCTATTCATGGTCATTCTCTAATAAGACGAAATAGAAAAAGGTGTGAGATTAGTACTGTATGAGTGCTCGAATTCCAAAAAATATTTCTCACTTAAATTATATCATAATTGATAGTGACAGTGTGTGCGTCAATAAGTTAAGAATGGATAGAAATGTCTTTCATAATTTAGTTATATTAACTAAGTATATCGGAGGTTTAACTGATGGTAACATATGTTAAGCAGTGAAAAGCTAGCAATGTTCTTAAACATACTGGCTCATCACGAGAAGGATAGATCAATCAAGATCGATTATATTAGATCTGGATGGAGCGTAAGTCAAGCTTTTAATGAATGCCTAAGAGCTATACTTAAACTAACTCCATTGTTACTTGTCTATCCTAAACTGGTGCTTGAGGATGAGATTAAAGATTGATGGAAATGGTTTAAGATAGTTGAAATTAATTTAGCATCTATACATTACTAGAAAATATAATCTTACTAAGATTTTCTTTTAGTGTGAGATAACTCTATATTTTTATAGGGTTTTTTAGGTGCACCAGATAGTACTTACGTTCACATTAGAATTCTATCAGAGTACAAGCCAAGATACAGAACAAGGAAGGGGGATATAGATACTAATGTATTAGGAGTTTATGATAGAAATATTAATTTTAATTATGTATTACCTGGCTGGGAAGGATCAACTGCTGACGATCGTGTATTATGAGATGTTATAGTGCGACGCAATGGTTTGAAAAATTCCTGAGGGTATGCCATGTATATATGCTCATATATTCATATTGAAACAAAAGAAGAATGGGAGAACCCTTGGATCATGACCGGGCATGCTTGATCCTTTGGGGTTTTGTACAAGTACTTTAACTATTGTTCGTTACCTAAGACATGAAAAGTAGTACGGAATTAAAATATTTCAATATATTTAATATAAAAAGGAATTATTTTATAAATAATTAGAAAATCTCATCGTCACAAGTCAACTTACGACACGACATAATATCTTAGGGGAATGAACCTTCACATTAAAAGAAATACATAATAAGCACCTATACAAAACTAAAAGAATTAAGAACTATGCCCTCGAATATGGGATGACATACTTTGTCTTGAGAGAATCAAATCCCAATCTTGCCTTCTAAACTTCAACCTTGCTTCTAAAACCTATACTTATAAAATATAGAAAAGTATGAGGTTAGTACAAAACAATGTAAAAAGTATGGGGTTAGTACTTATGGCATATGCAAAAACATGCAAAAGGGAACATTTTAGTAAAACACATTTTCATGTAAATTAAATAAAACATTCGAAGTAAAACAACATAAGAATCATCATTTAATACTTAGAGAAGAACTTTAATAATTTTAGCAAAAGAAGCCACTTCACAGTAAACTTTCAAAATGTTACACTGAACTCATTTTGGACATTATAGTGAACTCATTTGCATAGGAGTTTTCCCTAAATAAGGTTATCTTAAGACTCATCAAGGTAAGACATGAAGGAAGTGTGCATATGCCTCCTTCAATACATACCAAGGTGATCCTCAAGACTACCCCTTGCAGCTTACTCACCTCGGGAGAACAAGCCACCACTCAATAACAAGACATTAGAAGGAACACTCAAGCAACTCAACAAGACTTCCCTTTCTGAATGCCTACTTAGTGCAATGAGTAGATGGCCTTCCATACCACCACCTACCCTAAGTAGTACACTCTTTTAGAAGTCTTGGCACCAAGACTCCCCTTCCGGAAGGCCTACTTAGTGCAATGAATATATAGCGTCCTATTCCACTACCTAACTTAAGTAGTACATTTTTTTTGAGAGACTTAGTTCATTCAATTCACGTAAGGCTCACCAAGACTCCCCTTTAAGAATGCCTACCTAGTGTAATGGATAAATAGAGTCCCATTCAAATACATACCCTAAGTAGTACACTCTTTTAGGAGACTTAGCATTTTCATTACTTTTGTGGGAGGTTAGCTTAACCGACATAGACCATGATATCTAGACATGGAATCCCGATATTAACCCCTATCGGATGAGGTATCCTCACTTGCCTAGAATAAGGTCATTCTCTTAGCTTTTACATGTCTTGCCCAATAGCTACACCTATGCGGGCGAATAGTTGATACGCTCGAACTTACTTCTCAAATAAGAAGTAAAGAGGTCGTATCAAGTAAAGAACCCAACTAATGAGGTTGGGATCGTTCCCACGAGGAAAATAGTTTAGACTTAACTTCAATCTATTATTACTATTGTTCAGTAATTACTTCCTTGGAAGCAAAAATGATAAAAGGGGGGTTTTCTATTTCTAAACAAATGAAAATAACTAACGATATTAAAGGAGACAACTAACAGCTTCAAATGTTGGAGTTTAATCAATAAATAAAAAAGCAACTAGGGTTTACGTGTTCCCCACAGGTTCATAACTTGATAATTCTAACTATAACAATTCATTCCTAGTATCTTGCATGCAAGTGATAAGTTATGTATTTCGAAATCCTTGGTCCGACATCCTAGAAAATTTCATTCATCACGTCCGCACCTTGGTCCGGCTAACTTGGTCCGCTACTGTGTTGCTATACTAACTAACCCTTATCTTTACTCATATTAGCAATGCGTATTCGATATTTGACTAAGTTATTATCTTGTACGCAATAAATACTAGCCTATTAGATAGCAATAACTAAATCTATGTTGATAATTCCTTTTCCGGGTATTATCTACCTCCTTGTCCCGACAAGGAGCATTAGGCGAGTTCTAACGTTGGCCAATCCGTTAAAAAGCTTCTACAAAAAGAATATCAATACATGCAAGACCGATTCTACGAATTGTTAATTTTTTTTTTTTTTTTTTTAAGTTAGGTTTTTACGTCATTATTCGCTATGGTTCCCACAAACCCTGTTAAGTAGTTTAGGTTACCCATAGTCCATAATCACAATATTCAAATATGTCATATAATACATTTTATGCATCTTACTTCAAGGATAAATAATAAAATCTAGAAGTTTCCACTTGATTATCACAAAAGTCCACCAACAATCAATTAATAATATTAATTGAATACAAACATTCTCCAAAAGTGTAACATAATCACCAAGTCCTAATCACAAAAGAGCTCACTAACCAACGATCTAACAAAGAGTCTAAAAATAATCCAGAGTCTAACAAAGAGTCTAAAATGATCAAGAGTCTAACCCAACAATGAGTTTTTCAAACTTTAAAAATAAAAACTAAATTAAATAAGGGACTCTATTTTGTTGGAAAAATTTGTCAAAACGCGCTGGTGTCGACGGACATCACGACAAATTGTCGTGGCACGACTAGCCGTCATGGACTCCGTCGCCCATACTTGTGCATTTCTTCTGCTGCTCTATCATGGTACCCTCGACGGCAATTATGAAGGATCTTCACAGGCATGGAAACGTCCGTCAGGGGTTCTCCGTTCCATAACACTGATCTCTTGAAAAATTGGTACTGGACGGACTTGTTCTGATCTTTCATGACGAACCAGCAAGACGTTCCTCATGCTACGCAGTCCTGTCACGGATTCCCGTAAAACCCCACACTTGTTCAACTTCCCCATCTGCCTTCAGCAGCTGCACACGCCACCTACGGACCGTAACGGGCACGACAATACCTCACCAGCTCCGTAGGTAGGTACTTTCTGCAGGTTCTTTCTCAAACCTCCGTTTCATCTTTTAGAAGACAGATTTCCTGCAAATAAGCGAAAACCTTACATACAAATAAATACAAAATGCTTTGGACACAATAAACTTAAGGAAAGAGCATTAAAATATTGTGGAACCCACGATATATCAACACCCCAACTTAAATTCGTTGTTTGTCCTCAGCCAGCATCACATAAAACCATGTTCGGTGAGAAAGGGCTATTTCCCCCACTCCCACAATATAGAATAATTATTACCCCCACTAGTGGGTCCCTTACTTAAAACAATATCCTCATTTTTCACACCAATGATTTCAGTTTAGATAGGAATTACTTTTTAACACTCACTCTCAGAAATAATTCACACTCATATCCTGAACATATTTCCAAAGCTTGCCTTATTTTACTGGGCTTTAAGTCGCTATACAACTCTTAAGAATCACGATAGTCTTTCTTAAGCTCGTAAGATAGGCTCACGTCAGGTAGGGTATATTTTTGTACTTTTTTTTCCCCTCCTTGACATTCATCTTAACATACCACTTTCTTCTAAAGATTCATTTTATATTCGCCCAGTTTCCTCATATTCTTTTCCCTTGCTATTTCCTTTCCCTTCTTTTCTTTATTTGTGTAGTGACTCTCCCTCTTCTTGCTTGTATTTCTTGTATTAATTTTGTTTCACCCTTTTCTTCCACTAATTCTTGAGTCCCTTTACTTTTGTGCTTTCTCTCTTCCTCTTGTTCTTTCAACCCACTGTCCCTAGTATTCCTCAATACTAGCCACCCTCACCTCATTGCTTTTGCATGAGTCAAAGTACACAATCCCAAAGTTGGGTCAGAGCCAAAAAAGGGTTGTTTAACTCTAGCATTAGCCTCCCTCAAACTTATTATGCTTTGGCATAAGCTGAGGTGGCACATGTCCAGTAGGGACAGAGGCCAACGACATTATTCTCAGAAAAGATCATTTGGGGTGAAAAAGACGGTCAAGTTTAAGCTCAAATCATTTGGATACAAAGAGGATTAATTTCATTTGGGTTTTTCTTTTATTAGGCTAAAATGGGTATTTATTGAACGGCCTCATATCATTTCCTGATTGTTCTATTACAAATGCTTACTACTTTTAGCAGGACTAACCAGGAAGTTCCTAGCTCAGTCAAATCAGTGACTATTCATCTCTTCCTCACCTCACTTTACATCTCATTAACCTAACCAGCTTATAAGACACCTAGTTCACATTTTAGACTTAGGGTCATGCAATGGGTGTAATCTACAGTCATCTTCGAGCCCAGCATTTATCAACTACTATGTCCTAGTCAATAGCATCATTTTCATTTTATCAAGGCTATCATTTTAGCCATCATGCTTCAGAACTAACATGTACACAAGGGAGTTAATAGACATGCCCGGTTTCAAAGAAAAAAAATCAGTCTTTGGGTAAAAAAAACAGCAAGAAACCCCAAAAGAGGATAGGAATTGGGGATACTCACCTTCACCTAGGGCACTCACTTTCCCTTTACCCCACCCCCAACAAAAAGACATACAATTGTCCCCAATGCATAAACATTGATATACAAGAGTGGTAGGTGAAGCAAACCTGCGGCACAAAGCGCCGACGATCTGCAAGCTGGTCGGTCCGGTTCCCCGGAACCCATTACCTCTTTAATATGGACACCCTTAGTAGTGTCCACAGCATCAACAACACTATCAGCAGTGCCTCCCGCTATCTCCACAATTCTGGAGCTAGATTCCCCAGCAGCTAATTCTACTGCCCTCATTTGACGCGTCTCCTCATCAGCAAGTGAGGCTCTCCTCGCAACCTCCATCTCACGACACTCCTTTTTCCGTGCTCGAGCCTTATCCTCCTCTCGACCCCTACGCCTCTTGGCATGCCCTTTAGGGGGAGGTGGTGGAATCTCAGAAGTGGCGAATAAGGCCGCCATCACTAGGTCTTCAGCGGGCTCTGCAGAAGGGGCCTCAGAGTCAGGCACCCTAGCCTCTAAGATCATATTGATGTCTGCGTGAAGACTGTCGAACGCAGCCTGAAGGGTCGACACATCCACCTGAGGGGCAGGCCATGCTAACACCCGCAAATCAAAAGCGTCCAAGCACTGATGAACCTCATCGATCTTCCGCTCTGTGTGCTGTACCATTATCCGCTCCAAGGGATCTTCTGCCTCAGCAATAGACCTCTGCATCCAAGGATTGATTTGATGCAGAAGTGTAGCCATCTGTGCCTCTAATTTCTGGACCCTAGCAAGCAGGACCAAAGCGGGGAAAGGGGATGAGCGAGAGGAGCTCAGGGAAGTCTATACCACGATCTTAGACCCGACCTTGGTAGTGTCACTGGAAGCCACCTGCTAGCCGTGCGGTCCTGTGCACCGTATCATCCAATTGTCACCAAGTGAGGAAACTCTGGACTGGGCCCTCCGTGCAATGGAGCGCAACTCATTGTCCTCATTCCTGATGAGACCGCTCTATACAGTGCCCTAGCGGGTGTTGAGCAGATCCCGTCATAGAGGCACCCTACAGACCTTCAGATAGAAAATATCCCACGGTAAAGGGTAAGTAGTTGTGATTTTAAAATCCCTCTCGTGCATGAATCGCCCGTAGAATCTTAGCAAAGTCCACCTCAAACCTGGATATCTCCGCCGCCATCAGTCACTGCACGATCCCATGTGACTATATTATCACGGCTGTGGGAAATGCCAGTGGCGGACATCAACCATAAAAACTTTGCCGTAAAGTAAGGTTAGCCCTTCTTGATAGCTTCCTTCGCTCGGTCACCCAGGTTCAGCACCCTCGCCATCACATACAATTGCTGTGACAACACCCTCTTGGTGGTCTCCTTTCTTCCCCCACTTCCCAAAGCGATGGCTCACGCAGAATTGTCCATCTTTGCCAGTTTTTTTTTTGCCACCGTATTCAACTCGGTGGTGAGAGGGTCCCCCGATTGGGCATCAATTCCTCGCCGTATAAATACCGGCGGAATGACAGGTAGGGAGTATCAACCTGAATGCCACGTAACTCGGACATGCTCGATTGGGGAACCTGTTTGTTCAGGTTGGCAAGCCCACCGTATATCTGTTGATACTGAATAGCCAGTAAGAGCGTAGAAACTCTCTGACCAACCTCTTAACATACATCCCAACGAACGCGAGTCCACTCCAGTCGATGTCTTAATGAAAGATTGTTGATCTCTGGCGAATAGTCGGGAGACTTTCTATCTTAAGGACCCACCGATCCAATGTAAGTGTCATGCAGAAGCCTTTGTTCATTCATGAACTTTTGCAATCGGAATAAGACTTGCTAATACCCGTCGACACCCATCCGATTTGGGCTGGTCCAGCAATCTAGGTGAGAGAGCAACAAGTCGGTGAACCGTGTGTGACTCCGAACTGTCAGCCTCATCAGTGAGGCAGAACTGTGCAGCGGGTGGTGGTGCAGGACCTCCGCAGATCCGGATTTTTCCTCCGACCACAAACTCCTAAGGAGACAAACGCTCTTTTTTATTAGTAGTTGACTCCAGAGGGTGTGTCGCAGTAATGTGAGCTCCATCAGACTAGGACCATTACTATCCGAACGCCACCTTTTTGGGTGTGGCCTCTGGTAGCACGTGCAAGCTCGGATGGGGTGGAAGTTCTGGGGGCACAACTCAGGGTCACGCTCATCATCAGAGCATGACCAGGCGGGCAATGGGGCGACAAATTGATCGCCCGCAGTTCGTAGATTCCGATCTTGTTTTGGTGCCATAATATATAGTACCTGTAAAGAATCAATATTAGTACTAGAAGGAGCAAACAAGACAAGCAAAACCACATAAATTAAATAAAAGAGTTAAGATGTAATGACATTTCTATAGTAACAGTGAAACACGACGGACCAGGTGACGGCTCGTCGTGAGTACGACAGACCGTCATGGGGTCCGTCATGTCTTATTTAAACTATGTTTATGCGGAGAAACCCTGAAGAAAAGTCTCTGACAAGTATGATGGTATATGCAGGACGGACCGTCATAGGTATGACGGTCCCTCGTTGGTGTCCGTCATAGGACACTTGAAAAAAATATGGAGACCCTTAGGATAGGGGTCTCTGACCATCATAACGATTATGTAGGGTACGACGGTCCGTCGTAGTTTTCCGTAAGAAGACACTTGGAAATAGGATGGAGACCCTCAGGAGAGGGGTCTCTGACCGTCATAATGGTTATGCAAGACGGACCTTCGGGGGTATGACGATCCGTCGTAGATGCCCATTGGAGGATATTTAGAAAAAGTGAGAGACCCTTAGGAATATGATCTCTGACCGTCATAACGGTATGTGCAGGACGAACCATCGTGGGAATGAGGGTCCGTCGCATATGTCCGTTGGAGGACACTTAAGAAAAAGTGAGAGATCCTTAGGAATAGGGTCTCTAACAACCAGAACGGTTCTGCAGGATGGACCGTCGTGGGAACAACAGTCCGTCGCATGTATCTGTTGGTGTACACTTGGAGAATATTTGACAGTGGGGTGTTAGGGATGTTGGGACGGACCCAATGACGGTCTGTTGTGTGTACGACGGTCCATCATCGGGGTCTCGTTCAGTCATTCACTGACAGAACTGGGGATGCCCCATTCATACCCTATGACCCAAATGGAATTGTTAGTGTATTAGCCTACATTTGTCTAACCCAAATACCTAGTAAACTAGCAATGCTAAAGCACCTATTTCTAGAGTTTTAACACGGCAATTTTGAGAATTCTCAACCTAGGTCAGACATAATTTGTATTAAAAGATGAACCCATCATAAAAACTAGCTATTACAAATTGATAAAAAAAATGCAAATTAATGGGTAAATCAGGGACACATACCTCATAATTTGAGAAAAACAAGCGAGGAAGGTACTTGGTGATCAAGTAAAGAACCACAGCGACAGACTCCGACTAGTTGATAGTGAATTTTAGGAATTGGGGAATTTGGGAAAATGATCGGCTGTAAAAGAGGGGGGTTATGAACTTGGAAGTCGAAAAGGGAGGGAAATGGGACAAAGAAGGAAGGAAAGGATGAAATGAAGGGGTGGGGGGTTTTAAATGTGAAGAATTTTTTTTAAAAACCCAGCTGGGTCGGGTCGGGTACGCTTCATTAATGATGCGATGAGTCCCCGACGATGGTCCGTTGCAGTTGCGATGGTCCGTCGTTGGCTCCATCGCGTGTGACCTAGTTTTGAAAATAACAGAAAGACGTACTTGGCACGATGGATTCATGCGACGGTCCGTCAATGTATCCGTCAGTGACTGCTACAGACTGATTTTCTGCAGAATTTCCTGGTGATGTGCCTGCAAATTTAAAACCCATTAGTAGAAAGCATACCAGTCTAAACTAAAAACTATAAGTATTGTTTGCCTCCAACAAGCGCTGATTTAACATCGCGCACACGACTGAGGACACTTGATTACTCAGCCTTCATCAAGATGTGTAATGTCGTATTCCTTCCACTCGCCGACCATCATGCCCAAATAGGGTTTCATTCGCGTCCATTTACTTAAACTGCCTCCCCTCTTTGGTTTTTCAAACTCAACTGCTCCAATGAGGGAGTAGTTGGGTAATCAAGTAGGGGCCAGTCCCATTTGTGCACTTGAGCTGCCCGAAACCACCGCGCCTCGAATTGTATAAAGCACCAAATCCCCCAACTAAAACTCTCATTTTTCACTTTGTAGGTCTGGTGGCTTCTTATCATCTTTTCATTGTAGGAAATGCCACCTACCGATTGGAGCTTACCACTCTGCCTCATTGACCTACAAATGTTGAAGATCGCTTCTTCATTGTTCACCGAAAATTTCATCTTGCCCCTTTTTCCCATATCACTAATGATCTAATCCGTGCAAGGAATGGCCTCCCAAAATAGTAACACTTCAAAATCGACTTCCATCAGGGGGAGAATAACAAAATCTGCCGGAATATGAACGACTCCACTTTTCTTACTGAACTCGTGGAGTATCCCTATAGGCCCTTTCATTCACTGTTTCAAGTCGGCCATCCGTTAGCCGCATTCGCAATGGGCTTTGGGTCACCCAAAACCCAACTTCTTGTAAGTGATGGTGGCATGAGATTATGCTTGCCCCCAAGATCACATATGCTTTCGCAAAATGTAATGATCCACGGACAAAGATAAGTAATGCACCCGAATCTTCTTTGTTTTGTACGAGATACTTTAGCAATAGCACTACAATGCTTCATTCTTAATCATCCTCGAAAGTGAACCGATCTTTTCTTTGTAACCAGATCTTTGCATAAACTTGACATAACCGATCATTTGTTTTAGAGCTCTGCCAAAGGCATTGATAGAAAGTTGCTTCAACCTTTGTTATAAAAACGCCGATATTTTACCAGCCTCAGTTTTTTTTTTTTCACTAATCTCTGAGGAAATGGGGGTTGGGGGGTCTATGCATGGGAAATTACCTTTATATGTACTACTTCAACATTTTTTTTCCGGTGCTACTTCTACTTCATCACTACCTCTACCCCCTTATCATTACCCTTAAAAAAATTCACCTTTTCCCTTAGAAGTACGCATAGGTGGGTCAATGGTTTTTGCTTACCACCCCTAGTAGTGATTGCCATACAGTGTGAATCCTTTTTCAAATTTTGGACCGTGTTGCTAGGATAGTGGCCCGGTTGTTGTATGTTCCAGTTGCCAATAACTGGGGGCCCTTTGCAACTCGATTTTCTTAATCGAGATTGCAATGTTGTAACGACTTTTCTGCCCTAATACCCACTAATCACTCCTTAAACTCTTTAATTTTCTCATCATTAGCCATCGAACCTCCTCCTCATTTTGTCAACATATTCCTCAACTCTCGCCAAACTATCTCCCACCATCCGTATGAGTAACTTAAAACGATTAAAAAGGAGGGACATAGGTCCCATTCCTATCTTTTTGTTACCATATTTACCCCCTGTTTAAGTTTGTTGTCGCGGTTTTGTAGTTTCCAATCTCGTATGTTAATGAACCCTCACAGTATAGGTTACCATAGATCGACCTTGGTCCCATGACCTTGGCACATATTCTCCTGATTAGAAGCCTTGGGCACTCGGTCGGAAACCCCATGTCCTGCTCCGTTTACCAGCATAGGAAATCCTCCGCATAATAGCATTCAATCATTTGTGTTGGTGGTGGTTTAGACAGTATTTTTACCTTTAACTAACTGCGTTTATCTTTTCTGCACCCCAGTGATATGTTTAAAATAACCACCCCAGCTCAGTTCTCAATCTGAGACTTTCTTCAACGATCTCATCTGTGGCTGTTATGATTGATTGCAACTGGAAGTATTTCTAGCTACTACCGGTATCCATGACTTTCCTAGTACTCGCCACTTTATTGTTTCAGGAGATTTTTCTATACTTTTCAGCAATCTCAGCATAAGGACAACTCCCCATAAGATCAACCTGCTATGGTTTCCAACATCGCTTCGCTTTCTTATTCTCATGTGTCCCCCGATAGAGTATTCCTTCAGTGACTGCATCACTATAAAGTGATGGGGAGAACGCTTCAATCACAAAAACGAGGTGAATCTAATCTATCCCTATCCCAAGAACTACTAAACTAACTGATTCTCTTGGTATGCCACAAAGTAGTTCATCTGTCTTTGTTGATTAGTTTGCTGGAGAACCGTTGTAGTAAGCGGGTCTAAGAAAACGTCCCTTAGTTGGTTCCAGTGAAAATTGAGTTATACGGGAGCTCAATGAACCTAAATAGCCAGCCGTCTTCCGTCAGTGAAGAAAAACACTCTAGCCCTAATGACATCAAGTCCAAGTCCCCTTAGCTATATGGGTATGTGGGTCCTCAAAGGTAGCCCTGAAAATAAACCTCTGGTAGTGAGCATTTGCATTAGGCTACGAATTATCCACAAAGGTGTGGGCCTGGTTGTAGAGGGGCAATACAGAGTGGCCCATCGGAGTCTGCTAATATTGTCATAGTACTCTGTAGTATTCTTTGTTGTCCATGGAGGCCGGGATTGTGTAACCCTCTGTTGGTTTTCACCCGACATCGGGTAACAATTGACCATGCACATCACCGGAGCTGGAATTTCTGCCTTTTGGATCAATCGCATGAATTCCCAAGTTTTCGATTCATGTTCGTAGTACGCTCTACTTCATGACCGGGAAGGAAACACAGGTTTCTCTTTCTCTCTTGTAGGAAGATGGTTCTACAAGAATAAAAATAATAACAAAGTTATAATCAAGAAAATATCGAACTAAACTTAGTAATACGTTGAAGTTAATCTAAAGCTACTTTCTATTCTTCCGGCAGAAGTGCTCTTAAAATTGGATAAGAAGTAAAGCGATAGTTATCAGTAAAGAACCCAACTTATGAGGTGGGTCGTTCCCACGAAAGAATTGTTTAGACTTACTTGCATATATCTTACTAGGGTTCAGTCAATTACTTTCTTGGAAAGCAAAAAATGATAAAAGAGGGTTTGTCTATTTCGAAATAATGAAAATACTAGCAAAATTAAAAGAGGCCAACTAACAGCTTCAATGGTGGAGTTTTAATTCAATTAATAAAATAACTAGTTATGTATTCTCAATCCTTGGTCCGGCCATCTAGAAAATTTCAGCTCCGCCCTTGGTCCGGCTACGTGTGTTGTCTATCTAATCCTTACTTGGTACCTCATATTAAGCATCATATTCGATATTTGACTAAGTTATTATCTCGTACCAATCAATAATAGCCTATTAGATAGCATAAACGAAATCTATGTTGATAATTCTTATTCCTATTAATCTATCTCCCTCCTTGGGCCCCGTTAAGTAGCGTTAAGGCGAGTTCTTCTAACGTTGGTCAATTCATCCGTTAAAAAAGACTTCAATCGAAAGATTATCATTATGCAAGACAACTATTATAGAATTGTTTTTATAGTTTAGGTTTTACCCCTCCTTAATTCGCCTATGGTTCCCACAACCCCTAGTTTATGGAGTTTAGTTTACCCCTAGTCCATAATCAACAATATTCAAATATGTAATACAGAATTCATGCACATACTTCAATGAGAAAGAATAAAATCCGAAGTTCACACTTGAAATTAACAACCAAATTCACCAACATCATTACTAAAAATTAATTGAAGACTAAAGATTCTCCAAAGATGTACACAACAATTCAGCAGAGTCTAATATCCACAAAGAACTCAAATAACCAAGGTCTAAAAGATCCAAAAATAATCAAGAGTCTACAAGAGTCCCCTAAAAATATCAAGAGTCTAACCCAAAAAATGAGTTTGTTCGAACTATTTATAAAATCAAAAACGCTAATTAAATAAGGACTCTATTTGCTGGAAATCTGTCAAACGCGGCTGGATCACGACAATCTCGACGATCTCGTGGTCACGATGGGCCGTCCTGGACTTCCGTCATACCATACTTGTGAAAGTTGGTTTTCTGCTGCTCTCTTCATCACACCACTCGCCGGCAGGTATGACAGATCTCACACAATGCACAAGCCGTCCCTTTGAGGGTCTCCGTTCCATAACACTGTTTAATCAACAACTTGAACTCTTGAAAAATTGGTACTGGACTACTTCTCTGATCTTCAGACGACCATCATGATGGACCGTCATGGCTACAACGGGACCGTCTGCATTTCGTAACCCCACACTTTGGTCAGACTTCCCCATCCTTCCGTGCAGCAGCAGCAACTACTACGATGCACCCAATACGTAATTCGTAACGGGCACTACGTACCGTCACAACAAGCTCGTAGGTGTTACGTTTCTTTTTCGCATTTCTTGTCAAAAACCTCCGCATTCATCTTTTAAGACAGATGTCCTACAAGTAAAGAGAACTTTACATAAAATTATACAAAAAGAGGCTTTTGGACGCACTAAACTTAAGGGAAAAGCATTAAAAATTACCGTTGAAAACCACGTATATCACTAAGTTTTATAGGATAATAAAGAATTGCTTCTAAGTAACTCATTCTCTACTAATGAGGATTAACTCTCACCTCAGAAGGTACATTGGAATCAACATCCCAACTCATGAAGTGTAAATCCACATCTTCTTCATATCCTCTTTGGTGGCTAGCATACTCTCCAATAGTCTTACATATAACTATAGGTTTAAGGATAACTAAGTGAACACCACATCCTCAACTCAAAAAGGCAGTTCACATCCAATCCATCTTAGAAAGCTCTTTAGGAATAGTTGAAGGTTTTTTTCTACTAAACACTTTCACTCAACTCACAACGAATGTTTCCACCCCAAAAAATCCCTCTTTTGACTTAACTTTAGCTTTCTTAATTCCAAGTGTGGATTGTGTACATGTGAATACACCTTGAAACATAAAGAAATCATTTCATTTACATTTCATTCTATACATGCTTAGAACCTTCCCTTTTCATCACATCAACACACTTTAAACATGCGGCCATATACATTATATAGGTCATTTAGTTCATAACTCTTAGCATACATTTCCTAAGAAGCTTTCATAAAAAACACATTAACAAATAACTTTTTTATTTGCCTCTTTCTTCACATGCCCTTCAATGGCCCTCAATTCACCGGAGTACAACAAGCACTTAAATTCAACAATTTAGTAAAACAAAACCGTCCCACAAGAAGGTGGACATACCACTAAAGATCCCATTTCATAAGTAGCTAACAAACATACCAACTTACCCTTTTTCCCAAGATTCCATCACCTATAACATTTTACGACTCAGAAAAAATTCAACATCATAAATTAGACCTTGAGGGAGTAACTAAAAACAACAATATCAACCCATAAGAAAACAATGCTCAAAGACTACCTTTCATGCTTTATTTAACAACCCTTTCTTAAGCCCAAATTTTGATGAAAAAGTTTTTAAAACATGTTTTTTCCCAATTGGCAGTTTTGTTTAGTCATTCAAAATCATCACCTAATTATGATACAGATAATTTTTTGGATGGATCATTTGAAACTTTTTTCATTCAAGACCCATATAAGAGGTTTAAAAGAATAGAAGAAACTAGGGTTCAAGGAACTCTTTTTGAAATCTATTGAAGGGTCCCTTTAATGAAAGAATTCAAGGAGGGATACCATACCTCACATTGAAGAAAACGCCAAGATTTTTTTATGAAGAAACAAGCCAACCCCCCTCCTATTTTCTTTTCTTTGCCTTCTAGCTCCAAGGAGACCTTGTAGAGAAGTTTTTTCTAAGGGAGAGGAGTTTTGGGGTTTTTAGGAAATGGAGGTTCTAAAATAAGTCTTAGAGTTTTAATATATCTAAATATCCTAATAAACCCCTAAATAGAACGTTCATGGTTCTACGACTTTTTGGGTGAATTTATCAAAAACCCCAGCTTGTTAAGAAAATTTACAGTCTTTAGACAACACCATCAACGGATGCAAACCACGGACATCTTTTTCATCACGTTGCCGTGGTGGGGTTCTAGTGGTTTTGGTTACTATTAGCTCCATTTCGACCGCTGGAGAACTACCTAGCTGTTCCAATTTCGACGTGGCCAAGTCGACGAGGCCTTTGGTTGGACCCAATTGGGCCCCGCAATTTGCGCCTTGTTGGGTATAATTGGGCCCAGGTGCAGTTTGGGTCTTCTCTAGGTCCCCCTTGTGGGTCCCTAGTTTGGGGTTGTAACCCGAATGTTTGACCCTAAACTAATTCCAATCTAAGGTCCCTTTAGGAATAATCCCACAATCAAATTTCGATTAGACGAACACATAAAACTCCGCCTCAAGCAAAACCAGACACACCAGCACTCTCAAAGACAAACCCCTTTTGCCGACAACACCATAGACTTTTCTTGGACCCTGTTTTTGACCTCCCAAAACGTTCTTCACCACACGCCTAGAACATCATGTAAACTCTTTTAAAACTTAAAATTACTCGATAAACATTTCACTAAGCCGTAGTTTTAACCTTAGTTTTTCATTTTTAGGGCGTTATATTTCTCCCCCACCTTGGAATAAAAAACATTCGTCTCGAATGACACTAAAAAAACTTTAAGATTAACAAGAACCCACCCCTTAGCATCACAATAAACCTTGAAATCAAGGCTCCAAACATCATGTTCAAGTCAACCAACTAACAAGGAAATCATTTTCCCACATTTTCAAACACTTTTTCAATACAAGCACTTTAGCAAAACTTTTGCATTTCTAAATCCCCTCTTTATCCTTACTTAATGGAGAACTACCTTCTCCCAACCTTTTAAACATTCTAATTATAAAAAACCACTTTTTAACACACATTTGAACTACAATTCAAGACAAAGCAAATTTTTTTCAAAAGGAGACTTTCACAGTGGAGCAATCAACTGTAGCAGAAGCAAATTTGCAACTTTCCCAAAATTCAATCTTTTATCGTTCGTTCATTTCGTCATTATGGAAGAAACTACCTTCTCCACATTTAAACATTCTTCATAACAATTTCAATTTCTAACACTCATTGAAACCATTTGCATGAAAAAATGTAAATTTTTTTTTCATTATTGGACTTCCTTCAAGTGAACTTTAAACTTCCATTGTGGGTCCCAACAATGCTTGTAAATGTTCCAATAATGCACCTTTTGCAAGCAACTTTACAGACGGCATGACAATATGAAACAAGAACCCCCATACCTAACCTTACTCCAAATAGACTTGACAAGTTACGCTCATTTTTAATGTGAGAGTAAAGCATCCCATACCTAACCACTCCCACTTAGTGGCCCTTGAGGATTTTCTGCCTTGGCCTAAAGTACACTACAAATGGAGTTTCCTACTTAACATCATTGATGCAAAATAGCTGGACCTGCTCCTTTGAAATTAAACCTTAAGTCATCTAACTTCATATATAATACAAGATAACTCTTTCATACACTTCATCCTCAAACCAACTTTTCTACTCAACTCATTCTCCCCCACTTCAGGTAAAGCCATCTTAAAGGTCTCATACTTCAAAGAGCCATTACACCTCTCACAAGGTAGGAACTCTCACTATTCTTAATTCATGCACATCAAGACTAAACATCAACCTTACAAGTTAAGCATAAAACTTTCCTCTGGATTCAAGCCTAGAAAAACTCTCTTAAAAACCACCTCACTCAACTCTTAGGCACCACTTAACTCAATCACATGGAACAAACTTCCTTACTAGGTCTTCATAACACAATTTAACCTTTACTTCCTTAGGTAAAAACCTATACAAGAATCTCACCAATACAACAAGAATACTATTCACACATTAACCCACACAGAGGGTTTTTTCCCTCACTCCTACATATCTCCACATTTCTCTCAAGTTCCTCAATTCACACTTAAAGCATGTCTACCATCATTGAACATAACTCAAGATAAATCCATTTTTGCTTCTCAAAGACTACTTTATTCAATCATTATAAAATTCCTTACCATGATCATCAACACTTCATCCTCATAATCACACCTACCCATAAAATGGCATCACAATCACAATTTTCAAAACTTCCCTTCCATATCCCTACTCCTTCTAGTCCACAAATCCACTCATAACATCAAAAACTCAACCTTTTTTCCTTCCTCCAACTTGAAACATCTCCCCTTCCAAGAAATCACACCTAGAAGCCACCGTACAAGTGAACATAAGATAGGAAGGGCCTTTATGGATTTAGCACGATTCAAATAAGTATGGAAGACATGAAAACTCTATCTCCTAGTCTCCTTCCTTTAGTAGAAATAGGTTGGAACTCAGAGAGAAATAACAGATTGCCTAAGCACATCTATCTTCCGTGTTAAGCGGTTTCTATGTTATACAAAAGAACAAGTTTATATCTGGAGTAGAGATGGAAAACTAGAAGTGGGAGGAACTTGTTAAGAACCCATGAGTGCCGTCGGGAAGGGGATATGAATCCTGGTAGGAATGAATGCGAAAGTGACAAGGGGAGGGGAAATTGGATCAGGGAAAAAAGAAGGAAGGGGTAAATGGCTTGAGCTGTTGTACCCAGAAAATTGCATGAACCATACAGAGGAGGGTAAAATGCCTTCCTCCCGCTCTTCTCGACTCTTTCCTCCCCCCCCCTCTCGCCATTCCATTCAAAACCGTTCCTTTATTCATTCACCGTTCTAATACTTCCGAATCACAAAAGAAGCCTGACACAAGCACGAGAGTTAGTAGCACGGAGAATGCCTTTTTGAGAGAAAAGAGATGGATCACGTGGCTGTGTTATAATGGGTTTCTCTTCTCCCGTTGTCTCCCTTTGCGCCCCGCCTTGAGTTGCTTCGACATTCGCCGGTTTTGATATCTAATCCTATAGAACTGAAGTAATCTTCTCGCGACCTGTTTGAGTTCACTGGGAAGAGAGAGTTCCCTCAGGGGAAAAGGGCGGAATATGTCGAGTGACAAGCAGTGAAGAAGGCCTGTTGAGGAATAATAACGCGGGCGACCGACCTGGATGGGCGTGCAGGCGTACAGTGAGGGGGTTGAAAGTCGGTTTTCCCGCGAAAGGGGTAGGGGGGGAGTGGGGTGTGGGGTAATGCCTAGTAAATGATGTTGGGGGGAGGAGAGAGAGGGTATTTGGTAGGTGTGAAGAAATCACAATGGAAGTTGGTACTCGAGGGGGGGAGCGGGACAGGAGTAACATGAGACCGAAAGATAGTCCCCCCCTGCCCTCCCTATCCCTCGCGCTCTTTTTGGTACGGGGGTAAACTGACCAATATGAGCAAAGAAATGGGCATGGGGTGTGGCGAGAGTAGCGTCGAGGTCAGAATTAGTGTAAGGGTAAATTTGGGAAGGTTGGGGTATGAAAAGTACGGGGGTAAGGAGATGGTGTGGATTACGACAGATTGTCCGGTAGGGGGTGGGGGGTAGGGCAGGAAGAAAGTGGTGGCATCTTCGTCCAGTATTCCTAGTCGTGGTGTGTTTGAGGTAAGAAAAAACGGTGGGGTGGGAGTGTAGAAGGAGGTGAGAAAAAAAAGGTGAGCCTTTAGAGAAAAAAAAATAGGAAGTATGTAAAGGGTAGAGGGAACAACAATAAAAAAAAGCTATTCTACACCCTTATATTTTCCTGTCTTATTAGAAGGCTAGGTAGTATGAATGAAATAGAAGTTTGAGTACTGAATTTGATAGTGTTGTGGGGGTGAGGAACAACGTCCCCTTTGGGTGCGTGTAAACAGGAACGAAGGAGGTAAAGGGCGTGTTGTAATCCTCGCATCTTGGAAGGCGTATGGACGATGGGGAGGAAAGGAGTGTATTGTTCCGCATAGTAAATGAGTCATAAGCGCCTGGATAAAAGTGTAGGCAGAACGGAGAGTGTGCTTCCCAATCCTAGGATAGGGGCAAGCATGGGAAGGGGTTTATGGGGGGGAGTAGTGTGGAAGGTGAAAACTATTACGGGTAGTACGGAAGGTGAGAAAGTAAAAGGAAGTACTATAGGGTACTCAAGGTCTTGCGTAACACATATGAAAATTGTGGGAAAGACTTTCGCTCTCTCCTGCTAGAAATGGCCTTCTCGCCGCCTCACAGTTTAATGGAAGGAAGAGAATATTATAAAACGCGTCCCTTTGGGTGGTTTATATTTTTCCTTGTTTTCCCTGAATTAGAATAGTCCCCGTCAGAGGCTCTACCTTGTAGGGGAGAAATGGGATACTTCGAAATTTCATAGCCAGAGAGGTCAGAATAGGTGGTGATGGTAAATGAGTCTCTCAAACAGCCTCCTCCTCTTGTCCCATTGAGTTGTGTCCGCAAACCCACACCAATGAACTAAGATACTACACTATACTTGCCCTTTTTGTGAGAACCTTTTTTAAGAAACCTAAACTATATCCCATTGAACCTCTTATATCAAGTTCCCTGTCACGACCCGAAAGCACCCCTTAAGAAGTTTAGGGGAGAACCTTTGGGTAAAAATGCGGGCGTACTGACCCCCCGTAAGGGTTTTACAAGCCCCTTTGATAATCAATCATTAACAATTTAGTGAACATGAAAAAGTATTGAGGAATTAGAACGTTTTTTCACGACATTTTAATTCACAAGGAAATTTCTTTTTATTAAATATTTAGAAAATCCTCATCGTCACAAGCCAAACTTAAGCACGCTGAATATCTTAAGTGGCATGGGACCCTTTTATATTACAAAGGAAATACAAAATAAGCACTGTTATACAAAACTAAAAGATTAAGAACTATGACCTTCGAATATGTGAGGACATACCTTGTGTCTTTAGAGGAAAATAATCAAAAGCTTGGCCCTTGCAAACTTCAAACCTTGCTTCAAAAAGCTATCTTATAAAGTATAGAAAAGTATGAGTTAGTAAACAAAGCAATGTCCAAGTATGATATATGCACAAACAATGCAAAAGGGATAATTTTAGTAAAACCCATTTGTCACTCCCCAATAAATAACCAATATTCAGGCTAGAAAAAAAAACAACATAATAATCATCATGTTTTAAACACTTAGAAGAAGAATTTTTCATAATTGTAAGCAAATCAGCCACTTTTACAGTACAAACTTTCAAAATGTTTCAGTCAACTCATTAAGGGAAATTTATGTAAACTAATCCTAGTCTACACTAGTTGACCTTTCCCAAGGCCGAGCAAAGAGGAAAGTGACTCTTTCCGTAGGAAGTTTGTTTCCCCTACTAAAGGTTTTATCCTAAGACTTCACAAAGGTAATAACATGAAGGAAGTTGCACATATCGCCTCCTTCAACACACCAAGGTGATTCCTAAGACTACCCCTTTCCGGCTTTTACTCTCCTCCAACCTCGAGAGAACAGCCCCACCACTTAAAATAACAAGACATTAGAAGAAACACTCAAGCAACACACTAAGACTTCCCTTTCGGACAAAAAATGAATGAGTTTCACTCATATAAAACTTCAAGCACCGTATATATATAAATATTCCATGTTGATAGTCTTGCAAATTTATGCAAATTACGATATAACATAAAACATTGTGTAACGTGGCTTTAAGAGAGCTATGAAAATACTAACATGATCGAAGGAGCTGTCGTTGAAAGTTGGGAGGGTGAAGAAGTTTGTTGTTTCTGCAAGTTTGACATTTCGTTGGGAGGGGTGATGATATAAATAATGTCAAAACCATCCAAATACAATGGGACTTACAATCCATTTCTCGAAATAGTCATATTTGAGAGGAGAATGTGATAGAGAAATATTGGCCAATGGAATGAACAGGAAAATGTGTCATAATGTTATATACACAATTAAAATATCACATAATAATTCAAGGGTATAATTGAAAATAAGCCTCTTGTAGAGTTTTAAACCACCCACAAAATTATGTGAGAATAATGAACCAAACACTTGATAAAATATAGTCCTTGCATTACTAATCTCTGCATTTCTAATCCTCGCATTATTAATCCATGCATTACTAATCCTTGCATTATCAATCTTTCTACCAAACGACCCCTAAGAATTTAAACCCATAAGCTTCAAAAAAAGATGAACAAGAATAAATAAAGAAAAAACAACTATCTGATCTGCCGAAAACAAATAATAATAATAATAATAATAATAATAATAATAATAATAATAAAATCTTTCTACACTTTCTCCTTTGGGAAATTTTAAATTCAACTTCCTGGCAACTCCTCAACTAATGACGTCCATCCTTTATAGTCTCCGACCTAAAGCCGGAGTTACAGTGGCCCCGTCAAACAACTCGACCTTTCCTCCCTTTTTTGGGCATTTTCCTACCATTCCCTACAGACAATTTAAGTTCAAAAATTGTATCCCTCATCAACACTATTGCCAAAATATGAATGGTAAGGTCAATTGGGGTAGTCCCCCCAATATTTAAAAGAACACCCATCCATATCTATCAAGGAAAGGAACGTTTAAAGATAAAAAAATAAAAATTAAAAAAAAAACAAAAACAATGAACTGGTAAGTTGGCGGAGAACATTTTGAACCGGCCGTTACTCGCTTTTGATTAGATAGAGACATGTTTTGATGATAACAACATTATAATGAGGCCGTCACGTTTTGATTGCCTACTTGGGCCGGGCGTCCCATAGGCAGCGACTTTGCCGGAGTAGGGCCCCATCTTCCCCGCCAAAAAACTTTTATATTTTTTTGGACATTGACAGTTATGTTAATTTTGAGTGCGTAAAGTTTGTTCTGATACCCAAAAGCCCAATTTAATACTCTTTTTTAAAATGACTTAACAATATTAGAAAAATCTGATCATAAGGAATGTCCCTAGTGTTAGATATTTTTTTTCCTATTTTTATTTTCGGTGTCAGTCAGAGCTGCAGCAAATTTTCAATAGCTTATTATCCCCTTTACTGCTCTCTATTTTTTATTTTATATAACACAACACACTATTAAACAACTTTCTTTTTAATTATAACATTTTCTTATATACTCTCAAATATTTATTAAGTAATCATAAAGAAGTAATTTTGTCTGGCAATTACTAACTATTTAAACTTAACTATAAGATATTTAAAAACAATACCCCAATTATAACAAATTAAACCGATTTAACCGCATTTTTTAAGTAGTGGGAACCTTTAGGGTGCGTTTGGTAGGATGTATTAAAAGAACTACTCCCGTAATTAGAATGTGGTATAATTTTAATACGTGTTTGGTAGAATTGTGAGTCCTATGGAATAACTAATTCCATGGGATTATTAATACATCCTACTGGTAATTTATGTGATGGTTTGCTATACCTTTCCATTTGGAGGTTAATTAGCTCTAATACCATGGACCTAATAATTTCTAAGGTTAAAAAGACAAAAATACCCCTCAATACTTTCTGTTTATTATTTAACATTGTTAATTTTTTTTTGATTTTAATTTTAATATATATAATAATTAAGTTGATTTTAAATAAATTAAGCTTTCACCTTTTTATTATTTAGATTAATTTTTTGGTTTCTAAAATATTAATGACTTAATCTTTTATTATTAATAAGAAATATTATAATCCCTACTAATAATGTTAATGTTTGATATATGAAATTTAAGAAAAATTCGAATTAAAAATATTGTCTCTTAATGAAAGTGTTCAATTAAAACATTTACACAAGTAGTCTAAAACAAGAGTGGTGTGTATAGATATGATATCTAACACACACATTTCGAGTAATAAAAATAGTTTTAAAATTTTTCTTTTTCCTATATTTATTTTATATTTTTATATTTTATTTTAATGATAAGAAGTTTTTTTTAAAATTTATTGATTACAAACAAAGTTCAATAAATTTTTCTCATAATCATTATCTTGTTGTGACCTTTTGGAGGTTATTACTCTAATTTATAAGATGAAACAATTTAATTTCCTCTCAAATAATATTAAGTGAGAAAAATAGAGAACATGAACAATAAAAATTTTTTATATTCTCCCCGAAAACTAGTTAAAACAATGTTATAAAATATAATGTCTCCGTTAATTTATCTCTTTGATGACTCAATTACATGAAATACAAAATCTCATAATACTCTTAGGGTAATAATTGTTTTGTTTAAAAAAAATTTTAAACCACACCAAATTAATAAAGAACAATGAACCAAACATTGATACAAATATTCTCTGCATTAACTAATCTCGGCCTTGCATCCTTCTGCATTAGCTTAAATCCCGGCACTATTCCAATTTTTGTAACCAAATACCCCCTAATATAAAATGAATGTGTACTTTGGATCGTTCCAAAACATCTCTAGAAGTCCCATTTAAAACATAAAATAGTTTTGTCCACCAGGTTTGGAAAATAGATTGAAATAAATAGAGATACACATATTTATAATAACAACTCCATATTAAATAATGTATGGCGTAAAATGTCAAGTAAGACATGTAAACACCCTATTTTTCTTTGAATTCTTATTGAGGTCGTTTTCTAGACCTACATCCGAACCCAATCCCTAATGTCTTGTTTTGTTACATCACCTATTAATTAAATTTATTTAAACACTTTTAGGTGTTCAATTCATGTTCTTCTCCACAACCTTTGGCCCCTTTTAGACCTTGGGGCAATTAAAATCCACTAAATTATCTGACGTCTTTTGCAAAAGGATCCTTTATTTGACTAATATCCTTAAATAATTTGTAATACTGTCACTTAGCGTGACATATCTCCTTATCTCATGCAAAATCTCGATGGACTTTGAATTGACTTAAGCACTTATTTTATCATAAAAATATATTTTTTAAATTGAACATTTTTCATTTTATTTGAAAATCAGTATTTGTTCATAAAAATTTTAAAACATGAAGTTGCATATCAAATATGAAAATAACTAATAACTACATTTTTTCCGACCTATTTCACTTTTTGTATTTAAAATGTACATTGAGCTAGTATGAACACTAAAAAATACAATCAAATACAACTTTATTTTCAAAACTCCAACTTTAATCCAACTTTAACTTCTTCATTTTTTTTAAAAAAAAATTATTTAAATCTCTTCAGCAAACCGCCTAAATTAAATTGTAGGTATATGGCCATGTTTAATTCCTAGAAAGTACGTAACGACAAAATAAATTCAAGTTGACTTTTTAAAAATGGACCTAAAAAACTACCCCTTTCAAAAAGACAATTTCTTCACTCATAGTCTAAACTAAAGGGTGTTTTGCTATCCGAATATTCTTCACCATCTATTGTGACATTTATTCTCTACATTTTACTCTATGAATAAAAATATCAAAATATAGATAGATTTCACTAAAGTTTGGTGTTTTCTAATCGAAAAAACATGATAGTTTTCAAGATTTTCTATGGCATGTGAACATGTCATAGAAACATATGGCTCTCCCTATGGAAAGTTATGATGCGTTTCAATAACGTCCTATTCCAATTAACGTAAATTTTTTTTTAAAAAAAAATAGAGAATTAGTAATTCAACATAGAACTAGTAATTCAACGTAAATAATATCATACATGTAAAAAGAGTCTTGGAGCTAATTAATAGCCCTATATCTATTTCTTTTACGGACACGCATGCATATTTTTATTCTTTGAGAAGCCTAACTCACGTAATCTTTTTTGGTTTTGACTAGCCAACACATTAATTTTCTTCTTCTTCATTTACATTGGAAGTTACACACCTTTTTACCGAACTAATTGTGGATTTTTGGGACGGAAATTTAACATTTTCTATAATGGGGTTGACCTCTTTTTCTCTTTCCTCTCTTATAATGCATGAATGTAGAAAATTTTGTAGGAAAAAGTCTAGCTTTCTCATTATAAAAATTAAAACTTTTCGTTTACTAGCTAATTGCTTACAAAAAAAAGTAGATTATGATTTAGGATGGGTGATGTAAGTGGTGAGAGATATCTTCTAATTTATCTAGTAGTAAACGTGTTCACACTTAGCGTGATTATGAAAATTATTAGTAAATATTTTGAAAATATTTTATAAATTTAAAAAATAAACTATATAAATTTTACTATGTTCATATACATTTTAAATTTGTAAATCGAATAAACTAGCTACACAACTATTCAAGATTATAAAATAGCCTTTAATAGAAAATAATTGCATAATGTTTAATGGTTTTTACCCGTTTCTTGTTTTGATTTACAATCTTAATTTTTCTTCTTGTGATTAAAGCAATTAATAGAGCAAGGTAGATACTAATAATTTGTTTCTAAACATAAAAAATCCACTCTAAACGCGTCATTGTTATCCACAATACCCACAACTTTCACAACCGGAAAATTTATTACATCCTTAAGATAGTTGAAGAAGTGAATATTATTTGAGGGTCATAGACATGGAAAGACACAGAAGTAATTGAGATTATTAAGAGGAGTGGTGAAAATGTGACTTAAAAGCCACAAAATCAATGGATATTATTTATTATAATAGAAGTTATTGAAAAATGTGATATAAGTTGACTGAGATGATTTTTTGATTAAAATAATTAAGAAAACAATACTAAATAGTGATTATTGGGTTATTACTTTATCGTGAAATGGGTGAAAAAAGGTCAAGAAGAAGAGAAAATAATTAATGTAACTTTTCTAGGTTTAGCTTTGCATTATACATTGAATGATTTCATCTATTTAATTGAAAAAATATTCATAGCAAAAGATAACATATCACTTGTTTGTTAGCCTCATGATTCTTATCTAGTGCATTTATGTGAAATAAAAAAATAGAAGATAAAATTTAAAAAATTACCATTTATATTTTAAATAAAACTTACAATCCAAAATATATCAAAATTTTTAAAACACATATTATAAGGGTGTTGATTACCTCCAATAACAAATTGAAAGAAAAATCCAAATTCAGGAAATTATAGAGACAAACGGTATAAAATTATCATTACAAAGGAATATTTAAAATATTAAAAATGATTATTCTGATAGTGTATAGTATTCATTTGACCAAATTATCCAATTTGTCATTTTGCTTACTCTCAATTTTAAAATCTGATGTTTCTCCACTCCGCTTTCTTGACCCCACGGATCGGGTTATCTATACTTGCAAAATAATGAAACAATATTATTTTTACAATGTATATTTTGATTTCAGTTTAATTATTTAAGTTCAGAATTTGATTTTATCCCAAAAAAAATCATTTTTCTATTTCCCCCTCCCCTACCAGCCTCTAAAATATCATAAGCACAAAATAACATTTTGATGATCGAAAAGAAAAAAAGAAAAAAAATAATTGACATTATTTTTTCATCTCTCCACAAAACTTCAAAATAGCGAAGTCTAACTAAATTATGAAATACTTGTACCTTTAAACAAAAACAGTTTTTTTTTAAAAATAGAGGGTAATCTAGATTATATTAAGGAACAAGGAATTGAATTAAATAAAAAATTAGGCGAACTAAAAAAAAAGAAGAAGTTAATAATACATTAATTATAAAAATACAAGAGATTAAAGCAGAATTAGCATTATTAAAACAATAGTTCTTTATGATCGATTAGTAGTAGAACATGAGATTGACGATAAATTAAAGAAGCTATACGCTATAGAAAAGAATAAAACTTCCTATAGATTACAAAGATTTTATCCATTTCAAAATCAGATCAAGTTATATAAAATAAAATAATATAATAATAACACTATTATTACAAATAAATAACCCAAAAATAGATACAAACTTTAAGAAAAAAGAAAGATATATCAGAGCGTATAGAGGACTTGATAGCAAAATTAGCTAAATAAAAATCAATCCACAAAAAAAATAAAATAAAGAAGAAGAAACAAAAAAAATGGACCTTTTTTCAACTAGCATCAAAAAACGAAGAAGGATTAGAAAGCCGAGACAAGCTTATCAAGAAATAGCATTGCGCTAATAATTTTATATCAAGAATAGTAAATAAAAGAAATAAAAGAAGAAAACAATCAACAACAGCATGAAATAATAGATGTGGATTAAAGAATACAAATATTTCAAGAAAATCACTAAGATTATAAACCCTAAAATTTTATATGATACAAATTAACCAAACAAATCTCAATTAATATATGCCCACTAAGAGAAGAACATTAGAAGTAATAGAAAATATTCGGATCCCTAAATCTTAATAAATCAGAAATTCCTAATAGAATTAAATAAAGCTAGAAAAGACAAATGCATATGGGATAATACTAATAGGTGTTAAGGCTGTTTAACTAATAGAAAAAATTAGGAACACAGATATTAACTATAATATATGATGACAGATGGTCAGACCTAAAAAAATCAATTATTGGCATTAACTGAGGTAGATATGACAAATAATGGAGAAATATTTTAATAAGTCCAGCTTCATGATGAACTAAAGAATTGGAACATATTAAAATAGGATACAACTAAAGGATATGAGAAATGCCAAAATGGAAAAAACCTACTAATGATGCATAGGATTTTAGGAAAACTAACAGACAACAGTAATACTAGATAAATTACAAATAAAACGATTATCGTAGAACAGTAATGGGAAATAAAGGAATACCACAAGTAAAACTATAAAGATTAAAAATCTGAAGAATACGCGGGATTAGATTGGAAATTAAGAATTGTCAAGAAAAAAGAAAGTTTTTAATTCCTGAGCTCATTAATGTCCATTAAATTATAAGGGCTGGCCCTCGATTAGATTTACATTTATAACTATGTAACTCAGAGAGATATAGAAGAAGAAGAAGAAAGTGCTCGTGGCAGGAAGCTACCGTTAAAAGCGAATGAAACTTGAAGAGTAATATAGAGAAGAATTTGCAGTAATCTCGTAATAGAAAAAAGCAAAAGAGATAAGTCTATAACAACATACTAAACTGTTCAAATGTTAAAGGATGCAACTAGGAAATTTAGACTTCTTAGAAAAATTAACATCTCATTTTAAAATATGTGAATCAGGAAAGATAATAGAGGCCTCTAGATAGAAAAAATATTACATAGAAAAATTAAGAAAAAGTTAAAAATAATAAAAGACTCAAGAAGCTGATAGCGAGACAAACTAGTTAGAAAAAATTTCTATAATTAGACAAAAGAATTAATGGAGTCAGACAAGCCAAGTAGCCCGTCCAAAGAACAACGGAACAAGGATATACTCCAGTTCAATAGTACTGAAATATACACGTAGAAGAGTATGACAGGGTGATGTTTCCCCCAAAAAATATAAAACCAATACGCAAAAAGGATGCATATTGAAGAACCAATAATACTAAGGGAGGAGGCCGAAGTTACGGAAAAATATATAAATATAGAAGCACAGATCCACAAGATGGAAAATTCAGGATAGATTTATGGAAAGGAATTGTCGTAGTAGATTTCATAAAAAACTACACTGAAACAGATGCAGAAACTATGTATAAGTATTTAAAAACCTTTTTAGGAGAATCCACTAAAGCATTATGGAAGCCTATAAGGGTAGAAATCTCACAAGAGTTCCAATATTGGTATCAGTAGGACCAAATTCAGATAACATTTACAAATCATAAAATTCATTACAGTAATAACAGGGGAGAAGACTCAATAGTGGATTCGTAACAACTACAAACGAAATGCGGTAATAAAATAGAACAATGAGTATAAGTAACTGAGTACCATATAAAGAATTTCTTCAATGATTATTTTTACTAGTGCTACTTGTGGTGAATGCACTTTCAATCAAGGATTTAGGAAAAAAATATCTTAATAAATTGCTGGAGCTTTTTTAGGAAGAGAGATAGAAGACACAAATGGGGTAAACGAGAAGGAGTTATTACAAAATCCTCGCGGCTAAACATGTCAATAGGGACATAGCGATACAAACATATAATTGAAATACTACAGAAAAGTGACACGCCACCTACAAATACAAAACTAATTAAAACAAAATGAGATGAATATGTAAGATGAAATAACACTGTCAAAGCTACCAATAAAGACCAATATAAAAGAAAAAAGTATAACAAAATATAAACCCACAATTAATAAAAGATTTAGTAGAGAAACGGATACTTTCTTAGAAAATCTTCGTCTAGAAAATCATATCTAAATAGAGGATAGACATCGGTAGAAAATACGAACAGATTATTAAACTATAAAAATAAGTTTAGAATGTTTAAATGCGGAAGTATAGAAACATTTGGAAAATACTGGTCCTAAACGATATAACACAAAACTAGAAATGCCTTCAACTAGTTAGAAGAATTTGATGAAACATTACTAAATGTAGACGAATATAGGTCAGATAATGAGAGTATTTACTCTGATAGTAAGTATCTAATGTAGAAGAATAGACTCAAGAAGAATGCTCCCCCATTCAGAAGGAGAACGAAATAATAATGAAATGGACTAAAGACCTGAATTTAGGAAGATTAAAGTTAATTTTATGAATATAATAGAATGCGAACATGATTTTGAAAAAGGCACATAGGTTTAGATAGTAATTCATGTTGTTGGTGCAAATGGTATCCTAGCAAAATAAAAAGAGCTAAATGTAATAAATGTTTTAAAGAAGGATGCATAACTTGCATAGAAAACCAACTAGGACTAATAATCCAAAATAAAAAAGAAATATATATAAATGAACCTTTAATAAACCTTAAAGTATTAAGTTTAGAAACAAAAGTAGAAGAATTAGAAGACAGAATAATAACATTAGAAAAGGGAAAACATATTTAAACACGATCATCACTAGACAATCAAGAATTAATGAATGAAGAATTTAACACCTTAATATGCAATGAAGATAAAAAAAAATATTGTAAAAGTATTAACAAGACTTCAATTAAGAGAATACGAAATAGAAACTTTAGCGTTAGTAGATTCGGGATGTCAAAGCATCTCAATAAGAAAATGATGAACCTTCAGAATATATAAACCTTAGCTAAAGCAGTTCGACAGGCTATGGCAATACATGGAGGAACACTAATGTATATAGCACTAAAGATAAAGCACCGTGTTAGTTTTTTAAACACATGTTCAGAATTCTATAACCTACTTATAAAATGGATTATAAATATGGGTAGAGACTTGAATAAGTGCCTAGATTTGTATAGAGACGAGATTTTATGATGTACATAATAAAGGAGGCACTTTATAACAAGCGATGGAATGATTTGCTAAAAAAGTGCCTTATACATCGGTCTTAACTAGTAACCTAAAACTATAAGACACAAATCAAAAGAAAAATGTTGCGGTAATTGCAAAAATAATTCAACATGTCGTTATAAAACAGTTTTAAATTTTAATAATATCTGATGAAAATTTATCAGAATAGTAAGACTTAGAAGATTTGGATAATTTAGACAAAATTATGTCTTAATATAAAATAGCCAACAAAATTATATAATTTTACACCAGGAATTCAGAAAATAAGCAAAATTAAAAAATCAAATAGAATTAGAATATTATAAAGATCAAATAGAAATAATAGGCCGAAAAGCCCTTAAACATGCGAAAAATAATAAAATTGTGTGCCCTAAACTAGACATTAAACCCGAATATATAATAAAAAACTGAGTGATAGAAGAAACTAATCAAGTATGAAGGATTTTGTATAAATTAAAAGACCTATTGGAATAGGAGTAATAAAAGATCAACCTTAAAACATAGATAACAGCATTATGGACAAGACATCAAATGTAAATAGTGAGAGGAAGGTTAGAATGGTAATTAAATTAATAAAAGACGAAACGATAACATTAAACAACAATGGATACAAAGTACCAGATAAAATAGAACTAATAAAATAGAATACAAGGAAAACAGAATATTCAGTAAGTTTTGATTGTAAATCAGGATATTGGCAGATAAAAAAAGCGATCCGCGGATAGTATTGAATGGACAGCTTAAATGTCACAGGACATTGTGAATGGTTAGTCATGCCATTTGGTTTAAAACTGGCCTCCAATTTTCCAAAGGCAAAATAAATAAAGATTGGCAGAATACAAAGCGTTTGTCTTAGTATACGTAGATGATTTATTAGTTCTATTAGTAAGGATTGATAAAGCACATTTAGGGCATTTTCAACGGTGTTAGGTTATTATTAATAAGGGATAATCATAGTAAAAGAAAAATGAAAATTATGTAAAAATTACATAAACTTTTAGGATTTATATTAGGAGAGAAGGAAAAATTAAACTACAACCTCATAAGCCAAAAAAAGTCTTAGATATGCCAGATAGATTAATTAAATAGCTTAAAGACTTACAAAATTTTTTAGCGAATATAATACACTATGCCAGACATTTTTTAAAGATTTAGCGGAAAACTTGCCAGGACATTATATTCTAACATAGAGCAAAGACAAACAAATTTTAATATAGAAGATATAAATTAAGCTAAAAAAAAATAACAGGATAAAATTAAAAATATTCCGATTCTTAATATGCCTTGGAATCAGATTATTATAATTATCGAAACAATGATAGTTCGAGGATGGGAGCAAGATCTGAAAGCTAGACCTCATAAATATAGTCCTAACAAGCAAGAAAAAATATGTGGTACCAAAGTCGAAAAATGAAGAAAAGGAAATAAGATAGCATGGAGAATGAAATTCTAGCCTGTAATATCTGGCCAGAATAGTTTAGAATATACATTTTAAACAAACAGAAAATTAGTAGGACGGTTGGAAGCTATAGAAAATTCTTAGAAAATTAATGAAAAGAGTAGTAGTCGAAGACGATGGTTCATTTTTTAGATACTATATATAGTTATCAATCTATACTATTTGACATATAAAAGGAAATGTAATATATAGCGATCAATTACGCCAGATACTAATAAAAGTTTAAAATTTTCCAGAATGAGACCACTACTACTAGAAAGGGTTTCAAAGAGTTCCACTTCAACACCAAGACTTTGTAGACTATTAAAAAAACAATGTTATCAAAGTTAACATTATAGACCTCTAGTCAAAATTGATGACGTCGAATAGAAAGAGGTAGTGTTGAACAACAAAAATTTATAGCATATGAACCGTATAATTGGATTATAGACATTTGTCTTAGGCCAAAGAGACAAACATTCAAACCCTGCCTATAGAAATAGGTGCGATGACACATATAAAAAAGGGACACTCTAAATACGATTGCCGTTTTAAATGCTTTAAGATATTATTGTTACTAACAAAAATAAAGAAGAAATAGATTTAAATATTATGTGGTAATTCATGGTAAAACAAAGGTGTTTTTCAGACATGGAGATCAGTTTTAAACTCTATCAAAGTTTTCAAAAAACATATTTTTAAAGGCTAATGATTACAAAAGCTTTAGCTATGCACCAGAGGGATATTAGAACCAAATTACTATAGATTTTCTCCAGCCCTTAGACAAACCCAGCTAAACTCCACAATACAACATCCAAAAGCGATACAGGCAAAGTAATATTTATGATCATTGCTCATCCATGAACAAAGCAGTTTAAAAGGACTAGATTAAGAAATGAAATGAAGCTCTAATGCAAGAATAATGACCAAGATGAGGGAAAAAACTCCAAAGAAGAAAAAGCAAGTCAAAATAAACAAGATGTACAAACTCAGAAGAATACAGGGTTTTCCATCCTATAAAAATGGATGAGGATGGGTGGGAATTCCCCACTGAATTTAAGAACCCCACGTATCCGGATGAAGGATACAGCTAGTCCGGTTCTCAAACGGTACCAGTAAAAGAACTTATCAAATCCGTTTATGCTGTTCACTTTGCCAAAAAAAAGTAAAATGAAGCAAGTCATTTCTTCTCAGAAATGGCGAAGTACTACCACTATCTTTACGCAAAAACCTGAAAAAGAGAAAACTAACCCCCAAAGGCCCAGAGAAAACTAAAGAAATATAATTTCGTCATAACAAAAACAGTAGACATCTACTCAAACAAAAAAGGAACAAGACAAATACATGATTTTAAAGAAAAAGCCCAATTACAAGCCATAAAAATATTCAGAAAATTCAGAAGAAAACTTAGAAACAATGAATTTGCCCAAGATCCTAATGAGATGGACTCTGGAATGGGTTTGCTCTATAAGCCATTAATAACTTAGACACATCATATTATATATATATAATAATAATAATAATAATAATAATAAATAATAATAATCAGAATATAATAATAATAATAAAATAATAAAACATTATGCAATCAAGAGGGTGCTTCTTTAGACAATCGGTGGAGGTCCACTTTACTCACTAGCACACATCTATGAAAAAACTGTTGGGACATATTTAAAAGGACAAGACATATACTGGACCACAAGGACAATAATCATGAAAAGGAATATCATTTCACGTGACGATGGGGTCCAAAAGTGTACCCGACTGAGATGATAAGATTCTCTTTCCATTTGAAACTCGAAGTTTGAAGTCCGAAGATCTCTATAAAAGCAGGCATTATCAAGAGAAGAAGAAAAACAAGAAGAAAAAATCCTTAGCATATATATATATATATATATATATATATAAAAGGAAGAATACTAAGAAACGTTAGACTGAAAAACGACATATGAACAAAGAGGAAGGAGTACTGAGTAGAATTTACAATCAAAAGTTTCATCAAATAACAAAACACACCACTATATTTGAAAAATATCTCCAATTATAATATATATAGTATATATATATATATATATATATATAATATATATATATATATATATATATATTATATATATATTCCTCCATCATCATCAAATGTTAATGCAAAGTAATTAAAATAAAGATAATTAAACTTTTTTTTATGAATATATTGAATAAATGAAAAGGAGGTAGTAACTGTCACCTTCATATGTAAAAATAATAATAAAGACATAAATAACTAATGGAAAAAGATGCCTAAAAATGAGAGAAAAGATAAATAGAATTCTTGGCGAAAAAAAAAAGGTGTCCCGTCATTTTTTTAATCTATCTTTATATTAGATATAGATTTGACAAACATAAAAATAATGATTATAAGCAAGTCTTTCTAATATAAAATCACCTAATTTTTATAGATGATTCCGCAACACCCTAAAAATTTCTAACCTAGCCTGAAATCATTTATACACCACACACACTCTATTCTCCAAATCAAATCAATTTGTCGTCGTTAAGTTGTATATGAGCTTGAATCGGGTGGTATCATACTTTCTCATGAATTATAAAGTCCGGTACAAATTTTATCAACAGTATCTAATGTAATCTAGGATTACAAGGGACGTCAAATACCAAGCCAAGTTCAAAATATTCATATTGACTAAGTTCTCGCATGAGTTCATATAAAGATCAACTTCAAACACTCTCAGAATATAATGCATTAGGTGTCCTATGACCTACCAAATTGAAATTCTATGAGTCTTTTTTTCGATGACACCAAATTTACCTTATTCAGAGTTTGAAGTAAGCAGTTATAGTTGTTTTAGCACAACATACCCGGACCAGAAATTGGGCGAACTCATCGGCTCAATAAGAAATCCACCGAATAGGTTGGAGAATCGCCAAGTCGACCCAAAAACCTGAATGGCGACCTAAAGTTCTAATAGGTGATACTCCGAGTATTTTGGGTGACGAGACATCCAGATCATCGAGATAACCGGCGGGTTCGTTGTTGTTTCTTGTGATTTTAATGTTTTCTTCGTTACTAAAACGGGATTCTGATCTTGGAGCATAAAATCAAACTTTCATAAGTCCATCTTACAATCTAATAACATTATTATACATATAACAAGTCTCAAAAACCCCAATTCTCATCCTTTCAAAGATCAAGAACTCCAAGAAATGAATTTCTCTAAGTTCTAAAGATCTAAAGGCTACAAGTTCAAGACCCTCTTCAAGAATCCTAAAGTTTTCATTCCAAGATTCTTCTCCACTCTTCATCTCTAAGAAACTGCGAGGAAGACCAAAGCTAGTTTTTCGAATCTTCTAATCAAGTTCTCCTTCAAGCTTCTTCAAGAATTTTGTTTTTATAGGTATGTGAGGTTATTCATAATGTTGAACTAGTTCGTCCTCACGCTCTACACCTAAATTCAGTTAGTGAAAATATCAATTTAGGATTTTGCCCTTAGTTATACAAACTTCTTGAAATGATTTGAATTCTTGCTCTGATTCCAAATTCTTATATTATGAGATTGCAATATTATGTGCATTGATATCCTTGAGTTGTTTACTCATGCTTATATTTCGCATGAACCCTAGTTGATAAGATTTTTATTGAATCCCTTTGTGCATTTATTTTCATGCATTGATTTTGGAATTTTAAAGTGAATGCAAGAGTATCATAAAGTATCTTTTGAGAATAGTTTCAGGGTACATAAGAGGTTCCAAAAAGTAGTGTTTCACATTGGGAAAAAAACTACTATTATAAGAAGAGCATATATAGTTTTGAAAGCATTTCAGTTAGATAGAGATAAAGGGAAGTTCAGTTACCCTTAACAAAAAGTATGATTTTCCACATAAAAAAGTGAGTACTACTTATAGAAAAGTATAAAGAGTTTTCAAAGTATTTCATACATATTCAATACAACTTCTGTTACCTTTTAAAGAGGTCTTTTGAAAAATTATCTCAACAAGAGAGTATCATTACATGAGCATTCGTTTATATTTTTGGAGTAGTATTGAGCTCCGATTTGGGATAAGAGTTCATATAATTCAAACGCCATAACATACACCTCCAACGTAGATAAGATTGTATCGAGAGACGGGCGACTCCTCGGCTGCCAAAAGAAGGATTTGTAGTGGATCCACCAGTTCAGTTGCGTCCTATACTCCGAAAAGGTGTAGGACGACTGTAGCAACGTGAGTAAGAAGTTGTACCATCACGAGGCTCAAAATGATGGTTCTCAGTTAGAGAAACTCCCTAATAATTGCATTGCTATAGAAAAAAGTTCAAATTATTTTCGTCATGATTTATATTACTCTTTAGTTGAGTTATCTTTAGTATTTTTAGTTCAATTGTTTATTTTATTAATCCCCATTACATACTCCTACATTCAATGTCTTGATGTAATTCGACCTACAGATTGTCATGATCCATATCTAGATACTTAGAATCATCAACAGGAATTCCGTTGAGATAATAACATCCGCTTGTCAGTTTTTGTGAGGCCTCTTTGTTCTCGAAGGACTTCAGTTTTATAATTTGCTACTAATAAAATTTTAAGGTGTTATGGATCTTGCCCCGACACATCAGTAGAGACTTCATAGATAGATAATATTGATCATTACTTTAATATTAAGTTTCAGATTTTTTACTTAAACCTTATGTTTTTACTCAATACATGTAGAGAGTTATGAAATTTAGTAAACTCTTGTTAAATGTTTCTTTTAGTTTTTGTTTGTGTATGCTTGAGTTAGTATTCCACCTTTAGTAAACCGAGGTGAGGTTTCACTTGAGGACTAGTAATAATTCTCGAGTGCCCATCACGTTCAGGATGTAGACTCAGAGGGTTTAGGGTTTAGGGTTATGGCTTTTACCTTATAAATATTTTTGATTTGATCGAAGATTTTAGGATTATATTTCTGAGTGGGGAGTTAGTCAAAAATGTCGTGAAGGCCAAGGTAATGGTAATCTGGGTGAGGAGAGGTGTAGCCCAAAAAGGGGATTGACCATAATGATGGCAAAGATCACTGTTATGCGTTCCCGGAAGACGAGACGCTGAGGCATTAAAACTATGATAGTAACAATTTTGTCTAAGATCAAATGGATCATTTGTTGTTTGATCCAGGTTCTACTTATTCTTATATATCTGTGAAAGTTTCTCTAGGACTTGATTTGATTTTTGATACCCTTTATGCCTTTATACATGTTGTTACCCCTGTTGTAGAGTTGGTAGTAGTAACTCATGTATATCGTAATTGTTCTGTATTTTAATTGGCCTACTGTCACGACCCAAATCAGGGACGCGACTGGCACCCACATTTACCCTCCTATGTGAGCGAACCAACCCATCTAAACAGTAACATTCAATTTAAATTACATAAAACAAGCGGAAGACTTGAAACTCATTAATTAAAAACATTCAATACTATTATATGCTCCCAAAATCTGGAAGTCACTCACAAGAACATCTATTCAAATTACTTTTAACTAGGAATGTCTAAGAACAAAATAAAAAAAAACTATAAAAAAGATTAGTCCATGCCGGAAGTTCAAGGCTCAGACTGAAGAAGAAGAACCCAGGTCCAAGCTAGAACGCATTCGCTAACCAAATTTCGAATGACAGTGAACGACTGGAAGATCTGCTGTTGAGTTGAATTGACAGAACGTTTCGCATTACACCAAATAACAAAGAGGAGAAAACATGAAAGTAGGGGTCAGTTACAACCACACGTACTGAGAGATATCATCGGCCAACTCAAAAATAGGGAAACAGTATATATCAATAATAATGTAAATAACTACAATACTCAAAATGTAGCAATAAACAACATGAATTCATCAAAACGACACCCGAGTTCACACATGATGACTCAGCCTCAATACCATATTATTTGGAATTAAGTTCATTAGATTGAGTATATTCATTATCTTTCAAGATTCATTATCGTCTCCTCCTTGTGTCGGTGTACGTGACACTCCGATCCTCTATTTCTATCCTGGTCCGGAACGTGGCACTCCGATCATCATTATATCCTTGGTACCGGACGTGGCACCCATCCATTTTCTATCCTGGTGTCGGAACGTGACTCGATCCTCATATTCGATCCTGGTACGGAACGTGGCACCCGATCCAATTCTATCTGGTGTCGGAACGTGACACATACGATCTCATATTTCATTATATCCTGGTACCGGAACGTGGCACCCGATCCCCCTAATCATCAAGCCTTCTTTTACCCTAAGGGCATCATCATTCTCATTAATATTATCAAAGCCTTCTTTCATACTGAAGCATCATCATTCTCATTTTATAAATATCACATGCGTAATTAGGGTTCTTGCAAGATTTGGATTCAATAGCTTCATCTGCTTTGTTATTCTAACAATTTCATAATATAATCAGCAAGCAACAATGTAAGAATAGCAGGGTTTACAATACTATTCAAAACAGAATATTCACTATTACGAGTTCACTACGAATATCGTAACAATAAAACCATAACTACCTCCACCGAAGAATTGAAGTCAATCAAGTTATCTTCTCAAAATCCGTGCTATCCTTCTTCGTTTCTCTCTTTTTCTTTCGTCTTTGTTCTTTCTATTTTCTTATTCAAACCCTCTTTCTTTTACTAAGTTTATGCAATTAAGAAGAAAAGATGGCAAGAATAACCACAATAATTAAACTTAAGGTTACCTTTTAACCCACAAGTAATTAGACTTATTACATTAACCTCGAAACTTTATAATTACAGCAGAGGAAGGAATATCAAAAACGTCCTTAAAACGTGTAAAGAAATAAGAACAAGAATGGGATTGCGCAAACCTGCGACGGCCCCGTTCGTGCTTCGACGGTCGTCCTGCAGGTCGTCGGCAACCGTCAGAGAAGTGGTTGTCCACCGAAGAATCCGTGACGGTCCGTCACACCTGTGACGGGACGTCCTTGCCCATTTCGTCAGACGTTCAGAGAGTCAATTTTCAGTACCCCATTTCAGATTTTTCCAAGTATTTTGAAAAGACACCCTCCACGACGGTTCCGCGTGCCCTTGACGGCCGTCGTGGCCTCCGTCACCTCTCAAGTTTTCCAGAATAAAATATGTTGCTCAAACGACTAAAAGGCGTTACAATAGATACAATTACCCATCGTTTGTCTCGAACGATCAAAGAAGGAAAACAAATGGCGAAAAGGAGGAGTACCTGAATTCTGTAAACAGATGTGGGTATTTTCGGCATATCCGGACCTCCTCTCCCAGTGCTTCTTCAACCGGTCGATTCTTCCTTTGACTTTGAGGGAGCAATCTCTCTCGATCTCAACTTGCGAACTATCTATCTAATATAGCAACTGGGTCCTCTTCAAAGTTCAAGTTCATCCAACAATACTGGTCCAACGATATGTAGTTTCCATCCCATGGACTTTTCAAAATGGACACATGAAATACCGGATGCACTCCGGAAGCCCATGGGGGCAAGGGCAATTCATAAGCCACCTCCCCTATTCGTTTAGACCTCAATGGTCCAATTTAACATTGGACTTAGCTTCCTCTTGCCAACCGCATCACCCCTTCAGGGTGGAAACCTTTCAACAAGACTTGTCACCCCATGAAACTCCAAGTCTCTAACCTTCCGGTATGCATCACTCTTTTTGTCTACTTTGCGGCCGCTAGAGAAAGGATTTTCTTTGAATGCCCTTCACCTTTCTAACGAATCCCCCTCAAGAAGATCGGTACTCCAAGGTCTAACCTCGAATGCATCAAACCAACCAATGGGAGATCTACACCTCCTCCCCCATACAAAAGCTTCAAATGGAGCACAATCAAATACTGCAGTGGTAGCTTATTATTGACGAAAACTCTGCCAAAGGTAAGAAAGCTTTATCCCAATGGCCACCAAACTCTATCACGCATGGCGCGAGCATGTCCTCCAACACTTGAATAGTAGTCAGAAGACCTCGGTCTTCTGAGGAATGGAACGCGGGGGTGTACTACGGTCACGACAACCTAGTACCCAATTCTGCATGCAATTAGTTTTCCAAAACTTAGAAGTAAACTGCGTACTCTATCATGAATATAATGGATAGTGGAAACCCCATGCAATCGAACGATTTCTGATATGTAGATTTTTGGGCTAACTTTCTCTGCATTGTAAGTCACCTTAACCGGAATGAAATGAGCGACTTAGTTAATCTGTCCACAATCACCCAAATGGAGTCGAACTTGCCAATGTCTTGGGACGCCAACCACAAAGTCCATTGCAATTTCCCACTTCATCCGGCATGGGCATTCTTTGAAGTGTTCCTCCGGCCTTGGGTGTTTCAGATTTCACTTGTTGACGTTTTGGACACTGGCAATAAAGTCAACAATATTGCGCTTCATTATACTCCACCAAAAGTGTGGTTTAGGTCGCGATACATCTTGGTTGCCCACCCGGATGTATAGAATACCGTGAAAAATATGAGCTTCTGCCAGAATAGTGTTGATCAAATCATCATGCGGGGGGTTACACCTACATTCCTTAATCCTCAAAACACCTCCTGTCGATGTTGCTTCTTTAGCCTCTCCTAGCAACACTTTATCTCGGATCGCCTTAGTTTCTCATCCTCAAACTGTTTCTCCCTTAATCTTGTCAAGAAAAGAGATCTTGACTCCCGCTAGCAACAACATCCTTCTCATTTATTTCAACCTCATCAAGTCGTTAGCCAGGAGTCTGAACCTCTCTAGCCAATGGGCGTCCTAGAGGCTTGCAAAATGAGCTAGACCTTCCCAGCTTCCGCCTCTTCCTACTCAAGCATCTGCCACAACATTCGCCTTCCCCGGAGATACAAAATAGTGATGTCGTAGTCATTCAGAGTCTCCCTCCATCTCCTCTGATCTCAAATTCAAATCTCTCAAGTAAGACATACTGTAGACTACGAGGATCCGTATTTATAGACCTCAAAACTTAACCCCAGATAAATAGGTCTCCATTGCTTCAATGAAACCACTACAGAGGCAATTACAAGTCATGAGTTGGATAGTTACGGTCATGCACTTTTTAATTGTCTTGAGGAATAAGCAATCAAGGTTCTTTCTTGCATTAGCACTGCACCCAACGCCGAATAGGAGCATCACAATAAACAATGAAGTTCGTACCCTCTACCGGCAAGGGAGGATAGGTGCGGGTAGTCAACCAAAGTCTTTAAGCTTCTGAAAGCTTCTCACATTATCTGGGGACCATAACAAAAATGGAACATTTGTTAGGTCAAGTTGTCAATGGGAAAGCGAGAAGAGATCCTTGACAAAGCCTGGCGGTAGTAGCTAGCTAACCCCAACAAAACTCCGTATTTCTGACACATTGAGGGGGTCTACCCAATTCTTCACTGATCTCAATCTTAGAAGGATCGCCATCACCCATCCTTGAAACCACATGCCCCCAAGAAGGACACTGCATCTAGCCAAAAACTCACACTTAGGAGAATTGGCGTAAAGCTTTTTCTCCCTCAACGTTTCCAATACCATTCTCAAATGCTCTCAGGTTCCTTCTTATCTTGGAGTATATCAGTATATCATCAATCCAAATACGATCAAAAAGAGATCTAAAATTTGGCTTAAAAAGTCCCGTTCATCAAACTCATGAACAGCAGCAGGGGAATTCGTAAGACCAAAAGCCATCACTACAAAATTCTACTCATGACCATACGGTTCTAAAAGCAAGTATTTGGCACATCCGTTGACTCGCTATTTTCATTGATGTAACCGGATCCAAGTCAATCTTAGAGAAGACACAAAGCAACTTGTAACTGAGTCGAACAGTCATCACTGCGAGACAGAGGATACTTGTATTAATAGTTCCCTGTTCAACTGTATGCGGTAGTCTATGCACATCCGAAAACTCCCATCTTTCTTCTTACAAACAAAAATCGGAGCACCCCAAGGGGATTGCATTGGTCTAATAAGCCTTTGCTCACCAATTCTTGAAGTTGGGCTTTTAATTCTCTAACTCCGCGGGGGCAATTCTATAAGGGGGTAAGAAATGGGGCCTGTTTGGAACCCGGTTAAGATTTCAATACAGAAGTCCATATCCCTATATGGGGCATACCCGGGAAGATCTACAGGGAATACTCAAGAAACTCACTGACCACCGAAACCGACTCAATCGAAGGTACTTGGGTTCGTGTCATCCTTGAGATGGGCCAGAAAGAAAGCTAAACACCCTTTACTAACCATTTTCTTAGCAGAAGAAATGAGATGATACCACGGATTGGGAAGTGTAGTCACCCTCCCACACTACGGATGTCCCAGGGATGGCCAATGTCACAAGGTTTGAGCATTACACAATCCAAAGATCGCAATTTGGAGAAAGCAAGGTCATTACCCAGAATTACATCAAAGTCACCATTTTAAAATAACCAAATCTACATAAGTGTTCTCCCACAAAGTCACCAACAAGACCTATGTACATTTTCAATACCACAGACTCACCACCGGTGTAGAAACACGCAATAGGCATGTTAAGTAATTCACAATGGAAATTTAGGACCATTAGAAAATGAGGAAGATACATAAGAAAAACGTGGAGCCAGGGTCAAATAAGACAGATGCCATGCAATCACAAACCCACAAAAAGATTACTGTGATAACAGCATCAGACGCCTCCACTTCAGGACCTAACAGGGAAAGCGTAACAATGGGCCAGTTTGTCGTCCATGCCCCTACCATGGTGAGTAGTAGTTGGCTCCATTTTTGCCATCACTTCTGCGTTGTGATGACCACATTACCTCGACCACCGGTCCTCCAGAAAGCGGCCTCACCATGACCACCTCTACCTCAGCTATTGGGTTCGAACCTCGCGTTTGGACAATACCTCTTGATGTGTACAACCTCCACCACATCCCCATAACACTCTAGGGGATTCATTGATAGTCTCCGGAGTAGGGTTTGACCGTTCTGAGGTGGACCCCCAACTACAGAGGTCTGTAGTGAAGACTGAAATTGGTCGACTTGAGTAAACTCCGAGCTCTGTGCTCGTTAGAGTGAGAACCCATTAAAACTCGCCTCCCCTTCGAAACTTTTCGAGTGTCGATGTCTGGTGAAGTCGGTCTGTCTTCACTCCTTCCACCCTCTATCACAAGTCTACCACCCTTGGAAGGATGTTGACGTTAGCCGCTACATGTAAGGATGAAATCCGCAACTCTGACCTCAACCCTTCACAAAACGGCGAACCGTTCTGTGGACTGAAACAAATTGGGTGGCGTATCTGGATAGTGCGCGAAATTTAGCCTCATACGCGTTAAATGTTCATCCTCCATTGCGCTAGACTCAAGAACTCGCCCTTTTTCATCTCTCAAAGTCCTGGGTAGAAGGTAGAGATCAGAAAGAAGTTTTGGCCTCCGACCCGTCCGCTCGCCTTATTTCCTCTGAAATCCCCTTCTCATTCCTCATGTAGTATACGTTATCTTCTTTGTAGGTAGGCAAAAGGAAAGTGCACGGGAGCGCGGGCTCCCTCCGGAATCGGGGGGTGGGGATTAAACCCAGATAAAACGCTCCTATTCCATCCCCGGTTTGACAAGACAAAATCCAAAGGGTATATCCGGCGGCACCAGCGGAAAGGCGGAGTATAAGGACCAGACCGCAGAAAAGGAATCCATTGGGAACAAGAAAAAGAAAAGGTGGGGGCTGAACCGATACAAAGGACGGGGGGAGTCTGAGCAAGGAAAATTCAACCGGAAAAAGCGTGCTACGGAATCTCCTGATTATGACGCCAGTACAAGAATGGAGGTTTCAAGGTGAAGAGAAAGTACTGGGAAAAGTGATAGCCGCTAAGCCCGGCAGCACAGGGCGGCTTTTCTATATACTGCATTAAGTTAGTGAAAAGCTGATGGTATCGAAGAAGGGCCGGCATGTGATGACAGCACGCGGTGAAAAGGGGAAAGCACCTCAGCGAAGAGCTTATTTACGAGTCGTAAGTTTATTTTCGGTACAGATCACCGGATGTCGCTGTTAGGCCTCACCCAGACGAAGAGTTGTAACCGCAGTTTTTCGACTGAGTACATCTCTGGGTGTAGACCAGCGCGAAAGCAGCGCGCAAAAACTTCCGAGCGGCATCTCGCTTCCTTTTCTACCCTTCACATTTCTTTGGTTATCTCCCATGTAGATTTCCCTCCCTCGCCGGAGCATTTGGCGGCGCAATCTTAGCTGTCCGGAAATGAAACCAGACGGGCAGTCCGTCTATCGTTACCTCTCCTTTTTGCTTCCTTTGTTGCATCTACTACACTTTACCTGCATGGCGTTTCCGTAGCTTGATCGGTATTATAGGAATCAATGATTTTCGCGAGATGCGTTAACGGAATCTTCTTACTCTCAATTATAACCAATCTTCAACCTGAAAAATTGAACTATGGGTATTAGGCTAATTTTGGGGGGCGGCCCCGCGCGTAGACATTGAGAAGACTTCGGCTTTCAGGGGCTACTTTTGTCCGGCCCCTCTTCTCGAGGAGTGCTAGGCCTATACTTCCTTGGTTTCCGGCACAGGTGGCGAAAGTGTCCTAATTTCGCCCTTGTTCATTCTCCCCTTCCTCCAAGCTATCTTATCATCCTCGGGTCGGCTGGGGGAGTAACCTCCTAGTATTAGAGCGGCTAGGTGATTGTTCCTCTGCCTTAGAGGACGTCTCCCACGACCTATCCACGGCCTCTTGACCGTTGCCATATTCCTCGAGCTACAGCCCAGTGCGGGGATCAGTCGTTTCTTGTCGTTACGTTGTTGCTGCTGGTGAGGTCGTTGCTATAGTTATAACAAATACTGCGAAATTAGAGTGTAAAGATGTGCGCGCTAACAGCTTCACTTACCTCCCCCTTGGAGAATAACACGGCGTGCACCAGAGATAAAATCCCCCCGATACACCACGGGGACCGAAAGTAGTGAGCACGACAAAGAAGACCCATGAAAGAGTGAAATTTGCCTAAAGTCTTATAGCCTTCAAGGAAACATAAAGGCCGTCCCCCTACCGTTCCTTAAGATTCTATGGACCGTCTCTGTGTGATGAGACCAATGAACCTATGATCTGATACCAATTTTAACCTACTACTGCTCTTTTTCTCTCACTACCTTGTACAATTTCAACCACCCGCCACTCCCTCGCGGTTGTAATAGTCCGTACTTCCGGACACCCCTAGCGACGACCTGTCCATCGAAAATCTACCGATCTTATCCTTACATCAAAACTACACCGACGCAACCCATCCCATTTGGTTGTTCTTCCTTTTAGTTCCTAGTATCTCTGTTTTCTTTCTTCGTGCTTCTCATTCTCTTAATCTTGCCTCTACCTTCCTCCTTTTTTTTTTCCCGTTTATCCTTTTGCTCCTCTTCTATACTCCTGTCTTTTTGCAGCCCTCCCTCCCAGTGTCAATAGTCTTTTCGTCACGTTCTTTTAGTCGCCTCCCCTACGCTCCTCCGTAGCTCTTCTCTCGCGCCATATCCATCTCTGTTCATTTTTTCTTTTATCACTTGCTTTGGCTTACGACTTCTATCCTCTCCACTCCGCATACTCCGATCCGGCCTCTCTTTTTCACCCCCTTTTGGGTTACCTTATTTATTTAACTCAGTGTGCCCTCCCGAACCATACCACCTAGCTTCTTACACCCTATTGGGTATCAAATTCAAAATTGCGACCCACCCTGCGGAGCGCGCAGCCCTCTATATTGACCCTTTTCTCCTTTTTTATTCCCCTACCATACTCTTCCTTAGCCCTAAGTTCATTTGTAGTCCTACCCATCTCAATCATTGACTTCATAATCTTTTCTTGTTCCTCCCGTCTCTTTTGTCCACCCCTCATTTGACCTTTTCGTCGTCTTTTATATCTCTCCCCGCTACAACTCCTTCTTCGTATCACTTTTGCTTTTATCTACCCCTTTTCCCATTTTCTCTATATCTCCCAGTTTCCCTCTTCTTCCCTCTTTGTTCTTTCTCTCGTCTATATATGTGTCAGCTCCCGCTTTCACCTCTCCCTGTTGTGCTTCCTCATCCCGTTACTTTTCATCCTCACTCTTTTATTCTTATTACTTTGCTTTGGTGAATTCTGCTATTTTCTTTCGGACCCTTTCCTGGTATCTTTCCTTCACCTTCTTCCCTCCCTCACCCCTTTTTCTCTACTGTTGACACTCGACTACCCCCACTGCTCTCATACTTCTGCTGTCCTCATTCTAGTTAATTTTTCCCGCAGTAGTTTGTCCATTCTTGTGTCAGTTCTTTTCTACCCTCCTCACCTATTTAGCATACCCCTTCACATTGTATTCGCCACTTCGTTCCACTCCGTTTCCTACACCTTATTCTTTGCCTCTGTTGGCCCCCCTCCCCCCCACTCTTAACCCCCCTCTCCAGTCCTGCGCTTCACTCCCGTCCTTGTTCTTCTACCCATGTGTTTGTCCTCTGCTTTTTTCCTTCCTCCCTTTTCTTCACTCTTTTAGTCTTTATATCCCCTTTCACTCTGTTGTCGGGGGCCAAACCAAACCCATCTAAACCTTAACATTCAATTTAATATAACATAAAACAATGCGGAAGAATCGTTTAAACTCATTAATAAAAAAACCAATTCAATAACTATTATTATTATCCCCCAAATCTGGAATCATCATCACAAGAACATCTATCTCAAAATTACTTAACTAGGATGTCTAGAACAAAATTTTAACTACAAGATAGTCAATGCGGAGTCAAAGCATCAAGACTTTGAAGAAGAAAGAAGACCCCGTCCAAGCTAGAAGGCATTATTAGCTCACCCTGACATTTCGATTGAATGTGAAGGATGGCTTAGATTGCTGTTGAGTGCAGTTGACAGAACGTTTGCTGCATTACACAAATAACAACACGGAAAACATGAAGTAGGGGGTCAGGACAACCACACGTAATGAGTAGAGATAATCGGCCAACTCAAAATAGGGAACGTTATATAATCAATAATAATGTAAATCAACTACAATACTCCACCATGTACATAAACAACAGGAATTCATTCCATAACTACCAACCGAGTTCACAATGAGGAATCAAGCTAATACATACTTATTTGGGGAATTATTAAAGGTCATTAGATTGTGTATATTCATTATCTTCAAAGATTCATTATCTTTCTTCCTCTTGCGTAGAGTACGTTACACTCGATCATCTATTTCTATCATATGGTGACGGAAAGTGCACTCCGATCCTCATTCTATCCTTGGGGTACAGGGAACGTTGGCACCGATCCATTTTCATTATCCTGTGTCGGAACGTGACACGCAGATCATCATATTCTATCATGGTACCGGAACGTGGCACCCGTCCATATTCTATCCTGCGTGTCAGGAAACGTGACACTCCGATCCTCATATCATCTATCCTTGGTACGGAAGTGGCACCCGATCCCTAATTATCAAAAGCCTTCTTTTTACACTTGGCATCCTATTCTATTATATAATTTCAAGCCTTCTTTCATACTAAGGCATCATTCATTCTCATTATATAATATATCAAGCGGAACATTAGGGGTTCTTTAAAGATTGGGTTCAATAGCTTCACCTGCTTGTTAATTCATCACAATTCATAATCATAAATCATGCAGCATACAATTTAAGCACATCACATCCCCCAGCCCGGGTTACAATACTATCAACACAGAATATTCACCGAGGAAGAGGGCACTAGAGGAGCGGAACAGAAACCATAAACCTACCGCCACCGAAGAATGGAATCAACAAGCGGGTGCGCAAAATTCGTGCTATCTCTCGTTTCTCGCGCGGCGGGCGGGGGGTGGGGGCGGGCGAGGGGGGGAGGAAACGTGCCTCGTACAAGTCTTTTCGTCTATGTGGTGTCCCCCCTCCCTTCCTCTCTCATTGCCCTGTAACGTCGCTTTAGTTATCTTTTTCTTTCTCTCACCTTTCACCTCTTATGTTACCCGTTTATCTTTTTCCCCCATGCATTGGACCCTTCCTTTCCCTCCTTCTCTCCTATCCTCACCTAATTTTCTTTTACCCTAATTATATGCAATTAAGAGAAAGAATGGCATGGCATAATAAACCCACACTTAACTTAAGGTTACCTTTGGAACCCCCAAGTAATTAGACTCTTATTAACATTAAACCTCTAACTTTATAATTTAAAAAGCAGGGAATAGTCAAAAACCGTCCCTTAAACGTGTTAAAAGAAATCCGACCCGACTGGGATTTGAGCAACCTGCGACGGACCCGTAGTGCTTGCGACGGTCCCGTCCTGCAGGTAGTTCGCAAACGTCAGGAGTGGTTTCCACCGAAAGACGCCGTGACGGTCCGTCACACCTGTGACGTCCGTCCGCCATTTCGTAAGACGTTCAGAGCGTCGATTTCAGTCCCCAATTTCAGATTTTTTCCAAGTATTTTGAAACGACACACTCCACGACGGTTCCGTCGTGCCCTGACGGTCCGTCGTGGCCTCCGTCACCTCTGCCAGTTTTCCCGAATGAAAATCTGTTGCTCAAAACGACTAAACCGGTCGTTACACCTACCAAACTGGGTGGATTAACGATGTAGGAAATTCAAGACTTGAGTGATCTGGGTATTACTTGCTTGTTTTCCTAATTTATGAGTTAAATTCTATTGCTACTAATGTGACTCAAGAGATCCTGGGAGGTAAGGTTAGAGTTGGAAGGGGTGTACATGTCTAACCTATTAAAGATTTTTCAAAGATGTTTCCTATATATAAATCATCCTGGTATGCCTTCGGATATGGACATGGACTTTTGTATTGATTAAGAGTAGGAGACTCTCGCACTTTTCGTTCCTCCCTATCGCATGGTTATGATAGAGTTTAGAGATCTTAATACTCAACTTCAGAAACTACTTCGTAAGGTATTTTCTCATCCTAGTGCTTTTTCTTAGGGTAATCCTTTCTTTCTTGTAAAGAAGAAGAGCGGTAGTATGAGGATTTGTATTGATTACCAGTAATTAAATAAGGTTACCATTCAATATAAGTATCCCTTGCCTCGTATAGATGATTTGGTTGACCAGTTGCAAGCTTCTTCTATCTTTTCTAAGATTGACTTGAGGTCGTAGTACCATTAATTAAAGAGTGGACTTGAAGAAATGTCTAAGACAACTTTCAGTACTCGATATGTCATTATGAGCTTTTAGTGATAGTCATTTGAGTTGACTAACACACCTATAACATTTATGAATTTGATGAATGAGTTTATGCTTTTCCTAGTTTCTTATATTATTATATCTATAAAGGATATCTTGATTTACTCCAAGGAAAACAAGAGCATGCATACCATCTCTGCATTGTTCAAAACTAAAATTGTATGATAAATTATTTTAAGTGTGAATTTTAGCTTTCCTTAGTTTCCTTGCTTGTGCATATGCTTTTGAAAAAAAGCTTGGTGGTAAACCCATAAAAAATTGAGGCAGTTAAGAATTGAGTTCGGCCTAACTTTGTGATAGAGATTAGAAGTTTTAGGGGTTTTTCTAGATTCTATCCCAAGTTTGTGAGAGCTTTGATGCTATTACTATGCACTTGACCAAGTTGACACAAAATGAGGTACCGTTTGGGTGGTCGGATACTTTAAATTAAGAATTTTATTATTTATTGTGATACTTTACATTCGAACTTAGATATATTATTGATGTAGGAAAAAATGCTATAGCTTATGCTTCTAGACAGTTGAATGTTCACGAGAGAAGCTACCCCACCCATGATCTAGAGTTGGTAAAGGTTGTATTTTCTCTCAAAAATCTATCGACATTATATATATCAGTTTAAGTGGGGGAGGGGTCTTCGGGGTTTCGTCCTTCCCTCCCCGTACTTTCGCATGCATTCCCTTCGCCCGCTCTGCGCTGCGGTTTCGGAGCAACTCTCTGGCGTTGCCCCGGTTTTATGATCTGATCCTTCATTCCCTCCTCGGGGTCCCGCCCCAGAGGGGGGAAGAGAGAGGAAGTACGGAAGACAAGGAGCAAGGGCAGGGGGCGGGAGGGGGGTAGGGGGCGAAGAGAGAGGGGCGGGAAAGGAGACGGAAGCGAAACAAACAAAATCCATAAAAAACCAACAAAAGAAAAAACACAAAAAAAAAAACAAAACACACCCCCCCCCAGAAAAAACACCCTCCCCTCCCCAAAAAAAACAACAAAAAATCCAAAAAAATTAAAAAAAAAAAAAAAAAAAAAACACAAATTTTAACACCCCCCCCCCCCAAAAAAGGCCTATGTTTGTGAGGTTAGGCATCTTTGGAAAGGGTAGAGTGTTAGGTAGTATTGATTTTAAATCCATATTCATAGAGGGAATCAAGGATAAAGAATTTAAGGGAGGAATTGGTTAAGATAAAAGGTAAGGTGGTGTCTGGGGAGACTCACGATGTTAGTCTCAATGCATTCAATATGCTTCGTTTTAGAGAAAGGATTTGTATTCCTTAGGTGGATGACTTGATCCATAATGTTTTGGAAGAGGCTCAAGATTTGTAGTATTCTATATGTCAACATGATCCTACACCTTGGATGTGGCGGACCCTCGAGAACCATTGTTTTTTCACCAAGTGAACCCTCATCCTAGTTGACTACAAAAGGAAGACTAACTCAAGCATACATAAGCATAAATATAAGTAAATATTCAAAAACAGATTATTGAATCTCAAAACTTCGCTGAATATACTGAGTATGAAATAACACTTTTAAATAAAATATGTAAAATTGTAAGAGTCTCAAAAATTATATATCTATGAAGCTTCTACTATTAAGAAATGATGTCGAGACAAGACCCACGACACCTCAAAACTACTAACTGGAAAGTCAATGTGAAGTCATGTGGAATATAAGGAGGCTCACAAAAGCTAACTGAAGTGTAGAGTGATCTCAACGAAGAACTTGTTAATAATCATGAACACCTATATCTACATCATAAAAGGATGCAGGTTGTTGGATGGTTAGGACACCCCATCTTTAAAGATAAGAAAGGGCGTGAACTTTTTGTACTTCGTATGCCTACCTTTTTTTGAAATATTTCCGGTTGTTTTGGTAGACGATGATGGAATTGTTAGAGCCGATGTTCATTTTAGAAAGGAAGAATCGAAGTATAGTGTTGAACAAGTAGGTGTAACTGTTGAGCAGTACGTTGTTCCCGTCCCTTGTAATGCTTTTTCAACCCATTTCTTTGACTTGGTAAAGCATTTGGATTCACTCCATTTCCAACAGATAATGCATTATCTGCATCACCAGTTCTAGGCATACACTATGTTCCAGAGCCTTTAGTTTAGTTGCGGAGTTAGAAGCTACTATGTATCGATAGTGACCAATTTCTATATCCTGCCTACGAATCGGAGTTCTTATCTCTCTAGATCATGAATAAATCACCCGGTGGAAATGAATGCACGAGTATGTAGTATGGCTATGTAAACAAAATAACTAAACTGAATGACCGAAATAAACTCAACTAAATTAGTTAAGAAATTCGTTTAGAATTTTTTTGGAGGTAAAAATACAAAAAGACCCTTTTAATGTTTTTCCATCGGGTAATTCGTTACTGCACTGTATAAGTTACTAAAATGGTCATAACTTTTTACTAAAAATTTGATTGACGGGAAATTGATGACATTGGAATGGTAGGTTGTGTTCCATGTAACTCTTTATATTCTTAGTGATATGGTCGTTTTATGTTGACCTAAGTAAAACCATATGTAAAAGCTTAATCGGTTAGGAAGATTTCAACTCAACTTTGTGCTAGGCATTTCTAGTGACCTTAATTGATATTCAAAATCATTTCCATACTAAAGAATTTACCTTTACACATATGATTAATCTAAGAATCATCCGATATGACCCTACAAGTAAATGAAGAATGATTTGAGTCTTAACTTAGAAACTTTTGGAGTGTTACACTATTTCCCCTTGCGATCATTCGTCTTCGAATGACGGCTGGTGTGAGATCAGAAAGGTGTTACTCTTGATATAATCAAGTCTAACTCAGAATCACAAAGTACTTAACATAGGGCGATCATTTTGATCTAAATCACAAAATTCGGATTTGATACATTTGTAGAAAATCACATCCCAAGAACACTACACCTTACTGCTACTTTCAACTAACCTTGAGCTCATCTCCACGAAACACCTAATGTATCACAAATTAATGTCCACATGTTAATAACACCACATTCAAGTTTCCTACTAACCAACTTTCTAAGAACTTCTCATCCTCTCATCATCTCTACCAAATGAACTTTCATGCATTACCACAAGAATGCTGACTTAGTACTCATTGAAGAAAAAACATTAGATCCTAATTACTCCACATTCATAACCTTAGATGTAATAGACACACCATCATTATCACAATAAGAAATAACAATCCTCTCATTCATCATCACACAACTACTATCAACAACATCACTCTCCAAAACTAAAAAGAATTACCTAAAGGACTTTAGGGCGAAAGATTATATGCACGATTCGTTCGAGAATTCTGATATAAGAATATACATGACATAACATTATGTTGCTAACCATTGAGAGTTAAATAATGAATTTGTGAGACTGAACATTTCGTAAGACATGATTGCTTATATGAATAGGTTCATAGAATGAGACTTAGATCCACAACTTTATGGATTAGTGAGTAAAAAGGAAAAGTTCTTTGGCAGCATTCTAGAAACTAGAAAAGTGAAACTATTCTACAAATAAAGGGATGAGATAGGTCATACAGAAAAGTCTGATATAAAAAACTTCCTCATCGAATTTCTTCCAGAGCCTGTTGAATATTTTTTATGGATTCTGTATCGATTCATTCTAAATAACAAGCTAATGAATCCCCTTCTAATTGCCATTGAAACTTCCAATCAACTTCGTTGTAAGACTCATAATGATCAACTTTACGAAGATCTATTCTATTTCGGAAGCTTATGGCATTGGTCCCGATAAACCCCTATTTAATGCCTCATTTCTCCCAATACAAGATGTTTTTATATTTGAGCTTTGAGGAATATGCTATAGTATGAATGGATTGATGTACCTCTACAACTCTTTCGAAAGACATAATTATCTCATCCTCAATACTTGATTTGATTTCTCATCTCATCATCCCCCTTTAGGTTTCAAGTTGACACTCTAAAGCCATGGATCTATTCTCATCATCTCTAAGATGGTCTACATTCCATTTACTCTAATACTCAGGAAAGGCTTAACTTATTGGTACTAAAACTCCTTCTAGAACCTCTTTCTAAGATGCTTCTATTAACCTTTTCTTATTGGCTTATAACGTTTCTTCACGAGAATCATCTCAATTATAAGCATTTCTTTTTATTACTAAGCCATATATTCATGTAATTGCTCGCATAACATACCAACTAATAACTAATAGAAAAACTTTTAGAAACACTCACCCACTAAAACCTCATGATAAGTTATCAATCTTTTATCTCTCAGCCTACATCCTTACATATTACTGCCCCATTCCACCTCACAAATTGAGTACTATTTACTCATAACTAGACATTATTGCCTAATTAGTTCTATAAAATTTTGAATATTATGGGCTCTCCCTCAAAAATCATAATCGTAACTCCTTTTTTGTTAAAGTATATTTTAACTATCATGATTAGTAACTATTTATCCACCTCATATCATGAACTCTTCACAAAATCATCACTTCTTGTTCTACCCATAATGGAAAGCTCTTTATTAATAACTTACTGGGTGCATGACTATAATAACATAGATTGGTCATCACTATCTTCCTTTCTTCGATTAATGAACCTCTGCATGCATTCTTCTAATTTTAGGCACTCTTACTATTACTATTTATAATATCATAACTCATACTATCTTTTCGGGTGAAAATTCTACCCAAGACTGACTTCCTCATAGGGGTCTCAACTAAAACATAATTTAGAGAAAAAAAGTTTGTGAATATATCTCACTTTTATCTCAAACACACAATTCATATGAATAAGAGTGTATTATTTCATATCTCAAACACTTAAGCTCACTCATGGGCTTCTTTGAAGTCTCTTGACTTTTTGTAATCAAGTCTTGGAGTTGCACCAACAAGAGGGTTATGGTGGAGTTGTATGTACTCGTTCATTCTTAACTAGAGGTCTTGTAATTGAGTCTCCTTGGATACGGAATTGTCTTTGCTAGGGAGTGTTTTATCTCTCATGTGAGACTTTTCGACACGAATTCAGATTTAATCGGACCTCAATACAAATACTAGACACCGAATGGGAACCAATAATAATAAGAGTAATAATAAAAAGTTGGAGTTACACTGCTAACATGACTTGGTCCTATTTTTCGTCTTCATTATTTTAGCGTACATTTAAGTCATTGATTTTATTTCATTAATTATGTAAAGACTAGTTGTTTTTTTCTTTTGAAAAATAATAAAATATGCTACTAGGTGTCATGCGTAATATATTTCTTTTCCCTTCTACATCCATATTTCAATTCTTTAGTTCTTTCTTTTCACCAAGTCCAAACGAGACAAACAATTATAACTCTTCTTCTTTATTGCAAATTGATGAATTCTTGCAAGCATTAAAATGTGATAAACAATGTAGTAGTGTAATATCTTTCGATTGAATGGGCTTCTAGTCAGCAAGTGACACATATCTACTTTATATTTTTCCTTCATCTTTTTTTTTTTAAAAATATCTTTTCGGTCAAAGAATAAATACTAATTAGGAATTAATAAATATCGATAACTTCAATAACTAATTGCCCGTGCAAGGATTGGTTTGATGCCAATTATTTGATTGTTAAATAATTCCAAATGCTAATTGTTAGCCGTTTCTTGTGATTCTTGAAGATCTATATTTTACCTAACCTAATTAATTATATAATCAATTGATTAATGCTCATCACATGGTGTAAGGTGATCATTGGAATTAATCAAACTATATGTTTAAAAATGGTTATAGATTCTTCATTCTTGCTTGTTCAATTATGTGTAAAGTGACTTCCCTATACCTTGATGAGAGCATTGGATCTTCTTATCTTAACAACTTGCTCATATGAGGATATACTATAATTAATTATAATATATAATATAATTACGAATAATAATATGTTTGGGTAGCTTAATTAAATAAAGTAAGTAGTATTTTATGGCAAATATATTTCTATTTATATCATTTGTGCATTCCATGTGCTAGTCGCAAACGACGTCCATAACCAACTTTTCCTCAATAATATTTTCAGGATTACTCAACTAATTAATTCTCTAGGAGATGTTACAAGTAGTAGTTGTAAAAGAATTGTTAAAATGATAAAACATTTTAGTGATTAGCACATGAATTACGTTTTACTTCTGTGGAGGATATTCACAAGTAACATTTTCTATTGCATTGTTAATTAATTGTACAGTTTGCGTTTATTTATATATATTACTTTACTATATTTTACTATATAAGATATGTGAATAAGCAAGCAACACTACATCAACATGCATGCTTGGTTATTCACATTTCAAATAGAGTTCACTTTTCTATTATTCTTTCTGTTCTTATTTAGTTGTTTACTTTAGAAAAGACCCATATATTAAGATAACAATAATTAATATAGTTAAGTTAAAATTTTACCCTTATTAAATATGGTTTCAAAAAGAATTAAATAAAACTTAGAATTTTTCAAGAAATTTAAATGAAAATATAATAGAATTTTTTTTTTGTCCTTTCTTGATTTGTCAAAATGAACAAGTAAATAGAGACATTTAAAAAATAAAATATGAACAAGTAATAATAGATACAAGAAGTAGTTTGCAATATCTCATTGTGTTGCTTGTACACATTTACATAGCAAAAATTATTGGGGCCACTTAAACAGGGTGCACTTCTCTATTAATTTGCATATTTACATGGCAAAAAGCATTGGGTTCATTTGCCTTCCATTTGAGGACCCAATGAATATTTGTAATTTCTTTATTTTAAGTTTTTTGTCTCTTAAAATTCTAATTAGCAACTATTTTACCACAATGTTTATATTAATTGACATACAACTATATATTTTGAAAAATAATTTAAAACAAGTAATTAATATTGAGGATAAATATGAAAAGAAAAATTTAAATATCTTGATATGTTAACTATGTAATTTTAAATAAACATTAATTACAAAGATTTAATTATTTATGTATTACTTATTTCTATTTTAATTATTCCATCTTCTATATTACATGAAATAATATATAAATTTTTACAATTTACACATATATTATATGCACGTTTCTATATTTAAATTTTCTAAAAAGTCATACTAAATAGGTAGCAAATATTCCTATGATTGAAACTTAAACTTTTGATTTAGCTGTCCAAAGTTATATAATCTTTTTTTATTATTAACTAAGAAATACATTTGCTTATTATTTCTCGATCTTTTTATTCATAAATTTTCTTTGATTTCAAATTTTAATGTTAGATTATTGATATTATCGTAGAAAAAATAAATATTATTGTATTTTCAAAATTACGAATTTCAAATAATAAATATTATTCTATTAAGATGCCATGTCACGTGGCACCCTTTTAGGAGATAAATAATATTTTTTTTTTGTGTCAAGTATATTTTGAGGAAAATTGATAAAGTTGGGTGATATTGTAGTCCTAAAACAAACATGAATGATATTCATAGATAATTTCCAAAACATGGATGACTATCTAGGAAAAATACTCACGTATATACACATTATTATCACATTAGTTAGAAACAAAATTATTTCCCTCATTTTATGTTAAAAGTGATAGGTTGGACAATAATAATAGATCAGTTAGAACTCTTTTACTAAGGTAATTATTGTCACTTATATGCAAAATGTAGTAAATTAATATTTTTAATTCAAATTTTTTATATAGTTATTAACTTAAGTTTTTTAAATTCAAATTTTTTTATAGTCATTAACTTTGTTTTAATGTTGCCAAGTGTCTTTTCATTAGCTTGCCACTTGGCTTAACCACGTTGCAAGCTACTCACCCCTCTCTCTCTATATATATAGCGCAACTTTCACGTATAACAAAACCCAAAAATCATATTTGTGTGCTATAGCTATAGTTTGCGTAATTGCTTTACATAGAAAACATAAATTTGTATATTTTGCTATGCACGTATAAAAGAAAGCAGTTGTTTAATTTCGCTGTGCATATATAAAAGAAAACGGTTATATAATCTGTTTTGATATACATATGCAAAAGATCTTTGTATAACCTGTATTTGTATACAACGAAAAAGAGAGGAAAATAAAAGAAAACTGTACTTGTATAATTATAAATGTATAGGATGAATGAATTTGTATTTGTATATACAATTTTCTCTCGCTTTATACAAATGGAAACACAATATATACAATTATGTTTGTATAAAGTGAGAGAGGCAAGTGAGCGAGCGAAATCTGGGAGAGTGGCGAGCGAGATTTGGGAGAGGGGAACGAAATATATGTATATATACATTTTTCTCTTGCTTTATACAAAGACAAAAACACTTGATACGGTTGCGTTTTTGTATAAAGTGAGATAGGTGAGTGAGCGAGCTAGATCTGAGAGAGTGGCGAGCGAGATATGGGAGAGAGGAGAGAGGGGAAAAAATATATGTATATATACAATTTTGTCTCACTTTATACAAACACAAACACATTTTATACATTTGCATCTGTATTAAAAGCGAGAGAGGCGAGGGATAGAAAGAGAGTGACGAGCGAGGTTCACTAGGAGAGAGGCGAAATAGTAACAATTTGCTATGGGGTACAATTTAATGAAACTATATTTATACCATTTAATTTGAATTAATAGTTTGTTATTATGTACAATTTTCCCCTAAATGTTAACTTCTTCATATGTTGAAACTATTTAGAGAAAATCTTAGCTCCGCCATTGCTGATAATAATAATCAACGAGTCATATCATGTGTAGTTTCTAAGGTATCTATCAACAGAGTCAAATCTATTCTCAGTAGACCCTTATATAAATATATGATCACATTATTATCATAAATTAATAATTATTTAAAGTACAAACATGTACAAGTTAGTGAAATGAGATTCATTGGTGTACCGTAATTTTTTTTATGTACCACAAATTTACTATACTAGTACTGCTTTAAAATTTAGGTTTTGCATGTCTTTTAAGCACTTTTAGTAAATTTTATGGTATATTATGTATGTTTTGCAGGAAAATAGGTGTTAGTAGTGTAGGTTGAAATAATTGAGTGTTAGTAGCTGATTTAATTACTCTACTAGCCAGCATACTAGTCGTAGAAACTTCTACAAGCCATAGAAACTTCTAAAACCGTAAAAAATTCTACGATCCATAGAAAATTTTATGAGTCGTAGGTGGCATGCGTAGATAGGATCTGAGGTTTTCAAAATTAAGTGTAGACCCACAAGAGAGGATAATGAGCCGTAGAAACTTCACGGGCCATGGGTCCATGTTCCTAAAAAAGATCAGAGATATTGGATCCAAAAATAGGTTTAGAGGCGATAGGACATACCATGCAAAATTCTACGGACCGTATGTTCTTTTTGTAGAAAGATATTGATACATGTTTCAGCTAGTTTCATTAGAGAAACTTCACGACCCCTAGGTCATAGAAACTGTTGCTAAATCTACTTTTTGTTGTTTTCCTTAGATTATTTTAAATAGGATAATGTGACATCAGTAAATATCCCCTAGACGTAACCGACATCGTCGTCCTATTAGAGGACTAAGACTGTCTTAGCTTACACCATTACATTCATAGGTCAAAATTAACGGAAATTTAAAACTTTTTACTACTTCAACATTAAGGTTTACATAGACCTCTACATACAAATAATAGATATATATTGAATATACATAGACCCTTAGTATAGGAATATTACTTAGTCTTCTATTTTTATTTCACATAGATATATAAAATATAATATAGTCTCAAATAGTCATCTAATCTCATAACCATCTAATAAGAGTGTAACAATTTGGGCCTAGCCCATATATCAATGAAACAAGACCATATATAGGTCATACAATGTTTACTATCCAAATGAAAAGGAAAGAAACATAAGAGTCTTAGAACTAAAGCAACATCATAAGCTTGATGGTGGCATTGCCCTCGGAAAGTGAGGACCTACCCAACTTGGATGATTAATAATTCCAAGTGTTCTTCAAAGTCGTCTCCAAAAATTCCTTCAACGATTAGAACCTGAAATGTTGGGGAAAAGAAAGAAATGAGGTTAGTACACCACTTGTACTAAGTATGATACCATATGCACAATATCATGAAAATATGTTAAAAGAGACATTTCATTAAAGTATGCAATTTACTTTGAAAAGCTTTATGCAAATTCAAAAAGACCATACCAATAAATAAGACATATTCCTTACATCATAAGCAATGTTAATCTAGTCAAGTCAATAAGCATATCATATAATTGGACACATAGTAAATCAACTCTATCATCAAGTACTAACATCAACAAGCATGAATAAGAGTTCATTATAGCATAACCAAAACAAGACAATTACCCATGAACCTCTATTAAGTCAACAAGTGCAATGACCAATCAAAGCCCCATAACTTTACTCAATCAAGTAACCCAACAAGAATCATGACCAATATCCTACTTCACATAGGATGACATTTAAGAATACATATCAACATACTTTAACAACGTAGAACAACACATATTCATGAGTGAAACTAATTAATATATTGTATCAACAATGTGCAAGTTCATCATATACATATAATGTACCATTATAAGCATATACATGCATAATAACATCCTCCTAAGACTTTCTTTAAGGCTAACTAGTACAATATTTAGGTAGAGTCTCGCACCCCTACTTAAACTAAGCTAAACCCCTTAGGTTATCCTTGTTAGAGTTCATTCTTTTAACTCATTTTATATTTTTGGTAACATCTTACCTTAATCGACATAGACCACATGAGCTAATACGGAATACGGTGTTACGGAACCCTACACTGAACGAAGGCGGACTACTTTCCAAGGTAGTATCAAAACATAAACATAACAACTAAGTGGATCCACTAGTTAGTAATTCTATGGGGGAGACATAGTTAAAGAACCTTGAGATATAGTTGAGACCCTCTTTATGATACATGCATTATAGTCTCCACTCAAGAGTACGTTAGTGATCCTACCTTCCCTATGTGGGAAGGGACACTCCTCACTCTAGTTCACTCGGTGCTAAGCTAGAGTCCCTTCTGAAATATCTTTAATGTCTTTATTAATAATCATTGCTTAATGTAGCTCATAGAGTCTATCCCTTGTATAATCATCATCATCATAGTTCAATAAGAATTGCATGACTATAGTCCTTTCATTACAATTCATATACTGAGGTTAGCACATTTACATATCACTTCATAAAGAGTTACATTGGTAAATCATTCACCATCCTTATAATATTTACATCTTAGCCAACACCTCACAAACCATAATCAAGACATTTCAATTCAACATTATACCAACCCTATGAATCCTAATACAAGGCATACTTCAATACAACATCATGACTGAATTACAATTTACCAGACTTACCAAGTCCCCTTCATAATTCATCATCAAGGTCTTACCATCGACTTAATTCAACCCAATTAGGGTGTAGTATCATCATATAACCATAACCAACATGATAACAAGGCTGATTGAATCACTACATCACAATCCAACACTAGTGCATAGTTTAAGACAAGAGACATAGATCAAACTCACCATCTAAATCAATTACTCAAGAGCTAGATTTATAGGACTATAATTCACCCTAATGTATTCATGATTGATATCATAACATCAACTAGTAATAATTGAATCATAACAAAGTCAATTGAACCAACATTACCCAATTCATATCAAGATCATAACCTAGGGTTAATGGGAATGGGTCATCTTCTACAAGCTAGACCAATTCATCAAGATATAACATAATTGAGTTAAAATACATATTAATATATTCATATTATCCAAAACAAATCATAATAAAATCAATTCACAACATCATTTTTCGTATTGGATGAAAATCCAACTTTTGAAATCAATTTGATGGAATCCTTTGAGGAAAGAGGTCTCAAAGGTGAAAGAGATCTCATACCATACTAATCGATGAATATTGATAGAGGAAGTTGAACCTTTGAATCCATTTAATCCACCTCAAGCTTGGTCTTCAATGGGGGTTAATTTGGGAGAGAAAGAAGAGAGAAGGAAGAGAGTTTTGGGTTTGTGAATTATGAGAGTTTAGGTTAGTCTAATTAGGTTATTGATTTATGTAGGGGGTTAACTAAATTAATGAGACCTACCCTAACCCCTAATTAACATTATAAATAAGACAACTAATTAATTAACTTAAGTGAAAACATGAAGCAAAACAGACCCCTCACAGACGAGACCCCAATCGACTGTCCGTCTGTGAGACGACGGCCACATGACCCTCCGTCTTGTTGATCCTTCGTTTTGGTCAGATACTGGTCCAAAAAAATTCTTTATGAAAATGACTAAGTGTTCATCGACGAGGCAATCGATGCCCCCGTCAATTCGTGGTCACACTGCCTTGGGCAGTCCTTTGACCCCAGAAGCAATGGTCATTCTCAAGAGACCTTGGTTGGTCCTTGGGAGTTGTGCCTAGACATTTAGACTATGGATTAACTCTAATACATGTTATACACCCTTCCCCCAATTTTGATCATTTTCCGACTCCTAAAAGCTAGTCAAATTGGCTAAGGCACGCTAGTACCTTATTGAACTAGTTTCCGGACGTTATGGACGTTCATACATGTTTTGGTTTCTAGACTTCCTAAATGAATTATACTCATTAAAATAGAACTTGAAACAGTGTCTAAACCTTATAACGATCACGTTAGGCTCTACAACATGTCTTTAATTTTTGAGGTGTTACAGATCACTTGTTTATAAGTAGTTTGGTAAAAAAAGTTTTTTAGGAGTTTTACTTTTTGTTTTTGAGAACTAAGTTTCCATTCAATTCTTGAATCTTTTGGTTTACATTATATTATTGATCTTCATTACTTTTTTCTGTTTTTAATTGACGGTTCCAAAATTCAACTATTCTAATTGCAAGTTCATGATTTATCTTAACCCAATTTATCTGAATTATGATCAACCAAGTATGAGTTTCTAATTTCACAACTAGGGTTGTCGGAACCATGAGAAACTAATAAATTACGCCTAATAACTAGTAATTCGTGAATAATGTTTATGCATGTATTTTTTTCTTTTGTTTTCACTTTGATTTTTTTTAATGGAGGCCTTATGCGCACTCTCTTGACAATGGGGGTAAAGAATGGGAAAAAGATCACTTTTCTTAGGCCAAGAATTAAAAAAAATGATATTGTCAACTTCAACAAAAATGGACCTATTTAGCGATCCGTAGAATATCATTAGGTTAACTACATCAGGTCCGCCAAGTTGAACTTCATATTTTGTATTTGTACAAGCATCATCAACGAGCTTAAGATCCTTCATTGATACATTGAAAACATTCGGCGACGTTAGTCACATACCGCCAAGCGGTGGCACCTAACAAAACAAGGACAAAAGTCTCTTCTCTTTTAAAAGGCAATCCTTTGATCTTTTCGGCACTTATCACTTCGTGAACCCTCAACTCTTAGATTAAATGCTAGTTTGTTCCTTGTTTGAATTGATTTGCTTGCGCGGAGTGATAATTTGTTCATGATTCTCAAACTCAAACCTTTCCTCCCTATTTTTCGCTCATATTTTCTTAAGTGAGGTTGGTATTTGAAGTTATTTTTAGTGGTTTTTATTAAATTTAATTCATATTGATTGGATTAGTTGTTTTTGTTTCTATGGTTTTGTGTGATTCATGTGAGTTACTTAACTTTAGTCGATTGCATGATGCCCATGAACTAAGATAATTTTTCCTTCAATTACTATTGTCTTATCTGACTATTGAATAATATGGGTTTTCCATGAATGTTATTTTGGTGAACTTTGAGTTGCCCATTGTTGTTTATTTGGCTTCTATTTTCCCAACGATGGATAGGGTAATGTCTTTCTTAAGGGAAAATCATTGATTAGAAATGATTTCTTAGAATTTGGGGGAGATTTGAGTACCTAGGGGTAAATTGGCATGTGGGTATGCTACGCTCAAACATACTTCTCAAATAAGAAGTAAAACGGTCGTGTCAAGTAAATAACCCAACTAGTGAGGTTGGGATCGTTCCCACGAGGAAAATAGTTTAGACTTAACTTCAATCTATTATTACGATCGTTTCATTCAATTACTTCCTTGGAAAATAAAAATGATAAAAAGGGGTTCTCTTTCCTAAAAAATAAATGAAAACAACAGCGAAATTACAGGAGACAACTAACAATACTTCGAAAGTTTAGAGTTTAATATAATCATTAATCAAATAACTATGACTATGGTTTATGTGTTCCCCACAGGTTCTACACTTGATAAATTCTAACTTATAAACAATTCTTTCCTCCTAGTATCTTGCATGCAAAGTGGATAAGTTATGTATTTCTAAATCCTTGGTCCGGCATCTAGAAAATTTCACTCCGCACCTTTGGTGCCGGCTACGTGTGTACTATCCTAACCCTTATATTTACCCTCATATTAACACGTATTCGATATTTGACTAAGTTTATACCTGTACCAATCAATACTAGCCTATTAGATAGTATACCACTAAATCTAGTTTGGAAAATTCTTTTCCTATTATCTACCAAAACCTCCTTGGTCAGGCAAGTGCATAAGGCGAGTTCTAGCTAACGTTGGTCCACTGTTTAAAAAGACTTCTAAGCGAAAGAATTATCAATACATCAAGACACTATTCCCTAGAATGTTTATTTTAGGTTAGGTTTTATCATTTTGCCTAATGGTTCCCACAACCCTAGTTATGGATTTAGTTCCATAGTCCAAATCACAATATTCAAATAGATGTATAGTAATTCATGTACTTACTCTCAATCATAAAGTGTAAAATCCGAAGTTCGTTTTGATAATCAACAAAATCCCAATAATCAATTAAAAGAATCTCAAAAATAATCAAGAATCTACAATAATCAAGGGTCTCACTAAATAAATCCAGAGTCTAACCAAATAATCTAGAGTCTAACCTCAAACCAGGTTTTTCGAAACTTATTTAAATTAGAAAGTAAAAAACCTAATTAAACAAGAACTCTATTTGCTGGAAATCTATCAAACGCGGCCTGGGGTCAACGGCCTCGCGACGGATCGTCGTGCACGACGGGCCGTCCAGTATTCCTTAGTCCCATCTTGTGCAAATATCTTCTCTTCTCATCTCTCTTCATTACCTTCGACGGCAGGTTGTCGATAGTCAGAGGACACGGTCCGTCGAGGGTCCCGCCGTACAAACAATTGAATCTTGAATATGGTACTTGGGACTATACTTTCTATGATCTTCATGACGAAGCTGTAGGACGGACGTCAGGATTAAGGCGTCCGTCACGCTTTTCGTACCCCACACTTGTCAGACTTCCCCATCTCCTTCAGCATCTTCACTAACTTCCACCTACGGGACCGTCACAGCAATGACGGACCGTCCCACAAAGCTCCCGTAGGTGGGGGGGGGGTGCTCTTCTGCATTTTCGCTCCAAAACCTCTGCATTCATCTTTGGACAGATTTTCCTCCTTTCCTGCAATAAGGAGAAACTTAATATAAAAATTAAGCACAAAAGGCTTTTGGGGACACACTAACTTAGGACAAAGTATTATAATACCGTGAAACCACGGGATAATCAACCCCTCACTTAAATTCGTTGTTTGTTCTCAAGCGACGCACTAACTCAATTACAAATCTTTGTCAATGTATCCATTGTTTTATATCCTTTGCATCATTTGGCTATCAATCCCGATGAATCTCATCATATTTATATCATGCTATCACTATTAGGCTGATTTATGGTGGAATATGACCATGACACAGACTCACCATGCACTAACACAACAACCTATCCTCTTCACTTTTTAAAACACGAGGTGCTATAGTTCCGGTACTGCACTAGTGTCCTCACTTCGAACCAATCCTCATTTTCATACAAGGAATTTCAGTTTGAGTATAAGGATTCACCTCTCAACACTCACTTCACTCAGACAATACATACTCATTCATAACTATGGTCCATATGCTTGCGTGCCTTATTTTTGCTGCTTTAAGTTCGCTATACAACCCTTAGGAATCACGATAGGACTTTCTTATCTGGTAACAACAGGATCAGGGTCAGTTATGGTATATTTAGGTATACGTTAGTGACTTTTTGCCCTTCTTGACATAATCGGCTAAACATACCATTTCTATCATTTTATTTTGCCCATTTTCCCATATTCCTTTCACCTTGCTAGTTTCCGCTTTTTTTTTTTTCATTGTTAAGTGTCTTCTTCTTTTCCTTCCTTGTTTCTCATGTAGTGTTTGTTTTTTACGTTTATTTCAAAGAATTCTGAGTCATTTACTTTTGTTTTTCTTCCTCTCTGTTCTTTCACTTCAATTTTCAACCCACTTTCCAGACATTGCCTCATAATAGCCACCCTCAACTCATGGCTTTTGGCCATGGAGTCAACGTACCAATACCAAGTTGGGGCAGGGACTAAAAGTTTGGTTTACTGTATTAGCCACCCTCAACTTATGCTTTTGTTTGCATAAGCCTACGGTGCCAGGTCCAAGGAGGTGACAGGGCTAACACAATTATTCCCATAAAAGATCAGTTTGGGGTGAAAAGAAAGGTCTAATTAAGTTCAAATCATTTGGATCAAAGAATGTAAATTCATTTGGTTTTCTTTTATTTAGTAAAATGGCCTATATTGATAAGGGCCTATGATCCTTTCCAATTGTCTATACAACTTAGTTTTAGCATGTGGACTAACCAGGCAGTTTCTAGCTTAGTACAAATAGTGGACGATTCAAATCTTCCTCACACTCACTTGACATCTCATCACTCTACCAGATTCCTCAAACACCTAGTTCAAATCTTTAGAATTAGGGTCTGCGTGGTGTACCTTTAGTCAGTCTTAGAGCCACACATTTATCAATTACTATGCCTAGTCATGCATCATTCCATTTAATCAGGATATCATTTTGCCATCCTGCTCCAGAATTAAACTTGTGCACAAGATATAGACATGCGGTCAACTCGAAAAATAATCAGCTCTTTGGGGAAAAGAAAGCACAGCAAGAAAAGCCTAACAGAGGATAGTGATTGGGCTACTTTCAACCTCACCCTAGCACTCCACTTTCCCTTTCCCCATCCCGAACAAAAAGACAGCAATTGTCCCCAATGCATAAATAAAATTAAATACTAAGTGTATGTGAAGCAAATCTGGGGCACAAAGCGCCCGTGATATCAGAAGGTGGGTCCGGTTCCCGAAACCCACTACCTCTGTAGATCTTGACACCCCAGTGGTGTCCTCAGAGCATCAACCAACTATCATCATGCTCCCGCGTCTAGACGCCCAAGCGCTAACTCTCCTACTCTCCTCTCACTCTCACAACTGACGCGCCTCCTCTTCGTCAAGCGAGGCTCTCTCGCAGCCGTCCATCGCAAGGCCGCTCCTTCTTCTGTGATCGGGGCTTCATCCTCCTCTAGACCGCTACTCCTCTTGCATGCTATCGAGGGGAGGTAGTGGAATCTCTGAATTGGTGAATAGGCCGCCATCATTGTGTCTTCAGTCAGGCTCTGTAAAGGGGCCCTCATGACTCAGGCACTCTAGCCTCTACGATTATTCAACATCTGCGTCGAAGAATTTTGAAACCGCAACAATGGGTCGACACATCCACCTGAGGGACTGACGGGCTAGCACCTCCGCAACTCAAAAACTTCCAAAAGCGCTGTATTGACTCAGACGATCTTTCCGCTCTTTGTGTTGACCATCTCTGCTTCCAATCGATCTTTCTGCCTCGTCAATAGCCTCTGCATCCAAGAATGGATATAATGCAGAGTGTAAGCCATTTGCGCCTTAATTCTGGACCCCCTAGCAAGCGCGAGCCAGAGCGGGTAAAAGGGCTGAACGAGAGATTTGGGGCAGTGTCTACTACCCCCACCACTACCCGGGATAGCTCTACCGGGTAGTGTCAGTGGGAACCGTCTACGGAGCCCGTGGCGGCCTTTTTGCTACCGGTATCAGCCAGATTGTTTTCAACAATGAGGCAATCGCTGGATGGGGTTCACCTTGTTGGACCCAACTCATTGGCCTCATCCTGATGAGCCGAAATCAACAGTGCCCACAGGGGTCTTGAGCTGATCAACGTGCAATATAGCACAGCCCCGCGGACTGCATAGAGAAAATATCATGCACTGGAAAGGTAGTAGTTGTTACCTTAAAATCCTCATCATGCATGATTGCCTGTAGAAGCCACGCCAAATCCACCTCCACCCGTCTATATTATCGCCGCATCAGTCTAGCTGATGTCCCAATGTGGCGATATTCTCAGCGGTTGTGGGGAAAGGCCAGTGGCGTGACCATCACCCAAAAACTTACTTCGGTCCGTGAAAGTCCGGTTGGCCTTCTTTATGGCCCCCTTTCGGCTCGGTCCCCTCGACATCCCCTCTCCATCAACGGACTGGGTGCAGTCCCTCCAACACTTCTTTTGTGGTCTCTTCCTTACGATGGCTCACGCCGGAATTGACCATCTTTAAGATATGCCATCGGTAGTCAAACTCGGTAAGATGGGAGGGGCCCGTTAGCATAACATCCCTCGCCGTATAAACTGGCGGATGGCAGTCAGGGAGATTTGCACACCTGAACACAGGTACTCGGACCTGCTCCGTGGGCCTGTTTGGTCGGGGCATCCGCGTCTACAATGGTGTCCGGAGAGTCTCTAACGTAGTATTCGTAGAACCTCGGACCAGCTCTTCACTATACGTCCCAACGGACTGTGGGTCCCTCTAGCCTGTCTGGGTGGGTTGCAGATATTGTGTGGATCTCACTGTGGCACTCACAGGATACTTCCCATAAGGACCCACCGCTCAAATGTAAGTGTCCGATCATAACTAACGAACCTCCTTTTTTATTAAGGAACTTGCATCGGAATAGACTTAAACACTGCCAGTCGACACACACCACCCGGTTGGGCTGGCACAATCGGGGGTGAGATCACGAGCTGTTGACCGGGTGTGGATTCCTAACTATCATCCTCATTTGGGACGACGCCGATCTGCCAAAAAGCGGTGCGGTGCGGGAACCTCAGCAGATCCAGAGGCTTCCCTCCGACCACGAAACTTATAAGGAAGGCCAGGACGCTCCTTCTTTCATTATTGGATGACCCCGAGGTGTGGCCGGTCAGTGTGCGCTTCCTATCAGACTGGGAGGTCAGGACTACGGCCGGACACCACCTTTTTGGGTGTGGCTCTGGCAGCACACGTGCAACACGGATAGGGGGGAAGTGCCTGGAGGCACTACTCACTCGGGTTACGCTCAATCATCAAGCATGCCCCAGGCAAGCAAATGGGGCGATAGACTTGATCATCCACGTGCATAGACTCGATCTTGTTTTTGGTGGCATAATCGATTTACCTGTAAAGGATCAATATTATTACAGAAAAGCAACAAGACAACAAAACCACAAAAAATAAAAATAAATAAAATCAAATGACACTTTGCTATAGTAACAGTGAAACACAACTTACCAGGTTGACGGCCGTCGTGAGATGACGGACCGTTCAGGGGCTTGGTGGATGAAGAGTGTTAAGGGTTTGGTAGAGTAGGGTATTAGTAATCTGCGTAGGGGGTAGAGCGTGAGGGTAGTGGAGGTCCATCGTGGTCTTTACTAGATTAATTGTTAATATGGAGAACCATGAAGGAGAGTCTCTGACAAGTATGACATATCAGTAGGGATGAAAACCGTCACGGTATAACGGTCCCGTTCGTCGTGTTCCGTCAGAGGACACTTTGAAAAAAATTGGAACCCTTTAGGAGAGGGGTCTCGTGACCGTCATGACGGTCATGCAGGGAGCGACCGTCTAGGTATGACATCTGTCGTAGTTGTCCGTTTGAGGATACTTAGAAAATAGAGGAGGAGACCCTTAGGAAAGGGTCCCTCTGACAACCAGAACGTTTTGTGCAGGACGGACCGTCGTGTGAAATGAAATCCGTCGCATTTGTGCCCTTTGGTGGACATTTTGGAGAAAATGGACATTGGGGGTTGGTAGGAGGCGGCTGTTGGAACGGACCCACTGACGTCCCTCATGGGTATGAAAGGTCCGTCATCAGGGTCTCCGTTCCGTAAGTCATTATAGAACTGAGGGTGCCCCATTCAATCCTCTGCTACCCAAACGAATTGGTAATGTTTTTAACTACATGTTGTATAACCCAAATACCTAGTAAAACTAGAAAGCTAAAGCAACCTATTTCTAGTTTTAAACAACATAATTTTGGATGATTTTTAACCTAGGTCAGATAGATTTTATAAAAAAATGAACATAATCAAGAAGAACTAGGCTTTATACTATTGATAAAAAAAAAAATACAATATAACTGAGTAGAAATTTAATAGACACATACTAGAGAATTTTAGAAAAACAAGAGCGAATGGTACTTGGTGATCAAGTAGACACCCATAGCATCAGCTCCACTATAATGATGATTTTTTTGAGGAATTGGGAAATGATCGGTTGTAAGAGATCTTGAAAGTTGAAAAGGGAGGGAAATGGGAGAAGAGTGAAAGAATTGGTGTGAAATAAGGGTGGGGGTTTTAAATGATAATTTTTAAAAATTCCCAGCAGCCGGGTCGGGTCGGGTATGCTTATTTAAAGACGCGACGATTCCCCCACGACGGTCCATCTCGGTTGTGGACGGTTTTTAGTCCTTGGTTCCATCGCCTTTGCCGTAGTTTAATAACAGAAAGACCTTACCTGGCACGATGGTTCATGCGATGGTCCGTCGCAGGAGCAACGGTCCATCGTTGTATCCCTCCGTCAGTGACTGCTGCATAGTAATTTTCTTTTTCTTGCAGAAGTTCTGTGATTGCCTTCAAATTTAAAACCCCTTAGTAAAAATGCTTACCATTACTAGAAAGAAAAAAACTATAAGTATTTGGGTTGCCTCCCAACAAGCGCCTGATTTAACGTCGCGACCGACTGAGGACACTTGATGACTCAGCCTTATCAAGATGGTATGCCTTATCACTTCATTAACACGATGCAATAGGCCCAAAATCGAGTTTTATTCGTTCCTCTATTTCACTTAAAAAACAAAACCGCACTCCCTCCTTGGTTTTTTACTCAACTACTCCATGAGGGAATACTTGGGTATCAAGTAGGGCCCTGTCCGTTTGGACTTGAGCTTGCCCGGAAGACAACAACCCAGAATATCGAAAGCCTTAAATCCCAACCATAAACTCTGTTTGCACTTTTTTGTTCATTCTGTCTTCGTCACATCTTTTCTTGTGTGATATAGCGGCATACCGATTAGAGCTCACCACTCTGCCTCCATGGGTCCTACAAATGTTGACGGTCGCTTCTTCTTCTTCATTTTTCAACAAAAATTTCATCCTGTCTCTTTTCCATATCAACTAAGGCGCTGAGGGGGGGGCCTGTACAAGGAATGAGTCCCATCCCATCCCAAAGAATATGGCACTTGCAAATCGACTTCACAATCAAGAATAATAATTCTAGAAATATGAATGCCTCCACTTTACCTAGCTCATCATGGAGTATCCCTATAGGCCTTTTCACTATCATCATCCATAAGTAGCAGCTCGCAGTGGGTTTTGGTCCACCGCAAACCCAACTTCTTGTAAATTCCGAGAGGGCATGGTATTTACTTTCCCCAGATCACATAGAGCTTCCTCACTGTAGATGACCCGATTGTACAGGAATAGTGAACACGCACCCGGATCTTCTTCTTTTCCTTTTGTACGAGAGATCTTGTAGCAATAGCACTAACAATGCCTGCAGTCTATCAATCATCCTCGAAAAGGACCGATCATTTTCCTTTGTACCACATCTTCATAAACATGGCATACCATTCATTTGTTCTAGAGCTTCTGCCAAAGGGACATTGATACGAAAGCTGCTTCGCATTTTATAAACGCCGACCTTTTACCATCCCGTTCTTTTTCACTAATCTTTGGAGGGAGTTGGTGGTGTCTAGGCATGGGGTAATTACCTTCATAGGGAATGTTTCTGTATCTTTGCCATGCTCGCTTCTGCTTCACCTCTAACCCCTTTTACCACCACCTTATCCTCGATCCTTTCTCACGTTTTCTCATTATACGGCATAAGGGGGGTCACTGGTTTTCTTACCACCCGGATAGTGATTGCCATACAGTGTGGCATCATTTTTCAGATTTTGGACAGTGTTGCTAGGAAGAGTGCCCCCCCGGGTTCCGTTTGTTCATAGTCGCGATAATTGGTCCATTTGCAACTTGATTTGCTTAATCAATATTGCATTTGTATCGAACTTTGTGCCCAAGACCTGCTAAATGATACCTTAACTCTTTAATAAATGTGATCAATCACTTTCACTAGTCATCGAACCTCCCTCCTCATTTTATGCACATATCCTCACTCGCGCCATACAAACTCCCTATCTCCTCCATCCTTAGGAGTAACTTCACACGATTTTGAGGATGGACATATGGCCCATTCCTATCATTTTTGTTACGGTAGTTACCCCTGTTGAAGTTGTTTAGGCGCTGTTTTTAGAGTTTCCATCTCGACATAATGATGACGCCTCACAGTTTATAGTTCCATAATCTGACCTTGGTTCTCCTTGACCTTAGGCGCCAATTGATCCTGATTTTGAGCCTTGGCCTTGTTGGTAAACCCCCCCGTCTGCTCATCTTTACTGCATAGTAGTCCTCCGCTAATATTAGCCCAAAATTTCCCCCTCATTGAGGAGGTGGTTTTCAGGCCAGTAAGTTAACTCAATTTTCTTTTCTGCCCCAGTGAATATGTTTAGTACCAACCAGCTCCGTTCTCATCTGAGCCCATTTCTTCACGATTTATCTCTTTGGCTGGGTTGTGCGGTGGACTGCACTCGAAGGATTTCTCCTGGTATCTGACTTCCTAGTACTCCACCTTTATTATTCCGGGAGATTTTCTCTATTTTTCAGTAAGCATCAGCAGAAGTTCACTCCCCATAAGATCCACCTGCTATAATTTCCAACAACACCGGCTTATTATTCTATCATCCTGTCCTCGATAGAAAGTATTCCTCAGTGACTCATCATCTCGGTGATTTGGGACACTTCTCAAGAACGAGGTGAATCTATCCCAAGAACTACTAACTGACTCTCCTAGTAGTGCCACAAAGTTGTTCACTCTGCCTTTGTGGTTTAGTTTCTTGGAGACCGGATAGCAGCATGCTCAGAAAACATCCCTTAGTTGGTTCCAAGTGAAAATTGATTTGTACGGGAGCTCAGTGAACCATATAGCAGCCTCTTCTGTTAGTGAAAGAGGAAACACTATGAGCCCTATTACATCCAAGTCCAAGTCAGGCCTCGCTACACAACTTTTACACACTACCCTTACCTTAGCTATATGAGATGTGGATCCTTAGAAGGTAGCCCTTAAAACAAACCTCTGACAGTGAGCATATGCATCAGGCTACTAGTTACCACAAAGGTTTGGCCTGGTGGTAGAGGAGGCAAGACAAGTGGCCTATCGAAGTCTGTTATGTTATCATAGCCTATGTAGTATGCTTAGGGCCGTGGAGCGGGATTTTGTCCCCTCTGTTGGTGTTCACCCGGAGCATCAGGTAACAACTGACCATGAACATATCAACCGTAGCGCCCTGGGATTTTTCTTGTTTTTGATCATCATCTTATTCGCAGTTTCTATCATGTTTGGTAGTGTACGCTCTAATTCGTGATCGTAGGGAAACAGGGGTTCTTCTTCTCTCCGTTTAAATTTCGCATACAAGGAGGGTGATTCTGCACAATCAAAAACAATAAACGAAAGTAAAATCACGAAATAACCACTAAACTATAGGTAATAAGTTTAAGTTTATCTAAAAGTCTACAATCCCCGTCGGCGCCAAAATTGATACGCTACAAACTTACTTCTCAATAAGAAGTAAACGGTCGTGTCCAGTAATAACCCCCAACTAGTAGGTTGGGATCATTCCCACGAGGAAAATATTTTAGACTTAACTTCAATCTATTATTACTATCGTTCAGTCAATTACTTCCTGGAAGCAAAAATGATAAAAGGGGTAGTTTCTATTCCTTCCTAAATAAATGAAAATAACTAGAGAAATTAAGGAGACAACTAACAGCTTCTAATTTACGTTTAATTACTTAATCAAAGTAACTAGGGTTTATCATGTGTTCCCCACAGTTCATAACTTGATATTCTAAACTATAACAATTCTTTCTGTATGCGGGCATGCAAAGTGATAACTATGTATTTCCTAAATCCTTTGTCCGGCATCAAAATTTCCACTCCGCACATTGGCCAGCTACGTGTGTTTTCTATCCTACCCCTTATCTTTACCTCATATTAAGCATCGTATCGCATTTGACTAATTATTCCTCGTACCACCAATCAATACTAGCTTATTAAGATATATGCACTAAATCTATGTTGATAATTCTTTTCCTATTATCTACCCCTTGGTGGTCCGGGGCGAAGTAAGCATTAGAAGGCGAGTTCTAACTTGCCAATCCGTTAAAAAGAGTCTAATCGAAAGAATTATCATACACTGGAAACACTATTCTAGAATTGTTTATTTTAGTTATGTTTTACCTCATTATTTGCCTATGGTTTCCACAACCTATTATGAAAGTTTAGTTACCCCTAGTCCAATCCCAATATTCCAATATCTGGTTATAAGAATTCATGTAATTACTACTTCAATAAAAGAGTAAAATCCGAAAGTTCGTTCGATAATCAAAATTTTTAAAAATCACCAAGAAATCATTAAAAGAATTCTCAAAATAATTAAGAATCTAACAAAATCAAGGGCCTAACCAAATAATCCCGAGTCTAACCAATTTCCAGAGTCCTAACCTCAAAAATTTTGGTTTTTTTGAACTATTTATAGAAAATAAAACCTAATTAAACGACTCTTTTGCTGGAAATCTATCAAAACCAGCGCCTGGCGACGACTCGCGACGGATCGTCGGGTCACGACGGCCGTCATGGATTCCTTCGTCCCATACTTGTGCAATTTCTTCTGCTGCTCTCTTCATTACCCTCGACGGCAGGTATGACGGATCATCAGAGGCACAACGGTCCGTCAAGGGTCTCCGTTCCATAACACTTGAACTCTTGGAATATGGGTACTAGGACTACTTCTCTGATCTTCATGACGAACCTGCAGGACGGACCGTCATAGATATGATGATCCATCACGCTTTTCGTAACCCCACACTTGGTAAGACTTCCCTATTTTTCCTTCAGCGGCTGCACTTAAACTCTGCCAAACCATACGGACTGTCACGAAGCATGACGGACATCACCAATCTCCGTAGGTGGGTCTCTTCTTCATTTCTTTCTTTTTCTTGTTCTTCGCTCAAAAACCTCGCTTAATCATCTTTGGACGATTTTTCCTGCAATAAGTAGAAACTTATATAAAAAATTAGCACAAAAATGCTTTTGGGACACACTAAAACTTTAGGAAATAGTATTAATAATACCGTGAAACCACGGTATATCAGGGTAATTTGTTAAAAATATTGGGTGTTGGGTATTGTCACATTTTGGTGTGACATTTTGAAAAATCGACGTTGGGATCACCAAGGTAATTAAGAAAATCTCTGAGTAAGCTCCAATCACCTTTTAATTTTGAATTTATGACTTGGGTCTTATCACATTTGGTTGACTTGTCTTAGCTTAACGAACCATCTTGGTGGATCACCGAGTTGGAGATGACATCAACATTTACACTTGACTCTAATCTGTTAAGCAGTGTAATATTTGGTGGTTTTATCTTAGCTCGCCGAACAAAGTTTACAGATTGTCGAGTTGGAGCTGACACTGTCCTTTGTGCCTAACTCAATTTATGTTTGGTACTTTCAACTTCGCTAAGATCGTATTAGTTCGACTAACCTATTAGGAGAATCTCTTTTCGATTCGGTGAGCCTCAAAACATTATTTCAATTATAATATTTGTGGACTTTTTTTCAACTAATCTTCTCCTAATTTTGTTTTGACATGGCTTTACGAAAAATGGGGAAATGTGAAAGGGTTAGGTCATCTGAGTCCGACTTCTATGCTCCTCCACCTCCTCTAAATTGATATAGCGGTAGCAATAAAGATCTCTATGAGAAGCAGCATGCTACTCAACAAACCACTTCTCGTGTGAGTGAACTACAACATAATGTCATAGAAAGAAACAAGAGTGAAATCCTCTCTAAGTCACCCCAATACCTAGCCACAAATGTGAGTGCATCTAAGCTTCTCCCTACAATAGATCAAAGATCCCTCAATCGGCTTAAAGAAAATAGGGGAATGTACTATACTTATGTGGTTTTCCATGAATGGAGTGATTAATGACTACCCAACAATATGGGACACTATCAAGTGTTATGTGTTTGAGCCATTCACCAGAGCTCGACTCTCCTTTGTCCCAACACGTGTTCATGAATTTTATATTGCCTATGCAAAGGACAGTTGGAACCTTTGATCTCTGATATTAATCCTTCGTGCATGGCACTTGAAGCAAAGATCGAAAAGAAAGACTGTTGACACCTAATTTTTACCCTTCCCGATTCTTAAAATCCCAAAACTATTTGAAATAATTGACTTTATAAAATTAAAATCATTTTCAAGTTAGTTTTATGTATTTTTTTGTCACTTTTGGAAATATATGACATTTTTAAAAATATTTCAAAATCATTTAATACCCCCGTACCTCGTCCAGACTTTTGGGGATATTGGCAGAACAGAGCATCTGAACTCGTCCTTTGAATTTTTTTGAATTAGAGGTGATTTTGAGGATGTCGATTCTACCCTTTCCCCCAAAAAAATTGAAACCCTAATTCTCCCCCTATATAAGGTCATTTTTTCTACTCTTGTTAGTGGGATTTCTTTTGTTTTTTTAAAATTTTTGAGTGATAGAACGAAAAAGGGGGTTCTAAGACAAGATAGTTAGAATCTTAGCGCCGAAAATAGTTGAAGAAGACAAAAGCATAATAGTGTTAGTGTCGGAGAGCGATTTTCTTTCCCGTAGTTTTGGGTCTTATCGTTTGTACTCAAATTTTGTGGTGAAGGTTGCCGTCCTTTTCTGTTTATCTTAGTCCCAGCTGCTTCCCGGAGAAAGGTGATGCTTCCTTCTTCATTTTATTTATTTATATATTTTTTCTCTTTTTTATCTTTTTACCTCCCCTTCTCTTTCAAAATTATAGCCTCGTGTTTTAGAGCCCCTCCCTATTGTATTTTGCTGGGTTTTTTTGCAGCTGCTAAATTGATTTTGTTTTGATACGTATGTATGTTTTAGTCTTCCACTGAGTTTTGCATAATATCAATTTAAAATCTTGGTTTTTTTTATTGTTTGTCTATTACTGTGTCTGAAGTTTTGTTTTTTTTGGTTGATTTCTTTTGGAGCTTGTCAACAAATTTGTCTCGCTACTTAATATTGGACTCCATATCTTTCATTGCTTTACCTCTATATGTTGAATGATTCTAAGGTGTCAGCCTTTTGGATCATCTGTTTGGTTTTAAATATCCATGGTCATTCATTATTCCATTCTCGTTTACTCATAATGTAGTTTCAAATATCCTGAATTGATTCTTTAACTCCTATGCTTTTAGAGTTAGTGACTAAGGATTTTATGCTAGTTTAAGTTTAATATAGGTTGGTTTGGTGTGTTCAAGTGTGAATGTTCAACTAGAGTCAAGTGTTTCTCCGCCTCTCTAGTAAAGCGCTCGACTTAGTTTTTTTTCCCGCTTCGTAAATAAGAAAACATTTTTTTCCCTTTTTCTACTGGCAGTGATAAGTTGGTCTTTAAATTTCTTTTTCTAATTTTATTTTATTTTTTTATTTCATTTTTGGGTGATCTTTCGACAACAATAGCTTATGCTACTTTTTTATGTTTTGGAATGTTTTGCAAAGCTTTTCTTCTCCTATTTTCTATTCTTTGCTTGTTGCTATGCTTTATAGGTGATAATTTATGAGAAAATTCAATTATCGCTTATTTGTTACCCACCAAAGGTTTTCCATGTGAGTGTACTCTTGTCTATTTCGTAAAGCCCCTATGTTTGCATATTCACACCGTGGGCTTTTTTTAAGATATGCTCATGTTCTTTTATATATTGGAGTGGTCTTGCCTTCTGTGTTTGATTGAGTTTAATTGATGTCAATTGCATGAGTTATCTTCAATAGTACGTGCTCTTTTTCTCTTCTCTTTGAATTTTGGCATACAAATGGTTGCTTCGCATCTATTTGGGGTATATTGATTTTAATATTTTATTGGTATTTGTATAAGTTTTTAATTGCATCCAGTTGTGGATATCTTGAAGGGACCATCGATTTATACGAATGCTAATTTTTTGTCTCCATTTTGTTACACGTGAACGTCGTGAAGTCTATCGAATTCAAACCACCTTTTTATTTTAAAGGGGGACCATGGAGGCCCCAAATCCGTTTCCATCCGAGTTAACCAATCATAAAAGGGGTGTACAAATTTGAAGTGAAGGATCCAAAACAAGTCGGAAGACTTGAAGAAGTTGGGATAAATAGTCCAGATTTATTTAATTGTCGTATTGTATTTATTTTGTGCCTATGCCCTTTGTCGTCTTTTATTTTCTTTATTTATTGTATGTTTAGTCTAGGACATGTACGCAAGATGACAAAACGGGTCAAAAACCCATAACCGGTAGGTCCAAAATTTCGGTTAAGGCAAACAGAACCTGGATTTGGAGCCAAATCTCTTTCATTCTCTCTCTTTACTTGATTTTAATTACTTGTCTGTTTTACTTGTCTTTAGTTTAAAAAGTTAAGAAAACCCGATTCCCCACAAAATGCTACTTTGGTTTTAACTACTTCATAAAATCAAATAAACGGCTTAAAAGATTTTACAAATTAAAATTCACTCAGATGAATAATTTTTCACTTTTAAAATAATCTTAAATGATTTTTGCATTCATTTTCAAATAACTCTAAGAAATATTTTTATCACAGTCAAGTTTTAGCCAAATTAAATTAGTTGTCGGATAATCACAAGTTAGCGGATGTCTTGGGTACTTTTAACCTTCCTAAGACGTTAATAGGAATCCCCGAACCCCTCTTAAAGTCATTTTCAATTGGTTTTTTCTGTTAAGTCTTTTGAAAAGAGAAGTTTTCTTAATTTTTCTCAAAAAATTAAGTGGCGACTGAAAGAAAGTCAAAAACTTGCAAAAAAATCAAGTTTTTGATTAAACAAAGACATCAATATCGTAGCTTGGTTTAGGTTTGGATTTATTAACAATATTCTCATACCATCCCAAAATGAGACAATCCTTCGATACCTCAAAGCCATTTTGGTAGCCTCCACGATTGACTATAAGGAGATCCATATGGCGGCTATTATTGAGAGAATGATGTTGATGAGATCCAAACTTCTCTACCTTTCCATGTTTAGATCATGCAGCTATGTGAGGCTGCTGGGGTGTAATTCCTTGAGAGATCGGAGGTTGAGGTTTCCCCAACCTTATCCATTATCATTCGTAAGATAGAGAGTTCCTATTTGAGTGATGATGAATCCAAAAAGAAGTTTTTACCACCGGACGCCACACAGATACTGGATCCCACTATCATAGTGTCAAACACTACTCCTCCCGTCCCTGTTATGGAGACTTCAACTATCACTCCACCCTCATTTATACCTTTATAACCTTCTACACCCTCCATTTTGAATTCCCCCTCTACATCCTCGCCTCAGTTGACGCAAGCTTTGATTTATCGGATGGGCAATCGTGCCCATTGTATGGATGTAAGGACGTCTAGACTTGAAAAGGAGGTGCCAGATATAATTACCACGTTGTGTATCACTACTTCGTTTCCTTTGAGAGCTTATATGGTTAGCCATAGGTAGTTCTTAGATTCTTATGGAGAGAGCTTTGATAACCCTACAATTAGAGTTGAGGATATAGAGAGATGTAATGGTAGATCTATCTTGTTGACTAAGGTGTGGAGCAATATAGCTACTCTTAAGGTTGGTGTAGACCATATGAGGTCAACCGATATTTCCATTCTATAGGGTGAGGTTCCCTTCCCAAGATGCCATCATATGTTCCTCTAACTGATTCCAGAGCCAATATATCTAACGAGGCTGATGATGGTTCAGTGATGAGACTGATTAGGATGACTTTGTGAGAGAGGATGAGCAGATTAGTATTGAGGGCTAAGTAGAGATATAAAATTTAGAGTAGTTTATTGTGCACGCACCTTCGGAGAGATCTCAAATAGAGACCTCCAATATTGTTTTAAGTGGAGTCTATCTATTAGATTTTACTATTCTTCTTCCAGATGTGTCAGTCACTGATGCCTCGATTAATGCTACGTTACTGCCTCCCAATTCAGATTTTAATCAGGGTCATTTTGGTCTTTTACTACTCTTTTAACACCTAAACTATATTGTTTATAGACTATTCCAAAGCCCTAAAATTGAATTGACTCTTCAAATTCTCCAATCCTCTACCAGTTTCTCAAAACTCCAAAAGGTTACAGTCTTCTTCTCCAAGGATTTTCTCTAGGTGGTTCAGGGTTTCTTCAGGTTTTCAAGTCTCTTCTTTCAAGATCAAGTCTAGGGTCATCAAGGTATGATCAGTTTCCATCCATTGAGTCTGAAATATTTCTCTCTCAATAATTCCAACCAAAATTATTGGTCTTAGTATGATTTCTCATGGATTTAGTTATTTATGTCTAAATTCATTAGATTTAATCTTATTGTGCATGTTCTAATATAAGTTATATATTTTTAATGATTTTTTTATGAAAACATGTTATATGACTACTGTAGCACCTCAATACTAGAAAGAGCTAAATTTATTAAAAATTGATTTGGAAAGAGCTAACTTGAGTTTTGAGTTTTTGGTCAACTTCAAATTACCATAGCTTTCAATACAGGATGAGTTAGGTGGACCATAAGATAAAAAATTAAAGGTCTTGGAATCATTTTTCTAATGCCACCATGTTTCCTAATTTTGAGTTTGGATGAGGGAGATATCTATAATTAAGAAAATTTTCCCCAATTAATGAAGACCATTACGTCTTTTCCTTACCCCCATCAAATTTAACAATTTTAGTAATATTTTAGGGTTCTAAAATGATTTGTATCAGTTTTCATAACTCTAAATTATGCTTAAGGTTTTGAGTGGAGTTCAAGAGGAGAGGTTGAAGAGGTTTGTCAAGATTGTTGATATTTATCTAGGAATATTTCCAAATTAAGGTATGTAAGCTTTCATAGTGTTGGGTCTGTTCACCGACACGCCAATCATTTAAATTCAATAGGTAATTTTGTTCATGAGGTTGAATGATTTGAATTCTTGATGGATTTTCTTGAAGTTTTGCTGTTCATGCTTTGCTTATAGAGTTTGATTAATTCTTGAGGTGAGGATTTCGATCTTTGAGGGTTATTCTTAGGTAAAATATATAGAATCTCATGTATTTGTATTGGATAGAGAATCTAAGGGAAGTTTGAGTAAAACAATCTATTCTAGTCAAATTAGGGTTAGAAAATGAGAAGAACAATTCATCATTTTGATCCAGAGAAAGGTTGGAAAGGCAAGGGGTAGATGCACCACAACGTCTTGCATGGCAAGCCATCAGTGTGCCAAGATTGAGTCTTTGATGTTCAGGGATTAGCGCCCCGCGCAAGCAGTCCGCCACGTTCGCCTGTCCCTACTCATTTTCAGTTGTCTACTCCGTCTTAAACCTTTTAAAACGCACCTTTACTCCTTTTTGATTCTAACTACTATATAGTACATAAAAACATCGAGGTATCCTTCATAACATGAATCGTAACCCTTGAATTTATAATTCACATTCAAGGTACAGTTAAGAGTAAACTTTTGAGAGTTGTTTCGTGTCATTTAGTGAAGTGTCAAGTTATTGAGTATGAGGATGAGGGGAGTTGAGTTTTAGTTTTCAAAATGAATTTATGGGTACTAAGTATCCCCAAGAGTAAATTTTTTACATTTAAAATAAAAGGAAACATCGATTTCCAAATGAGTTCAAGAGGAGTTTTGAGTAGTATCTATTTTAAGAGAAATCTTTTGAGTAATAATCTCAAAGTTTGAGGATGAGGAAATATTTTTAAAGATATGAGCTGAGTTGTATTATTGAGAGTAGTATTGAGCACCGATCTTATACAACTCAAAGTCCTCATCAACTATGCAGCCAATGTGGGTAGAAAGGGTCATAATTTTAAGATGATTCCTTATTGCTTTTCAAGCATAGTTTAGTGGATCCACTTAGTTGTGAATGTCTTATACTCCGAAAATGTATGAGACAATTCTCGCAGCGTGGATGAGATAATGTATCATCACATAGCTCATAGTGATGGTTGTTGTCGGTAAGTGTCCCAATTTGAGTTATTTTGTATCTTTACATACAAAGTAAGTTATTATTGTATTTATAAATACAGTGAGTTGTTATCTGATATTTTAAATGTTTTATATAAAGTACATCTTTATTGTTGTTTCTATATAAACTGAGTTGAATAGAGTTGTTGTGAGTATGTTTCCATCATTCAGAGTTCAGAATTTAATGTTATATTCAGTGTTCCCCTTACATACTCGTACATTTAATATAATGATTCCATTTTTCTTGCATCGTTTCATGATGCAGACATTGGATTTTCGGTTATCAACAGTCATTTTCATTGATACCACTTGTAGTCCAGAGTTGTTTGGTAGACCTCATTTCTTCCTAAGTATCCCTCATTTACTTCTATAATTCAGTTTTGTTAGGATGATACGAGGTATTGTCCCGACATCCCTAATAGCATTAGAGGCTTCATAGACAGTAGTAATTGAAAAGTCTATTTCATTATATTGTTAATGTTCTTGACTTATGTTGCCTTTGTGGCCAATTTGAATATTTTTAAATGTTCTAAGTTAAGTATTTGAGACATCTGAGTTAAAACATTAGTTTGAGTTTATCTTATATTGAGTAAGTCTTTCGGTGATATTTGAGCCAGGATAAGAGTTTGCTTGGGGGTGAGAAATGGTACTCGAGTGGAGTACACGTCCATGGTGTAGGCTCGGGGATTGAAAAAGTTGTTATTTGAGTACAAAGTTCAAGAGTCCTAGGGTGTCTATAAAGTCACTTCTCTAGAGTCGTAGTTATTGTTGTGAAGCGAGCCATATTTATAATTAAAAGGCTGCCACATTTAGGAACTATCTCACTTCTTTCTTACTTTTTTCGTGCGATAGAGTTCAACTCTATAAATTTTCTCTCTAATTTGTGCTTGCGCATATCTTTCAGATCTTGTCTCCATGAAGAGTTGTCAAAGGTCATCCTACTAGGATAAATATTGATCCCTAGGATCAAGGGCCCCCCAAAACACCAGAAGTGCAATCCCAAAGAAAATTCACTGATCTTGAGTTTAGTGATTCTATCCTAATGTTTAGTCAAGTTATGACTAGACAAGCTGGGCAACAGAGAGGGGTTCAACAGGAGATGACTAATATATCTAGTATATGTGAGTTCTTGAGGATAAATCCTACGGACTTCACTGATTCAAGTGTCACTGAGGATTTGGAAAACTTTGAGGAAGAGTTGCAGAAACTATTTGATGTAATGCATGTTGCAGATGCCGATCACTTGGAACTAGTTTCATAACAATTAAAGGTTATTGCTAGGATCGAAGAAAAGTAGAAATGAAGAGGCACTAATTGTGAGTTGGGCTATGTTTGAAAGATCCTTTTAGGGTATTTCTTTCCCCTTGAGCTAATGGAGGAAAAGTGTCACACCCCGAGAGCACCCTCTAGACGTGACATGTCATATTCAACCCCTAAGGGGTGTTATACAAGTCTCAAAGAATTCATTCTCACATATATAATAGAAATAGTACAAAATTAAAACATTTTCTTCAAAACCATACTATTCAAAACACTTCAAAATGCAAGTGGAAATCTATATCTCACATGACCATCTTAGACACAATCTAAAAATATAATAGGGATGCGACCCTTTACAATCAAATTCTTAACAATAGTCTTAGAACATGAAAGAACTAGAAACAATAGAAATCCTTGTCCTCGATCTATGATGACATACCAAGTCTTAGAGGAAACTTTATCCAAGCACTTAAGTCCTAGATAGAACCAATCACTTGTCGGAACCTACAGTTATAGTAAATACATGATAAAATATGGGTTAGCACACAAAAATGTACCAAGTGTGATAACCATGCAAAAACATGCTTTAAAAGGGGCATTTTGTTGAAAGTCATGCATTTATGCCATTTTTATAAAACTTTATAAATATAGGATAGGAGAGGCATAATATAAGTTACTATCAACATACAAGTCACATTTTTACATATGAACACAATCACACATTTATAATCCTTTACCTTCACCTTGAGCCTCCACCTCAAGTAACCCTCAAGCTATACCTTGTGCAATGTATGGATAGTGTACCATACCAGCATCCACATCAAGGTACCTTCTTAAAGTCACCAAAGGTGAACTTACCATTCAACCTTCCCACATTTTCTCCATAATCATATAAGAGATATAAAAACTACATGCTCACATTATCATAATAGAACCACATCTAAGACAACTCTAAGTCATACTTGTGCAATGTGAAAGTAGAATCCCACACTACTAATCACACTAAGTACTCCTTTGAAGTCACCCTACACAAGGAACATTTAAATACAATAATTCATAACAAGGAAGTAACTCATAATACAACCAAGCATAGTATGCATCTCTACATTTAAGCATACAACCATTCAGAGTTAACATTATTCAATAACTTTACTTAGAGGACTTCCATAAATTAGACATTAGATCAACATTCCTCATTAATACATCATCACAAGATCCCATACAGTTCATAAATAGTATGAGGAAACACACCATGACCTCTCTCAAATGCCTACTTGTGCAATGCATAGATGGCATCCCATTCCACCACCCACACTAAGTAGTACATCCTTAAGAATCTTTAGACAATATGAGCTTGACATGGAATCCTGATGTCACCCTGACCAGATAAAGGGATTCCTAGTTGCCCAACTTGGGACCATAGTTTGTTTAGCCTTAAGTAGACCCACTAGCTAGATCTATGTGGCACATATTTATGAGATAGGGATATTGCTACAATATACCCTGCCTCAACTCACGTGAGGGCATCGATCTCAAGATATTCCTACTAGAAACCCTGCATCAACTAACGTGAGAGCTACCATCTCATATCACTATCCACTCGGTGATTAAAATTATTCACCACAGAGTATTTGACACTCATTCACTATGGGATAAGTTATTTCCACTAGATACCTCGCCTCTACTAACGTATGAGTATCCACCCAAACCAACATTAATTCATATGAAAGCTCATAGATTCCATGATGAGAATAGTCTTTCACCTAAGAATCCCATTATTGTGAGGAAGTCCTTTCATACCATGTCCTTTCATTCATTAGAGCACAATTGAGAATAACCTTTTAGTATACTCAACATTCATTAACATTATCATTAAACTTCATTCATCATTCATGTGTGTGTGGATGTGAGAGTAGCCTTTCATATAATCACCATCATCCACAAGTGTTAATAGAGAGATAACATTCAATCCTAACACCATTATCTTCTTAACATGATCATAACTTATTTATTTCTATCATACATATGCTTCACATCCCATTATCCTTCATGTGTACTAATTTAGGAATAATACTTCAATCATACTACTTTCAAATCCTAGGCAATAATCATAATACATACATAGAGATCACACCTATACTTCACTTTATGATCATACATAGATCCCACATGCATATAGAGATACAAGAAACATAATCTTCAATTTAATACTATCACATTTGAATCAAGTAAACACCTTCTCCTTTCAAGTGGATCAACATCAAATTCACTATTCTAATCCAACAAGAAAATGATCACACTTGCTTTCAAGTCCATAACTCTCAAATTACCAACACATAAATACATCAATAACTCACAATAATTAAGAATAGTTGATAATATGATGCAATAATTTAAGTCAATTTAGGCATATTTCATCAACATGCATTCATGATTAATAACTCACTTCATAAGGAATAATTGAGGAATTGAGAGAAGTCATAGGTTCATAGATTTTTCATCATAAATAATCAATAAAATAGTAATTTAATCACACAATACCATTAAAAACACTTCGAAATTGTTTAATGAAACAACCCATGAGATTGAGTAAACCTTGGTGTTTTTCTTGAACTTGGAAAACTTTGAAATTGACTCTAGGGATGAAAGTTATTCATAGATGAAAGATCACCATATCTTTTACTTGAAGAATCCCACAAAATTTACTCGGGAACTTGAAGAATTTACCTCGAGAACTTGAAAACTTCACCTCCAATGGAGGTTCCTTGAGAGCGAAATTTTGGAAAATAAAGGTTTCTAACTTAGTGGTTTTGACAATAATGACATGAAAAATAGAGTCTAATACCTATAATACTCTTTAAAATCATATATAACTAAAATAATTGTACTTGATCTTATTAGGACTTGGGGTGTATTGGTAAATTCACCCCCAGCTTGGCCAAGACCTTGACAGCAAAAAGGGTGCAAACAATGGCTTTTCATCCACAGACCGTGGATGGTTGACGCATTGTCCTGGTCATATGTCATATGGATCAGAGGCTATACATTGGGGACCTGACCTACATAGTCCATCCACGGGGCGTGGACCCCTTCCGTAGGTCACCCCATTTTGGGCAGTCAAACAGTTTCCTTGGGTTCATGGGGTTTAGACTAAGGGTCCTCATCAAAGACCCTTAGGGTGGTCCTTAGGTTGTCATACCTTGATTTCTAACCCCCAAATATCTCAACCATAGATCAATACAATATGTAACACCCTCAAACCTCAAGATAAACTCAGAAGCTCAGTAGTTAGGCTCTAGTTTCACTAGTTCATTTTTAGGGTCGTTACACGAATGTAATAGAATACCTTAACTTGAATAAGGAATCCATGAGTATGAATAAGTATCGACTCAAGTTCACTCAACTAACCTAATGTGCTTCAGAGATGGTTCCTGATATGAGGAGCTAGATGAGTCTATTTATATCAGGGTTGTCTCGCTTTTCAGGTAAAGAGGTCAAGGAAGTTATGCTTATAGGAGACATGGAAATATAAAGGCTTATGATCCATGTGTGAAAAATTAAGGAGGATAAGCTTAGTGATAAATAATTTCTAGCAAAAGAAGTCTAAGACAATATGTATTAGTCCGGCAACAAAAGAGCAATCTGAACTAATAATCTTTTTAAAAACTCCAAATGAGCTTGTTCCATCATTCGCTATGGCACCTACAGAGGTAAGTTCAACAATCAGAATTCTCATAACTTATGAGCTAAAACTGCACAATCTCAAGGTATTGTGACATAAGGAGGTAATAGGATTTCTGCATGTGCTAAGAGTGTGTCGTCATGTCTCTAATGGTTGTTTCAAGTGTGATCACACAGGTCACTTCATGAGAGAGTTCCCTAACACAAGCACGATAGTTGTAAAGGGGGCCACGATGCCCAATCTTCTTCAATGGTTCTGCTAAACAAAGTTGCACCTAGATGAGCTACTTTAGGAACAGGAAGAGGAGAAAACAGTTTGAATGCTACTACCAGTCGCCAAGAGAAAGAGGATTCACCTTATGTTATCAGTGGCATGATCAAAGTATTTACTCTTGATGTATATGCATTGCCAGATCCAAGTAACACTATGGAAATGTCATTACTTCGAGTAGATCTTAATCTATTAAATAATGTTAAAAATTATACTTCAAGACCTGTATTAATGTAATGAGTTAATTTGGAAAAGGTTAGATCCAAAAAGACAAAGAAAGACCTTGACGTCCGGATACTAGCTAATTTGAACTAGTCGACATCCCTATGTTAGGTGAAGTTTTCAAAGTTTCAAATGAAGTTCAAAACTTTTAAAGAGACCTTGGATAGGTATTATGTAGTACAAATGGTCCAAACATCCGGTAAATACAACCCAAGGACCACAGAAGGGTCCGTAATGAGGACCCAAACATGGGTGAGCAGGTTCTTTGAAAGTCTACGAACACGCAGAATTGGAGGAACAAGTGTGTGAGCGCGTTCCTCACGAGGTATACTGCCTAAAGATGTGAAGGGAAGCCTCGCGATGCGAGTCTGACACACACCTTACTCCCTCAACCAAAAATTCAGAAAAATGATGGGATTTGGCCCGGCGACGCACAACTACTTTCCTTAATTATTAAAGTCGTATTTTTGGTAATTTAACTTCATAAAAAGATCCATTTAAGTGGAGGGTATTTTGGGTAATACATAGGACAACTATATATGGATTATAGGTCAGCTTTAGACCACTTTTTACACGTCCAAATAAGATCCAACTGAAAATTCTTTCATCTCTCAAGAAACGCTCTCTTTTTCAAACTCTATTGAAGAACAAGAAAAGCTTAAGAAAGAAGACGAAGACGTATATTCCTAAAGAGCTCATGATCATGTTTATACAAGGATTCCATGTTTATCTAACATGGTCCATGTCAGTTAAGGCGTATATTCCCTCATGTAAAATGAAAGACAAGTAAATGGACGTTGACTACGGTGACTTGAAGAGTCTACTTAGTGTAAGTAGGGGTATGGGATTCTACCTATACATTGCACAAGCTGACTCTAACAGAAGTCCTATTAGATTGTTCTTATTTAATATGATAACATGAAAAGTGTGATACTTATAATATATGATGTTGGATATGATGTTGGCAATGTTGATGAACATGTTATATTGTTATATGAGATGATGACTACTATGTACAAGTTATATTAAGCAAAACTTTACTTATCGCCTCCTATCTTATATTCTTGGTTATGTGGCGTTATGGGGCTTCACATGACCATTGCACTTGTAGGTTGGGGATGGGATCATTGGTAAGTGTTTTTTATGTTATGTTTTTATGTTCTATTGAATAGGAAACACTAACATGACTTTATGATAATATTTCTTTAATTACGATCATTCTTTATGTTGATGGAATCCTTGACTTTTATATGTTCTATGGTATGTGCATTGTATGACTTAGCATGCTTTCCAAAGAAATGATACATGCATGTCCTTAAATCTTATGTGCATATATTCATACTTAGTACATGTCGCATACTAACCTCATTACTTTATATTACTAAAAATGTATGGTCTGGCAGTTAAAGATTAAGAAGGTCGATTGAAGAAGCTTGGAACTCTTTCATCAAGTGTTGGTAGGTCCTCATGTTCGGGGATGCTATATTTTCATATTCTAGCTTATGACGACTTTAGTATATTTTAAGAATACTCGTATTTACATTATGTTCTTTGGGTTATTTTGTATTAAGGCCTATATGGCATATTGACTACTAATCGGCTAATATCAGATTCATATTCTTTAGATTGTTTTATACATGAGAGACAAATTCTTAGAATATTGTATGCTATTATGAATATTAAGTATGAAGTCTGAGTATTCTTCACATAGTATTAAAAGTTTTTAAATTATTCCACAAATTTTAAATAATAACATGTTATGACGAACACTAAGAGGATTGTTTGAGTCCTCTGAGAGGACGGCGACGCTGATCGCATCTGGGTGTACTCTCCGAGTGTGACAAGCTTGGTATCAGAGCATGACATTAAATATCCTTAGGATCAATGTCTCACTAAACAACGTTATATAGTATCTTATTCTTGGTTGTGAAGTACGCCACAATTATGGATGAGAGTCTATGTAATGACTAGAAAACTTCTCTTTTCTTGATAATCTTATGTCGTGCCTTTAGGGGTCGTTTGGTACAAACATTGATAGTACAGGGATTAGTAATGCATGGATTAATAGTGTAGATATTATTTTTTGTCATGTGTTTGGTTCACTAGTTTCCACTTAATTTTGTGTTAATTTATAATTCTACCAAAAAATTCCTATTATACCCTTGTGTTATTATGAGTGTTTATATCATGTAATTGGGTCAAGGTAGATAACCAGCGGACCGGATAATTTTTTCAAAGAATTATTTATTCCATTTAATTAGTTAAATCAAATACATATATATATAAAATTGTTATTAATTTTATGGTATGATGTACCACTAAGAAGATCAGTGATGACATAACGTATTTCTAATTTTTGTGTGTTAAGTATATATCTTAAACCTAACATAGATTTTAGACTACTAAAATTGTTGATACCTAAAGCTTATTTTTATTTTTATTTTTAAAACAATAGTTCAAGTGTGTAATTGAAAAATTATCTTGAATATAAAAAAAATAAAGAAAATATGGAGAAAAAATATTTGTAAAATCATTAAATTACACCAAACGAATTTGGAGACTTAAAAAAGAACATTTATAACCACTATAATATAAATAAAAAGGAAAATAAATTACAAAAAAAAAATTAAAAAAATAATAAAGGGTTAGTTTAGTCATTTAGGGATCTTATCCAAGGTTTAACACACCTTGGATTAGTTATCCCTCCATTTCTAAGTGATAAGATAATACTACATATGATGGATAAGCAATACATAGATTAAATTAAATGAAGTAACCAAATAATGTATTAGTTGAATTAAATTTTAATCCATGGAGTATTCTACCTATTACCGCCTACCAAGCGGGTCCTTAGAGTTTTGACACTATGTGTCTTTTAGAATCTAATTCCTTTCTTGTGATTTTAGACGATGAACACAAGAAGGGCAGTCGCAAGGAGAGTAGGAGATGAGATTGTGAATGCGGGAGCTACTCCTCAAGGTGATCGAAATGATCCTCAAGTTAAAGCTGCTGCAAACGAACAAGTGTCGGTCAATCCTCTGGCAATGACTAATGACGAGGTGAGGGAGACCTGCTTCAAATGGACCAAGCCATTAACACCCAAGCTCAGGCCATTATTGTACAAGCTAAAAGGGAGGTTGTTCCTCGAGAGAACCAATATGCTAGCACTATAGCTAGCCGCTTGAGGGATTTTACGAGGATGAATCCTCATATGTTTTTTGGATCTAAGGTCGATTAATATCGCTAAGACTTCCTTGATGAGGTTTACAAGATTTTGATTGCCATGGGGGTGAGTACTACTGTGAAGGTTAAGCTGCCTGCGTATCAACTCAATGACATGGCTCAGGCATGGTACAATCAGTGGAAGGAAAGTAGGTCTTTAGGAGGTGGTCCCCTGACTTGGTAGACCTTCAAAAGGGCCTTTCTTGACAGATTCTTTGTAAGGGAGCAAAGAGAAGCTAAGGTAGAGGAGTTCATCAACTTTTCTCAAGGAGGTATGAGTGTTAAGGAATATTCCTTGAAATTCATCAAGCTATCAAAATATGCTTTTTCTTTGGTTTCTAATGATAGGGATAAGATGAGCCATTCTGTAACGGACGTGTCCAAAGATCTTGAAGAAGAATGACGTGCAACAATGCTTTATGACATCATGGATCTTTCTAGATTGATGGTTCATGCTCAACAGGTTGAGGATAGCCTTCTAAGGAAGAAGAATCGGAAATCTAAGAAGGGAAGGTCTTTTGAAAGTAGTTCATCTAATAATAGTCTTGATGTTTAAGACAAGCCTAAGTCCAAGAAGAGGTTTTCAAATCAGGTTCCTTCTAATTTCTTTAAGGTCCTAGTTCTGATGTACCAAAAAGGAACCATTTCTATGCACTCAGGGCTAGTGGTGAACAAAATAATTCTCCTGATGTTGTGACTAGTATGTTACAAGTTTTCTCTATTAATGTTTTTGCATTACTTGATCCAGTTGATACTATTTATTTTGTTACACCTTTGGTATCTAGGAAATTTGATGTATTTCCCGATATTTTGATTGAACCCTTTTTGTATGTATCCCAATGGGTGACTCTGTTGTTGCAAAAAGAGTCTATAGGAAATGTCCTGTAATGCTGCCCAATAAAGTTACTCTTGTGGATTTTGTAGAACCTGACGTGTTTGATTTTGATATCATCTTGGGTGTGTATTAGCTTCATGTATGCTTTGCTTCCATAGATTGTAGATTAAGGGTAGTGAAGTTTCAATTCCCTAATGAACCTATTTTAAAGTGGAAGGGGGAAAATTATATGCCAAGGGGTCAAATCATTTCTTGTTTGAAGGCTTGTAACATAATATCCAAGGGTTGTCTATATCATGTGGTGAGGGTTAAAGATCTAGAATGTGAAACTCCTTCTATTAAGTCAGTCCCTGTAGTGAGAGAATTAACGGAAATATTCCCTAATGACCTTCCAAGAGTTCCTCCCAAATGAGAAATTGACTTTTGCATTGATTTATTACCGGATACGAATCCTATTTCAATTCCTCCAGATAGGATGGCTCCGACTTAATTGCAAGACTTAAAGCTCCAAGTCAAAGATTTACTAGACAATGGTTTTATTCAACCTAGTATTTCTCCATGGGGTGCTCCGGTCTTGTTTGTTAAGAAGAAGGATGGGTCTCTTAGAATGTGCATTAATTATCGTCAACTTAATAAGGTCACCATAAAGAACAAGTATTCTTTCCATCGTATTGATTATCTATTTGATCAACTCCAAGGTGGTAGCTACTTTTCCAAGATTGACTTAAGGTCGGGATATCACCAACTTAGGGCGAGAGGTGAAAATGTTCCCAAAACAGATTTCCAAACTACATATGGTCACTATGAGTTTCTAGTTATGTCTTTTTGATTGACAAATGCCCTGGCGGCATTTATAAACCCAATGAATAGAGTTTTCCAAGATTACCTTGACTCATTTATGATTGTGTTCATTGATGATATTTTTATATACTCCATGAATGAAAATGAGCATGAGAATCACTTGAGGTTATATTTGCAAACCCTGTAAGAACACCAGCTCTCTGCCAAATTCAGTAAGTGTGAATTTTTGTTGAGGTCAGTTGCTTTTCTTGGCCATATTGTCTTTGGTGATAGTGTAGAGGTTGATCCGAATAAGACGGATGCAGTCAGAAATTGGCCTAGAACTTTGACTCCCACAGATATAAGAATTTATTTGGTCTAGCCAGGTTCAATAGAAGGTTTGTTGATGGATTTTCGTCCATTGCTTCTCCATTGATAGATTTGACCCAAAAAAAGGTTAAGTTTGAGTTGTCAGAAGCTTGTGAAAAAGATTTTCAAGAATTGAAAGACAAGCTTACCTCCGCTTCGGTGTTGACCTTACCGGAGGGCAATAAAGGCTTTGTAGTGTATTATGATGCTTCCCGAGTGGGCTTGTGATATGTCCTCATGCAGCATGGTAAGGTTATAGATAGATTATGCTTCTAGGCAAGTCAAAGTTCATGAGAAGAATTATCAAACTCATGACCTTGAGTTAGCTGCTGTAGTTTTTCCCTTGAAATTATGGAGACATTATTTGTATAGTGTGGATGTTGATGTGTTTACTGACCATAAAAGTCTTCAATATGTGTTTACACAAAAGGAGTTAAATCTACGACATAGAAGATGGTTAGAATTGTTGAAAGATTACGACATGAGTGTCCTTTACCACCCTGGAAAGGCGACTGTGGTTGCGAATGCTTTGAGCCGTATGATACTGGGTAGTGTGTCTCATGAGGAAGAAGAGAAGAAAGAACTTGTTAAGATTTTCATAGGTTGGCTCGTTTATGTGTGCGATTGGAAGATTCTTCCAATGGTCGTTTTATGGTCCATCATAACTCTGACTCATAATTAGTGGTGGAGGTGAAATCTAAGAAGCATCTTGATCTTCTATTGATGGAGTTGAAGGAATCGGTACTTGGAAATCTCAATGAGTCATTATCCCAAGAGGGGATGGTGTTCTTAGGTACCAAGGGAGATTATGTGTACCCGATGTTGAGAATTTTAGAAATTGAGTTCTAGAAGAAGTCCATGGTTCATGTTATTCTATATATATATGGGTGCCACTAAAATGTATCATGACCTTAGAGAGTTGTATCGGTGGGATGGTTTAAAAAGAGACATAGCAAAGTTTGTTTCTAAGTGTTGCTGAACATTTCAAACTAGGTGGTTTAACCCAAATCATGGATGTTCCTACTTTGAAGTGGGAATCCATCAATATAGACTTTGTTGTCGGGTTGCCTCAAACTCAGAGGCAAAATAATTCTATATGGGTTATTGTGGATAGGTTGACCAAATCTGCCCATTTTATTCCTGTTTATTCTACATATACTGCCAAAGATTATGCAAGAATCTACATTAATGAGATTGTGAGTCTTCATGGGATTTCTTTGTCCATCATTTCGGATAGAGGCGCCCAGTTCACCTATCATTTTTGGAAGGCTTTTCAAAAGGGTTTAGGTACTCAAGTGAAACTTAGCACCGTATTTCGTCATTAGACGGATGGTCAAGCGGAACGTACCATTTTGAACCTTGAATACATGTTAAGATCCTCAGTTATTGAATTCAAAAGAATTTGGGCTGATCATCTACCTTTGATTGAGTTCTCTTACAACAATAGCTATCATTTTAACATCTCCATGAAACCTTTTGAATCTATTTATGGTAGAAGGTGTACACTCCAGTTGGATGGTTTGAGGTTGGTGAGTCCTCATTCTTTGTCTAGAGATTATTTATGAGGCTATAGAAAAAGTTTGAATCATAAAAGATAGCTTGAAGATAGTGTATCGGCAAAAGTCTTATGCCAACAATAGAAGGAGATACCTTCAATTTGAAATAGGTGATCATGTCTATTGAAGATTTCACCTATAAAAGTGGTGATGAAATTCGGTAGAAAGGGGAAGTTAAGTCCCCAGTATGTTGGTCCTTATGAAGTTTTACAAGAAATTGGGAAGGTTGACTATGAGTTGAAACTACCTAGTGAACTAGCTTTGGTTCATCTTGTGTTTCATGTTTCTATGCTCAAGAAATGCATAGGCGACTCGGTGTCTATTCTTTCTATTGAAGGTTTAGGGGTGGATGAAAACCTCTCCTACGAAGAGGTTCCGGTGGAGATCCTAGATTTCCAAGTCAAGAATTTGAGGAACAAGGAGGTTGTCTCTGTAAGGTTCTATGGAGGAACCACCTTGTCGAGGCTGCAACATAGGAGGCTGAAGCCGACATGAAGTCCCGCTACTCTCATCTTTTTACTCCTTGAGGTCAGACATTCCTCTTCATAAAGAAATTAATGAATAATCATGAAAAAAGTTGTTTTATATGATATATGTATGCATGTTGTATTCTTGAGATTTTGTGTTGTCTTGTCGACTTGAGAAGAACTATAACATGGTAACTCTTGATGTATTTTGAGCTCATGTTGATGTTGACAAGGAAATTCCTCATTATGTGTTATGAAATGTTAAGTTCTCTTATATGTACATCATGAATTGAGTGCTATGTGTAATGTTATGGAATTTGTTGAAAGGATTTGTGAAGTAATCTTATGAGCTGTGACTCATTATGATTTTATGATGTTGTTGGTTGGGCTTCTAATATTGAATCTTTTCCTACCCTCCAAAAGATTTTAGTGTCATTTGGGGATGACTTAGACTTGAGATTAATCTATTAAATAATTTTAAAAATGATGTTACCAGACCTATATTAATGTAATAAGTTCATTTGGAAAAGGTTATATCCAAAATGACATAGAAAGACCTTGACGTCCCTAAACTAGCTAATTTGAACTAGTCGACGTTCCTATGTTTGGTGATGTTTTTGAAATTTCAAATGAAGTCCAAAACATGTAAAGAGACCTTGGATAGGTAGTATGTAGTAAAAAGTTACAAACTTCCAGTAACAACACCCCAAGGACCACCCAAAGGGTCCTTGGGGAGGACCCAAACATGGGTGAGCAGGCTGCCTGGCAGTCTGCGAACAGGCACAAGTATGAGACGCGATTTCCTCACGAGGTGTACTGCCTCAAGATGTGAGGGGAAGCCTCATGTACGCGGGGCTGACAAGCACCTCACTGGGTCAACTCAAAATTCAGAAAAATGACGGGATTTGGCTCCGCGCTGTGCAGGCACTTCCCAGAATCATTAAAGTCATATTTTTGGGAATTTAACTTCATAAAAGGACCCATTTAAGTAGAGGGTATTTCGGGTAATTCATAGGACAACTATATATGTATTATAGTTCAGTTTTAGACCACTTTTTACACGTCCAAATCAGATTCAAACGAAAATTCTCTCATCTCTCAAGAAATGCTCTTTTTTAAACACCATTGAAGAACAAGAAAAGCTTAAGGAAAAAGACGAAGACTTCAAGATTTCCATTCAATTTTCGTGGAATATTCGTCAATAAGGTATGGGTTTTTTACTCTTGGGATTCATTTTCCCAAGAGATCATTTCAAATATAAGTTTTCAAGAAATTCAATTTTACTCTACAAAATGGATTTTCTTCCTAACTTGGGATAATGCACAAGTACCCCCTCAACCTATGCCCGAAATCTCAGAGACACACTTATACTATACTAAGGTCCTATTACCCCCTGAACTTATTTTATCAATAATTTTCTACCCCTTTTTGGCCTACGTGGCACTATATTTTGGGTGCAATGTTGGTTGACTTTTTTCATATTAGTGTCACGTAGGTCGAAAAGGGGTAGAATTACTTACAAAATAAGTTCAGGGGGTAATATAACCTTATTTTAGTATAAGGGTGTCTCTGGAGTTTTGGGCATAGGTTGAGGGGGTACTTATGAATTTTCCCTCCTAACTCTAGATTTATGATTTTCTATGAAAAATAATTGTTTCCTATGGTCGATTTCACATGAATTGATAAGTATGTGGTAAGTTATGTTTGAATTTCATGTGAAGCATGTTCTTACCTAATTGGTGGTTTCGAATGGGTTTTACCTAATACTTGACAATATGTAAACTGTTGGAATTGGAATTAAGACTTGAATGAACTCTTTAATAACCCTTTTCCTTATCCTACATTATGAATTTATCTTGTATATGATTTGAAGAGTTATTCTTGGTTATGCTATTGAGTATTTCACTATGTCATGGTTATGAATGTTGTAAGTTGAATGTAAGCTCTTGAATAAAGTACTTGGAAGCAAGAGGTAAGTCTTCTGAAGTTGTGATAACTCTATGATGTTTATGTTAGCCTATGAATGATGATAATATGTTAATGAAGTACGCATGATGTTTCTATTAATATATGTCGGGCTATGAACATGCTAAATGTGAGATCATGATAAGAATACGAAAAAAAGTAAGTTTATGATATCCGCTTTTATGTTTTACACAAGGTTATTATGTTATGTTAATCTCACATACGAAGGGTTATGGTGAAAGGAATTCTCATCTAATCCTAAAGAGCTCATGATCATGTTTATACAAGGATTCCATGTTACCTAACATGGTCCATGTCGGTTAAGGCGTATATTCCCTCATGTAAAATGAAAGAAAAGTAAATGGACGTTGACTACGGTGACTTGAAGAGTCTACTTAGTGTAGGAAGAGGTATGGAATTCTACCTATACATTTTCACAAGTTGACTCTAATAGAAGTCCTATGAGATTGTTCTTATTTCATATCATAACATGAAAAGTATGATACTTATGATATATGATGTTACCCTTATATGATGTTGGCAATGTTGATGAACATGTTATATTGCTATGAGATGAACTACTATGTTACAAGTTATATGAAGCAAGACTTTACTTATGGTCTCTTATCTTATCTACTTGGTTATGTGGAGTTATGGGGCTTCATATGACCATTGCACTTCTAGGTTGGGGATGGAATCATTGGTAAGTTTTTTGTAGGTTATGTTTATATGTTCTATTGAATATGAAATTTTAACATGACTCTGATAATATCTCTTTAATTACATGCTTTATGTTGATGGAATCCTTGACTTGTATATGTTCTATGGTATGTGCATTGAAGACTTTCATATGCTAGATGATTATATCCTTTTTTCGGGGGTGCATTCCTTGATGTAATGTTTCATAGCCCATAATTGTACATGTGGAGTACTAAATTACATTATATCACTAAAAATGTAGGGTTCGGCAGTTGAAGATTAAGAAGGTCGATTGAAGAAGCTTGGAACTCTTTCTCCAAGTGTTGGTAGGTCCTCATGTTTGGAGATGGTATATTTTCATATTCTAGCTTACAAAGACTGGTAGATTTTTAGAATACTCGTATTTCCATTATATTCTTTGGTTTCTTTTGTATTAAGGCCTATATGACATATTGACTATTTAACGGCTAAGTTCAGATTCATATATTTTAGATGGTTTATACATGTGAGATAAGTTCTTACAATATCGTATGATATTATCAATCTTAAGTATGAAGTCTAAGTATACTTCACATAGTATTAAAGGTTTTTAATTTTTCCACAAATTTTAATTGATGACATGTTATGATGAACGCTAAGAGGCTTGTTTGAGTCCTTTGAGAGGACGCCGCCGCCGATCGCATTTGGGGTGTGCTCTCCGGGTGTGACAATCTAGGTGAAGATCTTTTGTGAATCCATATATCGCTATGAGATTTGATATTATTCTCGAATAACTCCTCTATCCACTTAGCGTTTCCACATCTCTTGATGCGTCTATTATAGATGGAAGAGTTTATAGTGATTGTTCCTTTTCTTTCAATCACAAAATCACAAAGACCCCATGGCTGAGTTATTTGAGTTAGATATGGTGTACATTGATGTTATTCTTGGTATAGATTGACTTCATGATTGTTATGTCTCAATTGATTGTAGTTTCGAGTAGTTAAGTTCTAGTTTCCTAGCGAGCTAGTTATTGAGTGGAGCATTTGTTCAACAGTGCCTAAGTGTTCTTTTATTTCGCATCTTAAGGCCATAAATTTAGTTTCCAAGGGTTTTATCTATCAATTAGTCCAAGTTGATGACTCTAGTGTTGATACACCAACTATTCAATTAGTTTTTTTGTGAGTGAGTTTCCAGAAGTCTTTCCAAATCATGTTCCCGTAGTCCCTCTTGAGAGAGAAATAGACTTCATCATCAATATTATTCCTTATACTCGACCTATCTCTATTCTCCCATATAGGATGGTTCTAACAGATTTGAAAAAGTTAAAAGAGTATTTGAAAGACCTTCTTGATAAAGAATTCATTCGACCACGTGTCTCACCTTTGGGTGCTCCGTCTTACCTGTGAGGAAGAAAGATGATTCTCTTAGCATGTGCATTGACTACCGCCAATTGAACAAATTTACTACAAAGCATAAGTATCCACTTCCAAGATTCGATGATCTATTTGATCAGCTTCTGGATGGCACTTGATTCTCTATGATAGAGTTATCATCAGTTGAGAGTAAGAGAAAGTAATATTCCAAAAACAGCTTTCAAGACACACGATGGTCATTTGAGTTTCTATTCATGTCATTTGGTTTGACTAATTCTCCTAAAAAATTCATGGACCTTTTGAACAAAGTGTTTAAGCCTTATCTTGATATGTTTGTAATTGTTTCCATTAATTACATTCTGATTTATTCGAGGAATGAGGAGGATCATGCTAGTCATTGTAATTTAGTTTCTCCAAACTGTTATATATATATATATAATATATATATATATATATATATATATATACTATGCGATAATTTTCCTATTGTAATTTTTCGCTTTAGTCAGTGGCGTTCTTAGGTGACATTGTTTCTGGTGATGGGATTCGAGTTGACACTTACAAGATTGAGGCAATGCAGAATTGGCCTAGACCCATATCTCCAACTGATATTAGAAATTTTTATGATTGGCTAATTAATATAGAAGGTTTATCGAGGGGTTTTAATCTATTTCATCGCCTTTTAAAAGGTTAACTCAGAAGAAAACAAAGTTTCAATGCTCTAAAGCTTGTGAGAAAAAATTTCAAGAATTGAAAATAGGTTGACTACTACCCCAGTATTGACCATACAGGAAGGTACACAAAGTTTGGTTGTGTATTGTGATGCGTCCAGAGTTGGAATGGGTTTTTTATTCATGCAAAATGGCAAAGTTATAGCTTAGCTCTCACGACAACTTAAGATTTGCGAGAGAAATTACCCAAGCCATGATATGGACTTGGTTGTTGTAGTGTTTGCATTTAAAAGATGGTGTCACTTTCTCTATGGTGTTCATGTTGATGTGTTCACTGATCACAAGAGTCTTCAATTTGTGTTCAATCAAAAATATCTTAATCTCATATAGAGGAGCTGGTTGGAGTGACTCAAGGATTATGTTGTGACTATCTTCTATCACCCATGTGAGGCTAATGTTGTTGTTGATACCTTGAGTAGGTTGTTGAATGGGTATTAGTTCCCATGTTAAAGAAGGCAATGAAGAGTTAGACAAAGATGTGCATAGACTTTCACGATTGGGAGTACGTTTATATATTCCAATGAAGGAGGAGTAATGGTGATGAATGGCGCTGAATCATTGCTAGTACCCAAAGTGAAAGAGAAACAAGACTAAGACCCTTTTTTCCTTGAATTTAAGGCAAATGTTCATGAGAAGAAAGTAATGGCTTTTGAAAAATGGGGAGATGGTGTGTTAAGGTATCAAAGTAGATTGTGTGTATCAAGGGTGTAAAAACTCCACGAGAGGATCATGGAGGAATCTCATAGATCCAGATATTCTAACAATCTTTGTTCCACGAAGATGTATCCTGACTTGAGTGAAGTCTATTACTAGAGTAGTATCATTAAGTGTATTGCAGAGTTCGTTGTTAAGTGCTCGAATTGCCAACAAGTAAAGATAGAGCACCAGAGGCTTGATGGTATGGCTCAAAACATAGATATTTAGGAATAGTAGTAGGAAATGATCAATATCGATTTCATTAATTGTGTACCATGGTATCACATGGAACATGATTTCCTGCATACGATTATGCGATGTTTTATATTCAAGAGGCAGTCAAATCTCATGAATTTCCAGTTTTCATCATTTGACATAGAGGTGCGCAATTTGACGCACAATATTCGAAGTCTTTCTAGAAATATTTGGGTTCGAATGTAAACTAGAGTACATCTCTTCATCCTAAGATTAATGGTCAAGCAAAGCGTACGATTCATACTTTAGAGAATATGCTCAGGGCATGTGTGATTTATTTAACCAGTAATTAGGATGATCACTTACGTATGAGTGAGTTTGGTTACAATAACATTTATCACTAGCATCCAAATGGCTCATTATGAGGCTCTTTATGAGAGTTGATGTAGATCTCCTATTGCATGGTTTGAGATTTGTGAAGATAGGTTGGTAGAACAAAATTGATTTCATCAAGCTATGGAGAAAGTGAAGGTCATTCAAGAAAGGTTGAAAATAACGCAAAGTCGTTTGAATTCCTGTAACGATGAAAGGACAACAAACTTATTATTTGAGGTGGACGATTTGGTTTATTTGAAGGTTTCACACATGAAGAGTGTTATGAGTTTTGTCATATAGTGGTCCTTACACGATATGCAAGAAGATTGACAATGTAGCCTATGAGTTGGAGCTATCGCTAGATTTAGCACCATTCCATCAGGTATTCCATATTTCAATGTTGAAGAACTGCATTTGTGATCCTTCACTTATTATACATGCCAGATATATTGGTTTTAAGGACAACCAATCTTTTTAGGAGATTCCCATTGAGATACTTGAGGGTCAGGTTCGTGCGAACCAAAGAGGTAGCATCAGGTCAGGTCTTATGGAGGAACCAGTTTGTTGAGGAAGCTACTTGGGAGGATGAGGAGGAGAAAAAAACAGACACACATATCTCTTTGCTTTCAGAAAAGCCTAAAACCAAGGTATAAATTATTTTCTTGGTACTTCTTACGTTGAAATGTTGTGTTAAATTCCATGTTGAGTGTTTAAGATGGTTATTAGATGTTACCACCCTTATCCTAGTTAGTGTGATCTCATTTGAGGACGAATGTTCCCAAGGGAGAAATATTGTAAATCCTCGATATTAAAAGTGCTATATTAAGAAAGAACTAATTTAGAAAGGGCTAATTTGAGAATGATTCATGTTAAGCCTAAGTTATGATTTTTAGGTCAACTTCAAACGACCATGACTTTCAATACATGATGTGTTAGGTGGAAATAAGATATCAAATGAAAGATCTTGTAATCCCCATATCAACGCCGTTGAGTTTGCTAAATTTTAGTTTAGATAGGAAAGACATGCCCGTTTGAATTCTGTGTGTCTAATTAAGGAAATTTACCCTAATTAATGAGCGGTATTTGGTCACTTCCTTACCTTTCAACTTTAAATGTTTTAAGTAATATTTTAGGTTATTATCTAATTTGGGTTAGTTTTTACAACTCTAAGTTATGCTTAGGGTTTTGATAGAAGTTTAAGAGGAAAGGTTCAAGGCATTAGTAAAGAATTCTAAGATTTTTCAATGAATTTTGCCAAATTAAAGTAAGTTTTGTTAGTGTTGGATCCGTTCACCTACACGCCAACCATGTAAATTCCATTCATAATTTCTTTCGGGATGGTAAATGATTTGAATTCTTGATAGTTGGTCTTGAGGTTTTGTTATTCATGCTTTGCTTATGGAGTTTAATGAATTCTTGATGTAAGGATTTTGATCTTTGAGAATTTTTCTTGATCATAGTGAGAAGATTCTCGTTTACTTGTATTGGGTAAATTAATCTAAGGAACATTTGAGGAAAACAATTATTTTAATTAAATTAGGGTCGGGAAATGAGAATAAAATTCATCAAATTGATCTAGGAAAAGTCTGGTGTGACGCACCCTAGATGCACCAAAAGGTCCGTGTGCCAACAGTGCGTCAAGAATGAGTCTTTGATAGTTTCCCATGACTTCTAGTGCTAAAGGTAAGGAAATTACTCCCCTAATATGTATTTCAATTCGTAGAACTTAGAATCTTGGATAATTATCGTTGAGGGAGGATTTTGGCCTGAACTTAATAGTGGGAAAAGCCATAGTTGAATATTAGGATCATGGTTGGGTCTTGAATTAATAATTTTTTATTATTATCCAGGAAAATTAGACCTATTTTAGTGATACTCAGATCTTCTTGTTTTAGATCAAGAACAAGCTAAAAGACTCTAGAAAGGGAAGTCTCAACCATTTCTAGGAGTATTAGGTTTGGGTAGGTCATTATGGTTCGATTTCTTTCTGTGTGTTGATAAGATCAGGATAATTTTTCTTCATTTGATTATGTGCTTATGTGATAGTGAATGTGTATAAAATATAATGAAATGATTATGTGCCAACAACTATATGCCATGAATTATTACTTGACCGATTGTGACCCTATATATAACTATTCCATTACTGATTATAATGATTGTGCGTTTGTTGATTGGGATTTTATGTAACATTTGCCGACAATACATTGGAACGGGTATCACATTTCAATACATATATGAGAGCCAGAGGGGTCAAATCCCCTGAGCACATACTTGGATTGATACCAACATTCTGAACACTAACAGTCTTTACGGCCAGTGTGGGGTTCTCGCATGAGACGGAGCCACTCTGTGCAATCTCTGTAGGATCGGAATATCCACGAATCATGTCTTGATGAACTGAATGAGACACAGAGAACTTTAAGAGAAGAGATGAGGACGGTCATAGAGAAGATAAATAGAGAAACTCAGAATATTTTGTGTGTAACACCCCCCACGACCCCGTGAGTAAACTCCACGTCGGTGGGGTTATATGAAATAAATCAGAGTATGTTTGGTTACGAAGAATAATGGAAAATAAACCACATGAACATTAATATTGACAGTACATAAAATATTAATCAGCTCCAACAACCAAACCATTCCTCGCCACTTGAAGACTGATTCAGTCATCCAAAAATATATTTCTCAAAAAAATATCTCTTCATCTCAACATACATTACCCCCCGGCGCTTGTAAACCCCGGCACTGCAACATCTGTAGAAACAACTACAGAAGATCAACCGAGGTTGCATAACCCAATTTCCAACATCAACATATTTCATCAAACATGTTTTTCGGGTTCTGTGCACCTTCTATCTTCTTCCAAGCAATGTCCCACCCCATCCTCACTGCCCCTGGCGAGTGAAATTTGGTCCCCGCCTTCTGATGTGCTTTTATTGTCTCTTCGAAGGCAGGACTTTTTCACTCCAATTACTCCATGCACTCCGAAGCTGGCGTATAATCTGCAGTAAAGAATCTGACTCATGCTGAACGTCATCCTAGCCCCGATCATCCTCCGATCAAATGCTTTTCAGACCATAATCATTCTCTTTCCCAACGTTACCACTATCCTTAGCCAACATCTCAGCTTTCATTAAATGAAAGAAAACACACTTCTTAAGCCTGGCATCCAAATACACACTGCATGTTCCACCTTGAGTGTAAATGTATCCGGATGTACTCTTTGCTCGAGTTCACCATCCCCACGAAAGATCATCATCAACAAAACCCTGTAGAGTAACCTTGCCTTTGCAAAACCGAAAGTGAAGTACTGGATGTAACCGTCTCATATAGGGTTTCAGGAAGCTACTTCCAGCTTCCCATGTTTTTTTTCCCCGGGTGTCGCCATGTACCTGCTACACAACATCCCACTGCATGTGATATAACAGGTGTATTTTTTCATACCATAGCATTACATTAAACTCCACCTCCACTGCTGAAGCTAAGGAAAAAGTGCCCATAAATTCTCCGCCTCCCTCAAGGCTGTCATGGTGGACTGCTATCCTTTTGAAAAATTTAAAGAGATTCCAATGGAGTAGTCCTGCGCTTAGAATCATTCACCCTGAATCTGCTCAACACCTTTCATGTCCAACCCTGAGATAGATTTAATGTTCCATTCCGGCAGCACATTTCCCACCACCACAGCAGAGTTATCCCGGAAATACTCATCCCCAAAAATCTATTCGCTGGACCTAAATCTTTCATCTCAAAATGTTGCAGACAACCTTGTTTTCAGATTATTCTCCCCTAATACTAGATCCTGCAATCAACATATCAATCCATAAATCATTCACCAGATTACGAAGACATATGGAATCAGTGTATTCCTTGAAAGTACAACACGGATCCTTTTCCAGCTTGCAGATCTGCTCTTCTGTCCAATTAAAGGAGTCAAACTTCTTGTAACCACTTCCTTAGTGCTTGCCTTTTAAGTCCATACAAGCTCCTGTGAGCTTCCACACCATGTGTTCCTCTTCTGGAACCACAAATCCTTCCTGTTACTGCTATAGATGTCCTTTGTCGTGACTCCAAGGTAAATTTCACCAGCAAATCAATAACCTTGCCTTTGTGAATATCCTTCTACAATAAACGAGCCTTGAACCTTCTTTTGCCATCGGGTTCAGTTTGATTCTGAACACACCACTTGGTTCATCAGGCTCTCTTCCCTCCCGGGCAATTACCTCAGATCAACAAGCCATGTGTCGTTCTTCTCAAGTGACGCAAACATCTCATCTCTCGCTTGAATCCCACTTGATAGAATCCTCCAGCCTGGTAGGGCCTCATCAAAAGACTCTGTTCCCTCTCATCAGTTAGCAATAGATTAGTGTACTAAAGGTTAAATACCTATCTGGTACCACTGATAGTTCTGTATTATCTCCATAACACATTCCTGCTCAAGTGATAACTTGTTCTACTTCAGATTCTTTTTCAGTAGAGTTTTGAGATCTGCTTTCGACATCTCTAGGGTTACTCTCTCAACTCAACCTTACTCCCGTTTACTTTTGTGATCTCTAGAACCTTTGCTCTTTTGTTCTTATAATGACAGACTCATTAAATGTCAATCACAAATCTCTCGGAATCTTTCTGTTCTTTTCTCAATCCCAGATCTGTAACCAAACAATGTGAACGCATAGCCTATGAAGTAAACACTTCACAGCCTTGGGATCAAGCTTTGTTCTCTCTTTTCTGGATCAACGATAACATACGCTCTGCAACCAAAAGTCCATCAAAGTGTGAGACTTCATTTCTTTTCTTTCCTGACAACACCTCCCTCTGTATCTTGAACCCTATAGGAATTGATGGTCCCCCCTATTATCAAGTATGCAGTTGTCTCATTAGCATAATCCGCCCTCCCAAAATATTTTGTGAGCATGTAGGGACCCACAGTTTATCTCATGCCTCCTTTTATGCTCATTCATGTTTTGTTCATTAACCTCGTTTCCTTCAAGCCTATCCATTCTGCCTTGACTTACAGGAACTGTTCTCATCATCTTATTCCCTCACAGCTTCACAGAATGCCTTGACACTCTGATTTGTCATACTCTTCTCCATTTGTTCAGACCTTAGCATTTGGACTTTTCAAACCATCTGATTGCTCAACCTTCATCTTTCCACTTCTTGAAAGTTCAAACATACAGCGGAACAGCGTGACTTTATGCTTCAAGAAGTAAAACGATAACACCTTCCTGCTCAATCATCAATGAAGGTAACATAGAATCCTTTATCCTCCAAGTGCTAATACATTGAATGGGCCCAAATATCTGTATGGACCATTTCCAACGACACTTTCTTTTTGGCCTCTCTAGGAGTCTTGTGAAGCATTACTACTTTCTATTTGCCCATAACATACAGCTAGGTGCAAAGACCCATATCAACATACTTAAGACCCCTCGAATGCTCGTTTCTAACTGCATCTTCATCTCCATTAGCACTCACTGTAGCCAAGACTATCTGTGACACAGACATAAACCGAAAGCACCTTCAGCAACACGCACCATGTTAATCCACCCTCAGGTCGTTACAAAGAGTTTCAAGAATTGTGCCATGAGCTAACTACATTACACATTTCACAATCTCCACAACCTTTTTCCCAAACTCTTACTCATTCCCGTGTTCTCCAACAGACCATAGAGATCAGTTTTTCTTAAGCCCACAAATATATCTGACTCCCGTCAATGTCCACTGGTTTGCCCGAGGTGGTCTTTATGCAAACCTCCACTCTTTCCTTCATCCCTAAGGATTTTATTGTCAGCAAGATACACCTTTCAAAAATTCCAGATTTAAAAACTTTTGGAACAACTCATTGCTTTGGAGACGAATGTAAAGATGCACCAAATCCAAGATCCTGAACTCGAACCGGGTTACTCCCACTAAGATTAGAGCATACCCCCATGTCCTATGATGAACTTACAAGAATCTACTTGTCATCGTCCAGATTTCTGATTCTGTTTTCTATCTTGGCTCTGCTAAACACTACAATCCCAAAGTGCTCTTTTTCTCACAGTTCCCAACAAATCCAACGTAAATGACTGTTTGGGAGATATTTCCTCGTTCTTTAATATTGATAGACCATGTTGAAATTTTTTTCTTTTCCTCTTACTTCTCCCCCTTTGGTACATGCTGAAAGCCACTGCCCAATGAATCTCCCACTTCTCGTTTTTGAATACGTTTGCTAAGACAACATCACGAATTTTATTCAAACTTCTGTTTTCCGATCCCCGTGAACACTGCTAATACGAAACAACAATAGTAATCCCAAGACTGGGCATGAGATGACTCAAATCACTGCCTTAATTTTATCTTCGAATTAATATCCCACATAATTGAGTTTGCACATCACATCTATTGAACTCATTCATATGATCAGAAACAGAATGTCCATTCCTCAATATCTGGTACGAATTGAGTAATCTACTCATCAAATATACCTTGGTTCAGCGCTGATAAGCGTGTCTATTTTCTACTTGTTATGGACACAGTACCAGACTTAAGCACGATCGGACATACTGTCTTCTCCTTCACGATGTGGCAACTCATGGGTTTCTTTGACAAAGTCAACCGGATGATCAACCCTAGAGCCGGCACGTCCTTGGACCCTTCCACTTCTCCTCCTTCATGATTCCAGTTTTTCAAGCAGAAACAACCCGCGCTCAACAAATTTCGGGAATATCGTTCTGGTACCGACTCTTCGATCTGCATCCTTCAGAAACAGAAATCGGATCCATTTTAAACGTTTTCAATACATACAAAGCTACTTCGAACTATCCATCTTTAGTGATCGCTGTTAGTCCCTTGCTCAACTACCAGTTGTTAGATAGAATCCACACACAAACGCATACTTGAATGAGGAAGACCCAAGAACTTTAGAGAGAAAGATGGATAGAGAAGGAGAGAGAAAAGAGAAATCAATATTTCGGTGTAGACTCCCCCGTGATAAAATTCCACAGTGGTGGGGTATATATATTAATAAATCAGAGTATTTTTGGTTACAGAGAATAAATGGAGAATAAAACGCGTGAACATTAACATATGACAGTACATCAAATATTAATCAGACTCAATAACCTAACACATTTTGCGTGTTTACTGTGTTGGAATTGCTTGTGTATATTGTACTTACTAAAATAATTGTGTGATCCTACTAGTACACTTTGGTTGTGTACTGATATTGCACTTGCTCGTTTTTTGTTGAGTACATGCATCTTCAAACAGCTACAGAGATACCTCAATTAGGAGAATACTGGTCGAGACCTGATTCAAGGGTAAACCACTACTTCCAGGCTACCATGAATCCTGTATTGTTTGGTACATTCTTTTAAAATTCAAATTTTTTAGTTAGATTTATTCGTATGTTCATTTTTGGGGTTTTGCCCCTCTTTCTTAGACTTGTTTATTGGTAGGGGTTGACTTACGCAATAGTCTGTATAATTTTTTATTTATAACCATTAGAGTTTATTAAAACTATATTTTTATCCCATTTAAAAATGCTTCCATATCGTTAAATACTTATGTTCCTTATATGTTTAGCCAGGGTGCAGTAGTGGTTCTCCCACCGCTGGGTTACTGTGGGTTTCAATTGGTGGTATTGGTCATGAAAAAATTGGTATCAAAGCCCTAAATTTGTTATATCACTGTACCAAAATGAGTATAGTAGAGTCTTGTGTAATGGTACAGAGACGTATGTACTTTTCTTTGAAAGGCTATAAAATTGTAGGAAATCTCACTGTCTTCTTCTTTTTTCATGCTATGACTTGATTTTAATTGGTATCTAATATCCTCACTCTTTTGTTTGAAAATAGCTAACATGTGATACAATGGCTAAAGCATGCGGTCCACACCAATGAGCCATCTAGGGAGCTCACAAGAGATTGCATTCAAGGTAAGGGTAGAGGAAAAGAAAGGGTAGCGAACAAGGAAGGGTAAAACCATCCAGAAGTGAAACCCAAACAGAAAATTCTCCCAGGAAAAAGTCCTATCATGCGCCCCAAGAAAAGGTACAAGAGAATGTGGAAATCGAAAATGAGGAGGATGTTGGACCAGAGGAGGTACAAGTTGAGACTACATGTATTCCTCCCTTAAACATAGTTCTATCACAATAGATCATGAATTTTCTGAAATTTTTGTCAGATCTACACTACTTTTCACAGTGCAAGCGACTCAACCTTATCCCAATCACCCCATTGTTGTTACTGTTCCTAAAGTGGGTTGAGTAGTAGGCACTGATGCCTTATTCCATCCACTATTGGATCTTGTTATGACTGGCACTCGGCATGACATGGTGACTATATTTTTGAAACTCAAGTTGCATGTGTTCCATGGTTCTAAGAGTGGGGTTCCTATGATTTCATTTTGGATTGCTATGAAAGGCTTAACAACTTGGTCATTTTACACATGCATGGAGTAGAGTTTGTGCCCTTCCAGCTTCAAGGTGAAGCTAAGAAGTGGTGGAGGGCCTATCTGAAATGCAGAATGCAAGTCTTCTCCCCACTCACTTGGGCACTTCCATACTTTGTTTCTCGAAAAAAATGCATCCAGGACTTTGAAAGATATCAATAAGGATGATTTTATGTGTTTGGAACAGGGTGGTATGACTGTAGTTTCTTATGATACAAAGTTCCATTCCTTGTCAAGATATGCTACACATTTGGTGATTACAGAGAAGAAGAGGATTCGTCTATTCAACAAGGGATTAAACTGTGAGTTAGAGGTATTGTATTTTCACATGAACTCTATAGGTAAAAGTTTAAATGAAGTAAAAGACTTTTTAAAAAGAGTGGAATGAGTTCAACGTGATGGGAAGGCTAGGGTTTTGGCTAAGAATCCCAAGAGCACAAGTAACTTTCGTGGTTCCTACTCTAGAGGTTCAAGTAGGACGAATTTAGAAGTTTGACCAATTCAATCACCCATGCCCTCTTCTACAGTTGCCTACTCAAGAATTCCACAGCACAATCTTATTCAAAATAGTTAGGGAGCCGCAGCAGCGTCTAGAAGTATGTCATCTTTTGAGCGCAGTTGTTACAATTATAGAGAACCTGGGCATATGCAGAGAGATTATCAATTTTCTCGCATGTCTCACCCCGTGCAGTAGCAGATTAGAGTAGTGGTACAATGGGAAGTGATGGTAATGGTAGAGAACGTTTCCAAGGTGGGCAAGGAGAAAATTAGTGAGGTCGTGGAAGCCGGGGAGATGGTAATGTAGGTAAAGGAGCACTGCATCCAGGCAAGGAGGTTGACCGTCAAGATGACAAGGCTAGTTTTATGACTTTGTGGGAAAGACCAAAGCTGAGGTGTGTGATACATTGATATTAATTACTATTCTTGTGTGTGATCGAATGGCTACTATATTGTTTAATTCGGGTTATACTTATTCATATTTGTCACTTAAATTTTCCTTGGGATTTAATGTGAGTTTTGATATACTTGATGACTCGTCCATCTTTCTACCTGAGTAGGGGATTTTATCATAGTCACCCATGTGCATCGTGGTTGTCCTGTCATGTTTATTGGTTTTCATACTTAGGATGATTTGGTTATTCTGGATATGAACGACTTTGATATAATATTAGTCATGATTTTGTTGTCACCTTATCATGTTGTGCTTAATTGTAATGCTAAGTCTATGACTATAGAGATCTGGGGCAACGAAAGGCTAGAGTGAAAAGGGGTGTACAGGCCTAAGCGAGCTAAGTTCATATCTTTCCTTTGGTATAGGAAACTGGCGAAGCAGGGATGTTTGGCATATTTGGCTCATATTCGGGATGTTGATGCCAAGTGTCCGTCTATTAAGTCTATTAATGTAGTGTATCAACTTAAAGAAGTGTTAACTATCGATTTGCCTGGTATGATTTGGATAGGGATATAAATTTCTACATTGATTTAGAACCGTGCACTTGCTCCATCTCCATTCCTTCTTAATAGCATGGCTCCGACAAAATTGAGAGAGATTAAAGCTCAAATTCAGAAACTTCTAGATAAAGGTTACATCTGTCCTAGTACTTCCCCATGGGGTGCTCCTGTCTTGTTTGTTAAGAAGAAGTATGGTAGTATGAGGATGTGCATAGACTATCGACAGTTTAATATGGTGTTTACTTCATAGACAAACACTTAAAGTTGTCTGCATAATTCACATACACACCTAAATTAAGGCTTGTACCTATTGAAAAACTTTATGCTTGGGATTTGAACCATTTGAACATTTTTGTCTTCTTCCTTGTGTCTGTTGCTATTATTCCTCCACCTTACCATCAAGAAAAAACTATTGTCGCCTCCGCAATCATACACCAGCAACACTCTTCTTCTTCTTCCACTTTTTATCCAACAATCGTATCATCACGTCAATTTCTATCTCTTCTTTTGGAAATCGTTGCCTCTTTTGCCATTAAAGATGCTAATTATTCACTTTTTTATAATTAAAAATTTCTATTTTTTTTTTGGATCTTCGTCATATTGTTAATATTTGGAAGCAAACTAACATACAAATTTGTAACTTTAACTCTTATTTTGTGAGACTTATGGAAGGAAAAAGGTACTAAAAGGGCTTAATCGGACCTGCCTGTAGGTGAAGATTAATTTCTCGCTCATACAAGGCTACTCCTCACATGAAAAATAAGAACAAGAACAAAAACCCAGTATAACAAGTCCAATGATGACGCAAAAGATGAAGTTCCACATATTCGTTACAATATTTTAACTCTAATCATTCTTCATCTTCCGAGATCTTTCGTCTATCCTTGACACTTTTTTCAGAAAGAATTTCATGAATTTACTTTTCTTTTTACCATTGAAGCAGCAAAATAATAATCAAAATGGATAGAACAATAAGAAATCTATATCTTTTTTCATATTATCATGCGAAGTGCAGTTTGACATATTAATGCTTGAAAACATTGGAGATTTTAGGGTTGCTGATGATTTTGAACAATATTAAAGAGTTGGAATGGATATCCATGGACAGGGATATGGTGTTATATAATAGGGGAAGGGTTTGGGTGGTGGATCAATAGGTGGCTCACTTGTATACCCCTATTCTCTGAGTTCACGTTCTGATCTAGCAAATCTACTTTTCAGATGAGTTCCTTAATTTTGGATAGGACAGGTGGGAACCAGGAGGTAACGCGTCTGTTAAAGCAATCGGGCAAATGCATGTATACTAGCTTACTAGCTATAGCAGTTACTATGCTTTCTGGATACCTTTCCATGTCTTATAGGTTCATGCAGGAAACTTGAGATCAAACATTGAATTTGTAAACTCTGCTTCATCCGAAGCGAGGAATCAATCTACTCCAAGTGGCTCGTAAAAATAGCTTGAAGTCGTGTCTTGAAGGCTTGTGCCCAACCCCTAACCTAGGAACAACACTAAGACATTTTGTTTCCATTTCATCCCTGCTTTGGCTGTCTCACTTCAGTCTTAATCTTAACTTGTGCATTTTGATCAAGGCATAAGACCATGTTTCGAGATGACTAAGCAATCCTTCCCTCACATCGGATTCACTTGTCCCACCCTCGCTTCCTCTTTGAAGGCCTAGGGAAGAGCCTATTCATGTATAATTGATTCTCGAACAGTAAGAGCTAAGACTGATGCCCATATTCACTCCTTGGCCTTTTCTCATCCTTATCATAGGGGACTAGAGCGAGCTGCCTAAGCCGCATCTTCTGCTTTCTTTGCATTTGGCATTTGTCCTGAAATAAGCCCTTATTGCAAAGAGCTAGATTATTAGTCGTAACCTTTAGATTCACGTCCGGTAATGCTACATCTAAGAGATTATTCTTCATGAAAATATTTGCGTCTTCTTGCTATGGATTCGTGAAAAGAGCTAAGATCCTCTATTATTTCCTAATTTCGTGCCACGGTACAGGATATTTGTCGATGGATGGAGTTGTAGCGGAAGTTTCTGTTGTTCCTCGTACAGTAAGTCACTAGAACAAGATAAGCCACTAGGTTCAGTAGTTATATATAGTATTCACTAATCAGTGAAGCTCTAACAAAGTTGTCTGGGAAAGCATCTGACGAAGCAAGAAGTCCTTGAACTCTCCTAGGGTCTGTTGATCGGCTTGGAGTTTCATATCTCTGAAGAGTAACTGCTAGCGTGCAACGACTTAACTTGACGTAGCCCAAGATCTTGCTCAGCACTAATATTAGCAAGGAAAGGGTAAAGTTATTCATTTCTCAAGTAGATCTAGCTAGGAGTAGTTCCTCAATAGAAGGTGCTTAACTTCTTAACGTTGAGCTCTACAACAAAGATACCTTTCATTTTCTTATTAGTTGCTTGGCTTATAGGTTTGGGTAGGTGCCTTAGTGGGATTGTCGATAAGCAAGACCTTGCAAGTCCTTTTTCTTGTTGGTTTCAATAGTATGGGAAATCGGGGATCGAGTCTCGGGCGAGCGAATCTTCTTTCCGGTAGAGCTTAGACCTATCTTCCTTCCTTCCATAAACAAAGGGCTTCTGAGTCTTTCCAGTTCGAAGGTACCTTCGACGGAAGTCTTCAAACTCGCTCACATTACGATCCCTTTCGGAAATGAGCCATGAAAGCTTCTATCGTTCTGAACTTTACGAAAGGAAGCTAGACCAAGGCAGAAAAAAGAGTTAGGATTCAACTAATACCCCCATCTGGAGACATCTTTGGTGGACGATTCGGGGCATATAACCTACCTAACCTGGAGAAGGAACGAAGAAAAGTCTTAGCTCCAACGAACTGATTCATGTTCTTGACAGGATTTTTGACTCCACTGCTACCCACCTTGAGTCGACTATTGATCTGTCGCCCGAGCCCATTTTCCTTTCATAGATCAGGGCACTCTTTGAATGTGGGTAGACTCCCTAGCACTCAATAAGGCGACCTTTCGGAACTACTAGTCCATTCTGCTTCTCGCCCACTATTTAGATCCTCTAGCAAGTCTCTTTACTAAAGAAAATAGGATCTCCGATCGGAGTTTCTTCCAAAAAAAGGGAAGGAGAAGGATAAGGATCTTCTTAAGTGGATCCCTCTTGTTTTGTGTTTTCGTCCCTTCATTTCGGAAGAAATTTCTATTTGCTACATCCTTTCTTCCTCACTTTCCACCTTTCGTCTGTTTTTGCGGATTATTTTAGTTTTGTTAGTAAAGAATGGGTGAGGGTATTCTTCCTAATGTAAGAACTAGGTAATATAGAAGGAGAATACTAAGATTCCGAGCCATGGGAATTTTTTAATTATAATACAAGGTACTTATTAGCTCGAATGTATTTATTCATCTAATTAGAATGATTCCGTATCCAGGGAACTAATACCCATCCAAGCCATTTTATGAATAAAATGTGAACCAATTAACAACCAACAAACCAATTGTTTACAAATACGATCTTGTTGTTGCATCGAAAGAGATAAAGTTGACTAATCTGGCTTCAGTTGGAATAAGTGGTTATTTAAAACTTTTTTTAGTAGAAAGTAATTTTTTTCCTTCACATTATAATATTTTTTTAAATAATTTTTTTATGTAAATAATGCATGTAATTATCTAATTTTTCAAATAGCCACATCACATCAAGTGTGTATCACTCATTTTATACTTTTAGCTAATTATCTAAACAAATTTTCAAATTGTTCAAATTTAAAGGGGTACAAATGTTTAATAGGTACAAGCCTAAATTTAGGTGTCTAAGTGAATTATTTGGACAACTTTAAGTCTCAACGACTTAAGCCTTTGAATCGTCTTCACATCCAAAATAAGTATTCATTGCCTCGGATAGATGATCTTTTTATCAGTTTCATGGTGCACCAGTTTTCTCTAAGATTGACCTAAGTTCTGTTACCAATAATTGAACATTACATAGGAGGATATACCCAAAACGACATTCATGACCCGCTATGGGTAAATTGTGTTTTTAGTGATGTCGTGTGGATTGACAGATGCGCCTGAATTATCGTCTTTATTGATTCCATTTTTGTTTATTCTAAGATTAAAAAAGAGCATGTTGACCATCTTCGTACTATTTTTGGTGTCTTGTGAAGATAGATATTATATTCCAAATTTTCCAAGTGTGAGTTTTGGTTGGATTCAATTGTGTTTTTGGGGAATGTGGTTTCAAGGGAAGGAGTAATGTTAGATTCATAAAAGATTGAGGCAGTTAAGAACAAGGTCTTGCCTAACTATATGACTAAAATAAGGAGTTTCGTGGGGCTCGCCAACTACTATCAATGGTTTTTGAAAAACTTTGCCTCTATTGCCACGCAATTGACAAGGTTGACCAAAGAAGAGGTGCCTTTCGAGTGGACCGACAAGTATGAGGAGGGATTTCAATAACTTAACACCCTTTTGAAAACTGCACTTATTATAGCATTGTTTGTGAAAGTTAAAGATTTCATTGTTTATTGCATGAGAGAAATTACTCGACACATCATTTGGAGTTGACAATGATATTTGCCCTCAAAATTTGGCAGCATTACCTTTATGGTGTCATGTGTGAGGTGCTTATTGATTATCATATTCTACAACATGTGTTCACTCAAAAGCGAGGTTGATGGAATTACTTAAGGATTAATATGTTACCATCTGTATCATTCGAGTAAGGCTAATGTGGTGGCGGATGCACTAAGCCGGAAGATAGTAAGTATGGGTAGTTTATATTTCTTGGGTATGTCCAGGCCACATTTGTCCAAGGAGATTTCGATTTTGCAGTCTAAGTTCATGCAGTTGGGCATCTCAGAGAAATGTGGGGTGTTACCTAGCATTGTGGTTATACCCACTTTCATTAAGGAGATCAATTCCAACCAGTTTGAGGATGAGAGTATGCATTAGCTCAGAAAGAAGACAGTGTCTTTCATGGCACAAGATGTAGTTCTTGGCCCGGGAGGTATGCGTAGTTTTAATGGGAAATTTTGTGTTCCATGAGGTGATGACTTGATTTAGAAGATGTTAACAGAATCCTATGGTTTGTGGTATTGCATTCATCCAGGTGCTTCCAAGATATATTGAGACTTAGAAACAAATTTATTGGTGGCCTGGCATGAAGAAAGACATACTTGAATTTGTGGCTAACTTCCAAAACTGTCAGTAGTAAAGTATGAGCACCAAAGTCCTGCATGTTTGGTTCAATGAATTCAATCCCTAAATGAAAGTGGGAAAGGATAGCTATGGATTTTGTGGTTTGTCTTCCCAAGACCTTGGGGAAGTTTGACTCCATAAGGATTGTAGTTGATAGACTAAGTCAGCCCACTTCATTGCAATCAGAGTAGACTATAATGCTCAGTAGTTAGCTAAGATTTATCTGAAAGAGATAGTGAGGTTGCATAGGGTGCCCCTTTCTATCATCTCGGATCATGGTATTTAATTGACATCCAAGTTTTGGGAAAATTGCATGAAGATTTTGGCAATCAATACACTTTTAGAACAACATTCCATCCACAGAAAGAAGGCACTCATAGAGAACTATTCAAGTGTTAGAGGACATGTTGATTGCATGTGTGATTGACTATGGAAAGCATTGGGATAATTTCCCTTGTTTGGGTTCTCATTTAATACAGTTACCACTCTAGCATTGACATGGCACCATTCCAGTCACTTTATGGAAGAGGATGTAGATACCACATAGGGTGGCGTGAGGCTGGATATGTGAAACCTTTGGGGGTTGATTTGGTGAAACATTCTTAGGATAAGGTGAGAAGAAATCAAGCTAAGCTTCTAGCGGCCCAAAGTTGATGGAAAAGGTATGTGGTAAAGTAAGGGACATGACATTTCAGGCTGGTGAGGAAGTTCTCTAGTTTCAGGCTGGTGAGCAAGTTCTTATAAAATTGTAACCCATAAAGGGAGTGAATAGATTTGGCCACAAGGGAAATCTTCGTCCTTGATATATCGAGTTATTTGAGATTCTTGATTATATAGGTTCGGTGGCTTATAGGTTGGCTTTTCATCCTAGACTATATAGAGTCCATCTAGTGATCCATGTGTCCACGTTGAAGTAGTATCATGGGGACGGAGATTACATCATAAAGTGAGACTAAATATTTTTAGACAAAGACCTTCAGTATGAGGAAAAACTTGGTGCAATCTTAAAAGCGATTTCCGAAAGTTGAGGACCAAGGAGATAAAGTCCGTGAAGTTCAACGGACCCATTTTTTGGTTGAGGAAGCTACTTGGAAAAACGATAAGGACATGCATGAAAAGTATCCCCGGTTATTCAACAATTCACGTACTACTTTACTCTTACCTTAGCTAGTTTTCTTAATGTATAACTCGAGAACGAGTGATGGGTAAATTTGTATTTATCATAACGACTTGTTCCCGCCATTATGGAAAAGCCAATGGTGAAAGAATTTGGGTCAGAAAACTTTTGAATAGTGACTTGGAAATTTCTAGCCTATGAAAGACTTGGACAAAATCTGAATCAGGTCATATCTAGGGAAATCTAGTAATCAATGGGTATTTAATTATGAAATTGATCACATGAGTTGATATAAAATACAATATGGAGTTCGTACGACTTTATAATATCACATTCGGGCAATTAGAACTCTCAAAATTGAACTTGGTGTAAGGGTAGTTACAGAACATCCAGGTTTGAAGGTGTACTATGAAATAGGAGCTTCAAACCCAAATACCATGCTTTTGTATACATGCAAATTGCTAGGGTGGGGTTAGTTTCTCCAAGACAAGGTCGTTGTAGTAGGTTGGGTCTCAATGGGGTCGAACAGTGGCAACTTAAATGGGAAGGGGGGGGACCCTAAAAATGTTATTCTGTAAAACTTCATTCTTGAGAGATAAGGGACGATCCAGGGCCGGTTTTTGACTTATTTTTTATCAACCATCTTTACATTCCTACTCAAATTGATTTCCCAAAGTTGCAAAGACCCTTTTTACTAAGAGATCAAATTCTTACCTACCCAACCATCTACTTTTGGGAATATACTTATCATTCTCTATTTCTTTTGCTTTCTCTTGATTATTTCTATTGTTCTCCAGGGCCTGCAATGGGAAGAATTTGATATATGGACTTCTACGTTTGTGACATACCTATTCCTTTTGATCCTTTTTAGTTAATTTCAGAAAGTTTTTTCCTCTAAAATACATGTCCCTATTCAGCATTCCAGAAAATCATTTGGTCATCAGTCTGATGTTCTCGTCCTTAAAATCTTCTTGTGTTGTAGCCTTGAGAAATATCTTTTTTCTTTCCTCTGATTTCTTTTTTTTGATTTTTCTTGAGTTCATAAGTGATAAGATTTCTAATTTGTTCATCCATATCTAGCTTATCTAAATTACGTTCTTCAGTGATAGGTTCTACTTTGCTTTCATGGGATTTTAGTAAAACACTTAAAAGTTTTCTGTTTCCATTAGGAATCACCTCCATTAGTGATTATACTTCATTGATGATTACAGTGAACCTGGTATACATATCTTGAATTGTTTCACTTTTTTGTCATTCAAAACAGTTCATAATGTTTGTTCAAATTGTCCATTTTTTATTTTTTTACCTAAGTTGTCCCTTCATGAGAGTTTTGTAGAGTTTCCATAGTCATTTTGCATCCAGACATGATGAGATTTGATTGTATTCATCAAGACCTATCCCGCATATCAAAAGAAATTTTGCCTTAGCATTGTTTTGGATTACAAGTTTATGAGCAGTATCCCATTTCTTTCATTCCTAGGGTATTTGACATATTCCATCAGTTTCCTTATTCATGGGTCTATTAGGCCCATCCAAGACACCCCTTAGAGACTAAGATTTCAACCTAATAGGTGATTCATCATGTGCTTCTTCCACTATCCATAGTACTTTCAATTGAATAGTGGTGGTCGAGTTGGAGAAGCCCTTTCTTGTGGTGTAGGTGGTACAACCATTTATCCTTTTCAAGATGTGAGTATTTTAACGAAAGGATCTTCTCTGATGCCAATTAAAGAAGACTTACCTCTATTTAACATCTATGTTTTTGTATGTTTACTGAAATTACGACAATTGCAGAGGTTTATCGTGGAAACCTTCCTCCTAAAGTAAGAAAAAAAGAACAACATTCACCTTTAATGAACTCGAGAAAACAATTAAGATTGCAATAAATAATAAAAAAATTTAAATATACATGTTCTTTGTTTTTTTTAACCTCTTTATCGATTAACTATAATGGAAGACTCTAATCTACAAGAGGTCAAACTTGCTTCTTCTTGCACTTTTTCTCAAACTCTCTCCAAGAACAACTACTAAACATTGATTCGACTATGAATCATTTCTACTTTGAAACCCAAAAAGAAATCCTCAATCTGTTGTTTCTTCATTTCACTTTGTAGATCTTTTTATATTGTTTGTCCCTCGTTCAAAATAACTCTCTTGATTTCTGACTTGTCAAAGACGCTTGATTAATAACATTTCAAAGACACTTCATCGAATTCTAAATGTAAATGATCGTTAATCAGTATATAACCCACCTAAATGAGTTGGGGTCAAATCCCACAGAGCGCGCTACGTGAATAAGATTCAATTGGGAAGTCTAAACATGTTAAAATCACTAATCAGAATAAAATTATCGAATAAAAACATCAATCAAATTAGGGGTGACACGAATGTCAAGAGAAGGGTCTGGTTTGGATAAATTACTACAAACAGTGGTAAACAATAAAACACAAAAAATAATGAGATGATTTCTTGGGATGTGATTTGATTATAAGCTAATATAAACAAACGAGTAATTGTAACTATTAGTAAATAGCTAGATATTAGTGAATAAGCTAGGATATATAGGACATGTGTTTTTTCTGTAACTATTTACCCTGAATTAAGTTGATTTCTTTCGAATATCAACAAGCATGCAAAATACGAGCAGCCCACACCCTAGTGCATCAACTCTCTCGATCTTAATGTGTGGGATTGGGTTCACTCTCGAGCTGAACCTAGGTCAACCCTATACCCACTAACCATCAATCAATAACCTTAGTTTAAAAACCTCTCTTTCGAGAGAGCAATGAACACAAAGATGGAACTACAGTTACCACTACAATTACTAAATTAAACCGTGATTAATTAAAAAATCACTTCTAACTAGCATTTAAACTAAAAATAACAAATACCCATAAATTAAATCAGCTCATAAAAACATAATCACACCCCAAGAATTGGGGTTGTAGCTAGACATCATGAAAAGGTATAAATTGTTACTAAATTGACTATCCATCAACTAGGTAAGAGTAGATTCGTCCTTATAATTCAATAATTCGAAGAATCTCAAAGACCCATTTCCAATTTCTCAAAAGTGAAAATTTTCAATTCTGCATCGCGGAACTACTCGACGATCTACAACTGCTTGTTTCTCTCACCGACTTGTTTTCTTTCCTCAGAACTTGGCACACTAGAACTTTAGACATACTGATTAGCTACTCGGTGGCACGTCGAGTGTGCTTGGCGCTCATCAGGCTCGCCCTTATTCATTTCTTTAGTTTTTTTGTTCGTTTTTGTCTATTAGTGTCCTCGCTTTGTTCCTAAATCCATCTACCATTAAATCAAGGGTTTTACATCAGTTATTGGCATAAAATAAGCATTTGAGTACACTAATTCTATATGAATAAATCCATAAATAAGTCAAAATCTTGGAATCATCAACACCCACAACTTAAGATTTTGCTTGTCCTCAAGTGAAATTGAAGTTTTGCAGTTCAAAAAAGATGTCTCAAACAGTTCTATACAAGACTCGATCATAAATGCACATAACAAGACTCAACTTACTCATACAAGGATTAGTTGTGCACTCAAAGATTCAAGTTGTGACTGACTATCATCGACGACTCTCACATTCACAATACTTCTGTCAAATGAAAGGTCAAGCTCATCAAATGTACTTATTCACACACAATTTTTCAAAAAATTATAGCTCTGGAATAATATATAACTTTCACAGTCCCAAAAATGAACACATGCATGACTTCACCCACATGTTTGCCCTTATTTTCTAATAAACATTTGTTTCACCTCACTCAAGTTCAAAAGGTCTTTTTAAGGCTTGTAAAGGGGCTAAGTGTAAAGATATGGTCATTCAGGTTTAGTGGTTGCTAACCTCATGATATGTTGCATGGAGATCATTTTTTTCTCTTCCTTTTCTTCAGCGTTGTCGCTCATGCTCAAAATTCACCCCATTATTCACCTCCATGGGATACCAGACACCTCATTTGTTTTGCAACTTTCACAACTTTTTTCGTTCTTTTTTTCTCATTCATCTTTTCTTTTTCTCTTTTTTTAGATGGAAGGGTTCCATATTTTTGAAAACCATGGATAATGGGAACTTCTTTGCACTCCTTGATTTACATTATCTTTTTACCACACCCTTAACTTAGGATTTTGGGCTAAGTTGGTTGTTCAGACACACCACACTTCATGAGGATTATGGGCGAATAGATAAAGAGCGGCTACAATTTCATCAAGTTTCTTCCAAGAATAGGATAATGTTCAAAATAGGGTTAAAGAAAAGTTTACACACTCACAAGGTTGGCCACAGAAGAGGTGTATTGTCAAATTATTTCACTCTTCAAAATTGTTGCCTAAGATCATTTTAAGAGCTTGAATCACTTAGTTATCACACAAGGCATTGTGATATGCTCAAACGTACTTCTCAAATAAGAAGTAAAGCGGTCGTATCAAGTAAAGAACCCAACTAATGAGGTGGTAATCGAATTCCAACGAGAAAATAGGGAGGAAAAATAGTTCAGACTAACTTTATTCTATTTTACTATTATTTAGTCAACTATTGCCCTAGAAAACAAAAGACAAAAAAGGGGGGGGGGGTTTATTCTAAATAATGGAAATAATTAACTTAAATTAAGGTAAACAACTAACAGATTCAAATATCGGAGCGTTAACAATTAATAAAAGTAACAGGGCTGAAGTGTTCCCCACAGGTTCTAATTGATATTCTAACTTATAACCATTTTTTTCATAGTATCTGGCATGTAAAGTGATAAGTTTATGTATCTCTAAAATCCTTGGGTCCCGGACATCTAGAATTTCACTCCCACACCTTGGATCGGCTACGTGGTTGCTATACTAACCCTTACCTGTACCGCGTATTAAGCATGGTAATCGATATGGTGACTAAGTTATTACCTCGTACCAAATCTACACTAGCCTATTAGATATTGTTACACTAAAATCTATGTTGATAATTATTTTCTATTATCTACCTCCTTGGTCCGGCAAGAAGCATTCGGTGAGATTCTAACATTGCCATCCGTTAAAAAGACTTCTAGCGAAAGAATATCAATTAATGCAAGACAACAATTCTAGAATTGTACAAGAGTATCCTATTTTCGCTTTTCGAATCATTTGTGTATCAAACCCGATCATTTCTTATCATGTGTTTACGAATGTAATCACATTAGGCTTGATTATAGAAAACATACCATGACACAGACTTCCACCACGCACTCCAAACCTATCCTCCTTCCCAATTTCTCCCCGAGTGCTATATTTCCGGTATTGCAAACTAGTGTCCATCCACTTCAAAACAACATCCTCATTTTTCACACAATGATTTCAGTGAGTATAAGGATATTTTCAAACACTCACTCTCAAAACAAATTCACAACTCATTAATACATATTGCCATAAGCTTGTCCCTTATGTTCACGCTTTAAAGTTAGCCATTACAACTCTTCGATTACATAGTGTACTTTCTTAGCTTGTAACATAGGCTCAGGTCAGGTAGGGTATATTTAGGTTATATTTTGGGTCTTGTTTCCCTCCTTGGACATATAGGCTAACGTACCACCTTTTAACATTTTATTTTGCCCAATTTCCAATTTTCTTTTATCTAGCTGTTTTCCCTTTCTTATACTTATATGTAAGAAATTGTCTTTTTTTTTTTAGCACTTCTGTTTTGTTATTTCTTTTCTCTTCCATCTTTCAACCCCCACTTTCGAGAGTATTCTTATAACACCCACCCGCAACTCATGCTTTTGCATGAGTCAAGGTTCACAATACACCACGGATTGGGTCAGGGCCACGACAAGGTTTTTTTCGGGCATTAGCCACCCTCACACATACGCTTTTTGGCATAAACTGAGATGCACATATCAAGGAGGGACCAGGGCCAACACATTTGTTCTCAGAGAAGGTTCAGTTGGGGTTAAAAAGAAATTATATAGTTTTTAGGCTCAATCATTTGGATCAATACAGGATTAACTTCATTTGGTTTTGTTTTTTTTGTAGGGGGGGCTTCAAGATTGATATTCGAAACAAAGGTTATATTGATCCTGTCATAATTGTTTATTTTGTTATTACTTTAGCAAAGACTAACCAGCAATTCACAACTCACTTGACATTTCATTACATTCCCAGGATTATAGAAACCTAGTTTAGGAGTATTAGATTCAAAGGTCATGCAGTGTGAGTATATTATGGCATGTTTAGAACCACAAAATATCATACATGCTTAGTCATGCATCACTTTCATATCGGGATATCATATTAGTTCTAGTCATCATGCTTCAGAGTTATACTATGTACACAAGATATAGGCATGCCGGTTCAACAATAAAAATAATCAGTCACTTGGGGGAAAAGAACATAGGCGAGAAAACCCCAAAATAGGATCGTGAATTGGGCTACTCAGACTTCACCCTAGCACTAACTTTCCATTTACCCCACCCCTAACAAAAATATATGCAATTGTCCCAAATAGATAAAAAAACTGAAATACGAGAGTGGTAGGTAAAGAAAACCTGAGGCACAAAGCGCAGGCGATCAACAACCTGGTGGGTTCGATTCCCCGGAACCCACTACCTCTGTAGTCTGGACACCCTCAGTGGTGTCCTCATCAGCAACAACACTATCAATCGTGCCTCGCTCTGTCTCCACATCTCTAAATCTAGATGCCCCGGCAGCTGACTCTACAACCCTAATCTTACGTGCCTCCTCATCATCAATCGAGGCTCTCATCGCAGCCTTTAACTCACAGCGCTCCTTCTTCCTTTCCCTAGCCTCATCCTCCTCTTGACCCCTGCGCCTCTTGTCATCCTCTCTAGGGGGAGGTGGTGGAATATCATAAAAGGCGAATATATTAGGCAACACTGTGTCCTCAGCAGCCTTTGCAGAAGAGGCGTCAGACTCAGGCACCCTAGCCTCTAGGATCATATCAAGATCTGCTCGCAAACTCTCAACCACAGTCTGAAGGATCGACACGTCCACCGGAGGGGCTATCCGGGCTACCACCCGCAACTCAAAAGTGTCTAAGTGCTGCTGAACCTCCGCAATCTTCCTATCTGTGTGTTGTTCCATATTACGCTCTAAACGCTCCTCGCTCAGTACCATCAGTAATAGACTCTGCATTCCAAGGATGGATTGTAGGCAGAAGTGTGGCCATCTGAGCCTCTAGTTTTTGGACCCTAGCAAGCGGGACCAGAGCGGGGGAAGGGGCTGAGCGAGACGGGATCCTTGGGGCAGTGCTACTATTGAATAGACTCGACCGGGTAGTGCGGTGGGTCTGAAGTAGCATGTAGCCGTCAAGCCATGTGCTAGAGTATCAGCCAGATTCTCACCAAGTGGAGGCACCTCTGGACGGGGCCCTATGCATGGAGCCAACTCATTGGCCTCATCTCTGATGAGTCCGATATCAACATTTCCTTGCGGAGTCTTGAGCTGATCAATGTGCAAGATGGGAACACCTGCGGACCTTCATAATGAAAATGTCATGCACGGAAAAGGGTAAGTAGTAGTGACCTTGAAAGCCCTCTCGTGCATGACCGCCTGAAGAAGCCAAGAGTAGTCAACCTTAAACCCGGCCATCATCGCTGCCATCAGAACTGTGCGATCCCATGTAACTATATTATCTGCAGCCGTGGGGGAGAGGCAGTGGCGGACAATCAACCATAGAAACTTAGCCGTGAAGGTCAAGTTAGTCTTCCTGATGACTCCCTTCCGCTCCATTACCAGTCAGTGGCCTCTCCATCAATAGATAAGTGCTAGGCCATCTACCTGTTGGTGGTCTCTCTCAATGACTGGTCATGCAAGAATCGCCCTCTTTAACAATTTTCCACCGGTTGTCAAACTTGGCAGTGAGAGGGGTACTAGTGGTATCAACATCCTCACAGTACAGATAGCGGTGGATGGCTGGAAGGGAGATGTCGACCTATATGTTGCGTACTCTAAAGTGCTCAAGTGGGGTATGTTTGGCGGGGGCAGCCCGCCTATCGATCTATGATCGGAGAGTAGCCACATAAGAGGCGTAAAACTCTTGCGACCAACCTACTCAGTTGTAGTGGCCCCCCAAAGAAGACCATTCAACTCTAGCCGATGATTGGTGAGGAGGTGTGGAGATTAGCATGGTGGCGGAGGACTTCCGTAAGGACCCGCCTCTCCTGTGTAAGGGTCTGTGTCATGACGCCTTTATCATTTAGAAGCTTGGTGTCTGAATACACTTGATATTTCCCGTCGACTCACCACCAGTTAGGCTGGTCGGCAACCGGGGAGGGAATTCCAGTCGGTGATCCTGGAGTGGAATCAGGACTGTCAACCTTATCTGACGAGGCATACGTGCAACCGTGGCGGATGCAGAGACTTCTGCAGACCCGGAGTCTTCCTCCGACCACAAAACTCCTAAGGAACCAGACGCGCCTTCTTCTTGTGTAGCTGACCCAAAAGGTGTGTCGGTCAGTGTGCGCTCCTCATCATATTGGAAGGCAGTGACTGCGCCAGAAGCCACCTTTCTGGGCGTAGTTCTAGTTGCACGTGCAGCTCGTGCTTGGGGAAACGTACTCGGGATCATGCTCGTCATCAGAACCTACAACCAGTCGGGAAGACGGGGCGACAGACTTTGAACGCCCAGATGTGTAAGCTCGATCTTGTTTCGGTGTCATTAGAGACGAGACCTGTAAGATCATTATTAGTATAGTACTAGAAAGAGAGCAAACAAAGACAGCAAAAATGAGACAAAATACACATAAGAGCAAAGTTGTAATGACATCTCTTTAGTAGAAGTGAAACACGACGGACCAAGTGAAGGCCCTTCGGGAGTATGACGGACCGTCATGGGGTCCGTCATGTCTTACTTCAACAATATTTATTTGGAGACCCTCGGAAGGAAATTCTCTGACTGTTATGACGGATAAGCAAGACGTACCGTCGTGATAATGACGGTCCATCGTCGATATACGTCATGGGGCACTTAGAAAAATTATGGAGACCCTTAGGAGAGGGGTCTCAGACCGTCGTGACGGTTGTGAAGGACGGACCATTGAGGGTACGATGTTCCATCGTAGATGTCTGTTAGTGGAAACTTAGACAAGGGTCTTTGACAACAATGACGGTTGTGTAGGACGGACCGTCGTAGGTACAACAGTCCATCGTGATGTCCGTCAGAGGACATTTAGAAAAAGTTGGAGATCCTTAGGAATAGGGTCTCTGACAACCATAATGGTTGTGCAGGACGAACCGTTGAGGGTATGAAGGTCCGTCGCATATGTCCGTTGGTGGACACTTAGAGAAAACAAACAGTGGGGTGTTGGGACAGACCCTATGATTGTCCGTCGTGGGTACGACGGTCCATCGTCAGAGTTTCATTCTGTCATTCAGTGAAGAAACTGATGATGTCACAATCATCCCCTATGACTCAAACGGAATACTATATTAACCTACATGTTTCTAACCCAAATGCCTAGCAAGCTAAAATGCCAATTTCTCGAGTTTTAACAAGGCAATTCGAGGGACTCTCAACCTAGTTCAGACAAAATTGGATCAAAGAGCAAAGACCCTCCAAAAAGAAATAGGCCAATAGTAATTTAAAAACAAATATGTAGTGTAAATGGGTAGAGATCAGAGACACATACCTGAGAAGAGGAGAAAAATAAGCAAGTAAGGCACTCAGGTATCAAGAGCAGAAACACAGCAGCAGACTCCAACCAGTAGAAAGTAAATTTTGAGATTTGGGGACTTGGGGAAGTGATGTAGATCAGTTGATAGAGAAGAGGATGAGAAAGGCAGGAATTTAGAAAGGGAGGAAATGGAAGAAAGAGGGAAAGAAACAGTTTAAATAAAGGGTGGGGAGTTTAAAAGGTTGAAAACTTTTAAAATTCCCCAGCCAGGTCGGGTCGAGTTGTTACTTAATGACGCAACGAGTCCCCAATGATGGTCCATCGCAGATACGACGGTCCGTCATGAGTTCCGTCATGGATGCCCTAATTTTGAAAATAAATGAAAAACGTACCTGGCACGATGGATTCATGCGACGTTCCATCGCAAGCGTGATGGTCCGTCGATGTATCCTCAGTGAATGTTGTGGAGTGATTTTCTGTAGAATTTCCTGGTTGAGGTTCTACTGCAAATGAAATCCTGGTCGAAAATAGAAATGCTACCATTACTAAGAAGAAAAGTTATAGTTGGTTTAGAGGATAAGTATTGGTTGCCTCCCAACCAGCGCCTGATTTTAACATCGCGCACGACTGAAGACCACTTGATTAATCCGAATTCATTTTTTTTTTTTTCCAAGATGGTATGAATGACACTTCATTCGCCGATTCATCATGCCCGAACGAAATAGATTTTTATTTGTTGTCCAATGTCACCTAAACTGCACACCTACCTTGGTCAAGTAGGGTTCAGTTGGACTTGAGCTTGACAAAACAAGCGCAACCTAGAATTGTTTATAAAAAGCACCAAATTCCCCAAACCATAAAATGTCTCGTTTCCACTTTTTTAGTCATGGTACTTATTAATCTTGCTTGTATAGAAGGTTGCGTTTCATTAAGCTTCAGCGAAATTCATCGAGTTATTCAACACAGTTAAACCCGTTGTTCGCAGCTTATTCCAACCATTTCCCAACTTCTTCATAGCCCACATGGCTTTATGCTCTAATTTCAAACCGGATGAATTGAGGACAGTTTCCATATTCAAGTGTGGCATGGATAATACCTATGGGAGTATTATAGTTTTTCCGGTAGGCACAAAGAGCCATCATCAAGCCTCCTTGACCAATCCGTTCTACTAGCGTTCACTTGGTTGTGACGAATATGTGTTGATCCTCCCTCAGGTGAACTTAAACTTGAACACTAGTTTGAGGATGGATTAAGGAGTAGCCACATAATTATTGGCGAACCCCATATTTCCCAATAATCCCTGGGATAATTATTTGCAAAAGTGGGATCCCCCATCACTAATAATTTCACTTGGGGGTACCCAAAGAGAGAGAATATATTCTTTTTCAAGAAGCAATGACACTCTTCCGTTCATGTTTGTCGAGGGCGATAGCTTCACCTTTAGAATCATAAATCAACCGCTACTAAAATATACCTCATTCCATGCGAAATACAGAAGAAACCCATAAAGGTCAATTACCCCAAACATCAAATAAACTCAATAAAAGAATGGGGTTTAGAGGGAGCTATATGCTTTCTTTAAATGGCGCCATCTCTTTGGGCATCTATTCACATTGCTTTGGCAAAATCATGCGCATCTTGATGCATAGTTGTCCAATAGTTACCACCATTGATAATATCTAGGATCGGTTTAGTTTAAATAACACTTGAGTCCACACGGGTGACGAATGGCATTGCTCTTAAACCAATCAACATCTCAACTTCTGGTACCAAAACTAACAGGCCTAACCCAAAATACATCGACGATCAGATATTTACTCGGCATCCAAACCATTTAATGATTTCCTTCTTTCACGACCCTCTTGCATAGTGGATTTAAGAATCTTTTGGTGATAATCTTTGGCTGTATGATCGGGTATGAGTTGGATTTATGAGAATAAATACCAGGAGCGATCCCAATAATGTTCGCAATAGTCCAACCAATAGCTTTTTTGAACCTTTTTATTATTTTTTCACCAAAACTCTCAACTGTTGTTAATCAGTTCTGATGGCAATGATTACCAGAAAAGTTTCACCATTTCCTAAGAATTCAGACCTGAGATGAGGTGGGAGAGATTTTAGTTCTAATTTGGGCCTCCTTGTACAATAGATGGTTTCGCGGGTGGAGGACTCGCGATTCTTTCATGTCTACCTTAATTTCTGCGGTTTAAAGGAAACATCACCACGATCAAGAGCAGCGACTAATGAACCATACTCTTCAATGCAATCGTTATCAAAATTCATTATCACTGCCGCAATGCTTTTCTACACCTAGAAGTTCGTCTATATGGATCTCGGATGAATTACCAACTTGGTGGAATCTAGTAGCTACCGAATTGGATCTTACCACTCTGCCTCATAAACCTACAAATGTTGAACACAAGTTTTCATTATTTAACCAAAATTTCATATAGGCCCATTTCCGTCTAAAAACGGCGCTCTGACCCGTAAACAAGGAAGGCCTCTCAAGAAAATAGGCAATTCAAAATTGACTTCACAATCAATAATAAACAAATTTGCTGGGAAATCTGAACGACTCCACTTTTACTAGCAAATCGTCGAGTATCCCTATAGGCCTTTACGTTCTTGACGGCAATAGGTAGCCGCATCGCAGTGGCCTGGAATCACCCAAACCCAATTATGTAGATCGGAAAGGGGCATGAGATTTATGCGTGCCCAGACACATAATGCTTTCGCAAAATGTAAAACCTGATTGTACCAGGAATAGTGAACGCACCCGGATCTTTATTCTTTTTGTACTAGAGAATCATGTAATAATAGAACCCTTACAATGTGCATTCTGTCATAATCCTCAAAAGTTAACCGATCTTTTCTTTGTAACCAGATCTTTCATAAAAACTTGGCATAACCGGGATATTTTCCAGAGATTCTTACAAAGGGACATCGATTAGAAAGCTGTTCAATATTGTTATGAAACGACGATATTACCATCCTCAGCTTTTTCACTCATCTTTGAGAAGGGGGGGATAGGCATGGATGGAAGGTTACCTTTTTAGGCACTTCAGAATTTCTTCAGTGTTATCCTCTACCTTCACCATTTAACCTCTACCACTCTATCGTTACTTTTATAACCTTTTCTCATTAGACGACATAGGGGATCAAATGGTGCTTACCAACCGAGTAGTGATTCCCATACAGTGTCCATCATTTTTTGATTTTGGACAGTGTTGCTAGGAGAGTGAACGGTTGTGCGTGTGTTCGCAGTCGCAAATAATTGGGTCTTTGCAACTCAAGCTGCTTAATTAAATATGCATGGTATCGGGACTTTCTGGCCAATACCGGCTTTTAAATCACTCCTAAGTCTTTAATGTGGCTCATCAACTAGCATAAAAACCTCCTCTCATTTTGTTGCAACATATCCTAACTCGTCCATTACTTACCTCCACCATGCATAGGAGCAACTTACGCTTTGAGGAGGAACCTAGGGCACATTCCTATTATTTTGGTTACCATAGTACCCCTATGATGTTGTTGTTGCGGTTGTATTTTCCATCTCGGGCATAAATTACCCTCACAGTTATAGTTACCATAGTTCCGCCCCGGTTTCTTGACATTGGCGCCAATCTCCTGGAATGACCCTTGGGCATCGGGTCCTAAAAAAACCCCTGTCTACTAATTACACATAGATCCTCCTCATAATTTTTTAAATATTCATCATTTGGTGGGGGTTGTTAGACAAAGTAGTTCAATGCATGTATCTTTTCTTGCACCCAGTGACATTGTTTTATTACCAAACCCAAGCTCATTCTCATATGAGCCATCTATTCACGATTCTCATATTGGCTGGGTTGTGTGTGGATTTGCCACTACGAAGGTATTTCTTCCAGTATTTGACTTCCTAGTACTTCAAGCGTTATTATTCCGAGAGATTTCTCGAAATTTTCAGCAATCTCCGGATAAACGACATCCCATAAAAAACCACACGCTAGTAGTAGCAAATACCGCGTTATTATATTCATCCTGTCTCGATTTAGAAGTATTCCTTCAGGACTCATAATCTATGGCGGTGATTGGGGGGACAATCTAAAAAATGAAGTGAATCTATTCAAGACAGTTAAGGAATCTTCTTGTAGTGCCACAAAGTTGTTTCACTTTGTCTTTGTATTTAGTTCTTGGGAGGAGTCCGGGTAGGTAGTGGTAGTAAACGTGAATAAAAAAACGTCCTTAGTTGGGTTTCAAGTGGAAAATTGGTTATAAGGAGCAGTGAACAAAATAGCAGCATAATTCCCGTCAGTGAGGAGAGAGGAAATACTCTTAGCCTATTACATCCAAAAATTCAAGCAGGCCTCCCTACACAGCTTTACACACTGCCTTACCTTAGCCAATGGGATGGGGTCCTCATAAGGTAGCCCTGAAAAAAACCTCTAGTTAAGTGAGCATTTGCATCAAACTACTAGTTACGACAAAGGTGTGGCGTTGTGGTAGAGGGGGGAATGACACGTGGCAATCAGAGTATGCAGATTATCATACCTTTTTAGTATTCTTGAGGGACGTGGAGCGGGATTTGTCCCTTTGTTGATTTTCATAGGATGCATCGGTAATAAACTGCCATGAGCATTCACTGGAGCTGGGATGTCTAGTTTGGATCATCATATTAATAACCCAGTTTCGATTCATTAGTGCGAGTGTATGCTCTAATTCATTGTCGTGAGGGAAGCAAGGTTTTTCTTCCTCTCGTGTATTTGCATTACAAGGGGAAGATAGTTCTGCACGAATAAAAAAACAATTAGAAAAGTAAAACCAGGAAACGAAAATAATTGACTAAACTTTAGTAATAAGTTTAAGTTAATCTAAAAGCGACTTCCCCGGCAACGGTGGCCAAAATTGGATACGCTCAAAGTTTACTTCTCAAATAAGAAAGTAAAGCGGTCGTATCACGTAACAACCCAACTAATGAGATTGGGATCGATCCCACGAGGAAAAATAGTTCAAACTTAACTTGTTCTATTATTGACTATTATTAGTCAACTTTTTCCTAGAAAACAAAAAGACAAAAAAAGGAGGGTTTTATTTCTAAATTAATGGAAAATAATTAACTAAATTAAACGTAAACAACTAACAGGATCCAAATTCAGAGCTATTTATTCAAGGAATAAATGTAAATAGGGCTTAAGTGGTCCCAATAGGTTCCCAACTTGATAATTCTAACAATAACAATTCTTTCCAGTATCTTGCATGTAAAGTGATAAGTTATGTAGCTCTAAATACTTGTTCAGCGCATCTAGAAAATTTCAATTCCGCCACATTGGTCCGGCTACATGGGTTGCTACTAACCCTTCCTTTTACCTAATATAAGCATTGTATTCGAATTTGACTAAGTATGGCCTCATGAACAATCTGCACTAGCCTATGAGATGTGTACACTAATCTATGTTGATAATTTCTTTTTCTTTATCTACCTCCTTGGTCCGGCAAGTAGCATTAAGGCGAGTTCTAACGTTGGTCATCCGTTAAAAAGACTTCCATTTTAGTTAAATATACCTCTTTATTCACCCATGGTACCCACAACCCTAGTTATAGAGTTCATTTAACCATGGTCATAATCACATTATTCATATATTTAATATAAGAAGTCATGCACTTACTTTAATGAGAAATAATAAAATCTAGAAATTCACTTGATTAATCAACAAAAACACCAACAATTAATTCCAGAAAAAGTGTATCAATTACTGAAATTAATTCTTCAATACTTGAACAAGAGAACTAAAAATTATCGAAAATTCTAACCCCAAAAATGAGGTTTTTTGAACTATTCATAATAAAAACAAAAACCTAATAAAAGCAGGATTCTAATTACTGAAAATCTGTCCAAACGCGTCTGAGTCGACGAACCTCGTGACGGACCGTAGTGGTCACGACAGGCCGTCATGGCCTCCGTCTTCCCATACTTCATAAAATCTTCTGCTGCTTTCTTCATTAACCTCAACGAACAGGTATGACGGAGCGTTCAAAGAACGACGGTCCGTCGAGTGTTTCCATTCCATAATACTTTAACTTCTTGGAATTTGGGTACTGGGACTACTCTCTGATCATTACGTCAAACCAGCAGGACGGACCATCGTGGCTATGACGGTCCTTCATGGACTTCCGTAATCCCACACTAGGTTAGACTTCCCCATCTTCCTTAAGCAGCTTCTCTCCTCACTACGATGCCACCTACGGACCGTCACAGACTCAACGGACCATCATAAGCTCTGTAGGTGGTCTCTTATTCATTTCTCGATCAAAAACTTTCGCGTTCATCTATGGGCAGATTTCCTGCAAAAAAAGAGAAACTTACATAAAAATAAATACAAAAAAGCTTTTGGACATACACTAAACTTAAGGAAAAAGCATTAAAACTACTGTGAAACAACGATACATCACATTGTCACCAATATCAAACAAGACCCACATTTTCTCTAGTGTGCAATGTTCATCACAAGAAGACTCATTCGATAATATGCTAGTTACAACGAGACACACAAAGTTCACACATTGTCTATGCAACTTCATATGCATCATCGTAGCCATGCATTCATTTTTGTTCAATTAAAATCATTATTCAAGTCATCGGTATTGATCATGGCTCATAGTTAAATTTGCTGAAGAACAACCACAATCATGCATTAAAGGTGGCAAATTTTTTTGAGAAAGATTACCACTTGCATTAATAATAAGGAGTCATAAGAACAAACATCCAAAAAAACAATATCAAAACACAATTTGAATTTAAAAAACCTAATATATACAAAAGTAGTCACAAGAGGCAGGTGTGAAAATACCTCACGCCACTACAAAAAATACACTTGACCTCAAATGTAGCAAAATATTAGAATGTCAATAAAAAGACAAAGAGGGAGATAAAGAAGGGTTCTGTCTACACAATTGTTGCATCTGTCGAGGCATTAGCGCTCGGTGCAACATCAGTACTACTGGCTCCACTAGGTTTATCATGGATGTCTCTGTTACCGATATATGAATCACCGATTGTACAATAATCTCCTATACCTCTGGAGGGTTTCCAAAGATTGTCTCATTTGGCACCTATATCTGCTTTTAGAGTTCCTGCCTCTATCCATCTCGGGGTGGTATCTGAAATCAGGAGGTCAAGACAACCCTTTAGATCATACAAGGACTTTTTTTATCTAGGACCTCATACTAATGCTCAAATCAAGTAGCTCAGTCAAGCACAACATTGATTTTATGGTTGGTGCACCCCACTTCTATTCTCAACTGGTGCCGTAGTTATGCTCCGGTACCTCAGATACAGTCTCTTAGCCCTTTCCTTTGAGTACTTTATGAGGTGCCTTCTTTCCCCTTTTAAAAGGGGTAGTTTCCCCCTCATTAATAACTATGCCCCTTCATCTTTTGTGGGGCGGCATATCCAAGTCGTTTCTATCCGTATTTGCAAAAACATAATAGAATGTTAATAATACTTAAAAAATATACAGAAATAAGTTGCAGAAAGACTCGCCGAAATGATAGGCGAGTCGCCGAGTGACTTAAGAAAGCCTTATTGGGCTCGCTATATGGATTATCTCCAAAATGTTCTTGAAAAATGGCATGTCAGCAATGAGAATGGCCTTTTTGGAAAATCATTGACATCATTCAACAAGCACAGATTATCAGTGTTTTAGAGGTTAGGGGCGCAAAAAAGGTGATCAAAGAAGACTTTCAATGAGTCACCAAGTGCACTCGGCAAACTCAGGCATCTCGGTGAAAGTTAAAAAATTAAACTCAAAAGAACCACAAAATTAAAGGCGATCAAGGGGGATCTTAGTAAACTGTCGAGTGGTTCGGCAAGCTCGACCCAGCTTGCCAAACTGCCCAACGTGCCTATTTTAAAATCCTACTTCCAAAACTACCCCGCAAGCACTAATAACAAAATCAAACCATATACTTTCTCAAGTAAACCTAGACCCATTAGACCCATGCCACCAGGGTACCTAGACTTCCCCTAATTTGGACAAAATTGGTCATTTGACAATTTTAGCCCTTAAGAATAATGTCAAACGCTCCATCATTGGGCAAAGTATGTCATTTAGCACAATTTGGGTTACTCAAACTTCACCCAACTAGACTCAAAAGTAAGGTTACTCAGACTTCACGTACCATACTCTACAACATTTAAGCGCAACCCAACAATTTATGATCAATTTTTAAGCATAGTTTGTAAATCAATAACTTAGAAAATTTAGGCATAATATAAAAATTTAAATTGGCACAAAGCCACAAATCCATGATTTCAGAGAGGCCTAGCACACATCAATAAGAAATACACCATTGCAAATGAATTAAATCAATATTTAAGAATTCAGGGTTCAGAAAAACTAACCTTTAATACCGAATTATAATTTGCAATGATAGGCGGCAAAGATTTCCAACACCAAACACAAGAATGACCAACACAAAGCAAGAAAATGCAAAAATATAGGAATTTTGAAGTGTAGGTGTGATTGTATTGAAGTT